>LR749899.1:237318-288484 GCA_902729485.2 Mus minutoides
GCTTATTTATTATTAATAAGAGATTTTTTATATACTAAAATCTGATTACTGTTTCATTTCTTCCAACTCCAGATCCCTGTTCCCAGAACCTATCTCTATTCAAACCCACCCTTTCTTTTTCTCTTCAGAAAATATGGAAGAAAATCATAATTAATAAGATATTATTACAAACAAATAAACCTGAATAGGACAAAGCAAACAAATAAAAAAAAAAAAAACGAGCCAAAGAAAAAGCACAAAGAACACATATAGACACAAAGACACACATTTTCATTCACACCAAAGGCTCATAAAGACACAAACCCAGAAAACATGATATATAAGCAAAACACCTATAGGGATTTTTATAATGACAGGCAACACAAATTGTGTCACACAAACACACACACACACACACACACTCACACACAATAAATAAATAACTTCAAAATTACATTTGAGTTCATTCTCTGCTGGTTAACCACTGCTGGACAGAGGGTCCACCCTCAACTTTGGTTTATACACCCAGTGAGACTCCATTGGAGGGAACTAACTTTTTTGTACACAGTTAACACTCTGGGTTAGGGTCCAGTTCTCTTACTCAGTGCAGGGATCCCATCTAGCTTAGACCGGGTACAAAGGAATTTTTTTTAATCACCTGATTGGGAATGGTTAATGCTATGGTGAGTGTGTGTTAAGTGTGGTATTTTTCAGTATGGTAATATTTTGTGTGCATTGTCTAGGGTAAGGGTGAAGACTTCAAAAGTTGTTACAGTGGACGCCTGAAACAGCACAAGCTCTTTAAACTGAGCCCCTCGACAAAGTATTCCTTCAGATTAGCTGCCAAAAATGACTTTGGCTGCAGGTACAATGAATTATTTGCACCACTGGAAAATCTATACTGTCACCAATCATGAAATTAATGCTTTCATTTCAACTTCTTCTTTTAGTAACTTCAGTGAAACAGCAGTCTTCTATACATCAGGAAAGACGCCTCCAGCACCACTGCCACCTAAGTTGAAAGAAGCAGGAATCTACAGTTTGTCTCTAGAGTGGTGTGCCCCAACAAACCCAAACCCAAATGACACTCTTACTTATGTGCTAGAGATGGACGAAGCAAAATCTGTAAGTCTCTTTTTTTTTCTTTTTTTCTTTTTTCTTTTTTTTATGTACCATAAGCTTAATCTCAACTTTCAACAACTTTTTACTTTTTATACTTATTTATCATTTACAAAAAAAGATCAGCCTTGATTGAGTCCCTCTGTTTAGAATGGAAGCAATGCAGAGCCATTTGGGGGCAGGTGTGCATAGGCCTCCTTATCCCCAACCTAGCTTAATAAAAGATCTCCGTGCTCTACCCAGTGCCTATACAAAGAAGCCTGTTTGCAAATTCAACTCCAAGCCTGTTCTAGGTGACTCTCTGTGGCCTCACATATTTTAAGTACCTTCAAAGGAATTCTCAAGCTGTGTCCTCTCTTCCTCTAGTTTCCTCATGTGGGTGAGCAACTACTTCATTCATTACTGACCTTCCAAAACTGTGTCAAAGAGATAGTCAATTTAAAAAGCAGCCATAGGGGTTGAAGTGATGGCTCAGCGGTTAAGAGCACTTCCAGAGGTCCTGAGTTCAATGTCCAGCAACCACATGGTGGCTCACAACCATCTGTAATTGCATCCAATGCCCTCTTCTGGTGTGTCTGAAGACAATTATAGTGTACTCATATGAATAAAATAAGTCTTTTTTTTAAGAAGCAGCCATAAGTTACTGTGTCCATGTTACCAAAATTTAAATCAAACAGATAACATTGAGAGAAGTTCTGGTTTGTAACTAATAGGCTGCTTGCTTCCATATGTGCTATCTCATTATGTCTTGAAAACAATGAACTTTTGAAAAGAGAATTTATCTCCTAATTTTATTGAAATTAGATTTTTCTCTCATAGAACACAACACACCTGAAGCAGTTTCCCCTCCTCCACTATCCCACTCCTCCAACTTGCCCTCCCCCCTAATACACACACCCCTTTCCATCAGAAAAGGACAGGCCTCCCAGGCATATCACCTGAACATGGCATATCACATTGCAATAAGACTAGGCACAAACACTCATATCAACGTTTGAGAAGGAAATCCAAGAAGAGGAAAAGAATCCCAAGAGCAGACAAAAAGTCAGAGACAATGCCCAGTCCCACTTTTAGGAGTCTCACAGAACACCCAGGTAACAAACATCATAACATAGATGCCAAGGACCTGATGCAAACCTCTTTGGGGTTCAAACCCATTCAGGTAGACAGAAAATTGAAGCTACAACTTGAATCTAGTTTTCTTTCTAAATTCATTGGCCTCCATTTTTAGGGATTAGGTTTTAAACCTAAATACAATGGAGAAGACCTCACGTGCATCATAAGAAATCTTCAAAGGAACACCATGTACAAGTTTCGGGTACGTGGCATGATTTATTTATTTTATTAGATATTTTCTTTATTTACATTTCAAATGCTATCCTGAAAGTTCCCTATACCCTCCCCCCTCCCTACTCCCCTACCAACCCACTCCCACTTCTTGGCACTGGCGATGCCCTGAACTGGGGCATATAAAGTTTGCAAATCATAGGGGCCTCTCTTCCCAATGATGGCTGACTAAGCCATCTTCTGCTACATATGATGCTAGAGACACGAGTTCTGGGGGTTCTGGTTAGTTCATATTGTTGTTCCACCTATAGGGTTGCAGCTCCTTGGGTACTTTCTCTACCTCCTCCATTAGGGCCCTGTGTTCCATCCTATAGATGACTGCAAGCATCCACTTTTGTATTTGCCAGGCACTGGCATAGCCTCACAAGAGACAGCTGTATCAGGGTCTTTTCAGCAAAATCTTGCTGGAATATGCAATAGTGTCTGGGTTTGGTTGCTGATTATGGGATGGATCCCTGGGTGAGGTAGTCTCTGGATGGTCCACCCTTAGCTCCAAACTTTGTCTCTGTAACTCCTTCAATGGGTATTTTATTCCCTATTCTAAGGAGGAATGAAGTAACCACAAGTTGGTCTTCTTTCTTGATGTTCTTGTGTTTTGCAAATTGTATCTTGGTTATTCTAGGTTTCTGGGCTAATATCCACTTATCAGTGAGTGCATATCAATTGACTTCTTTTGTGATTGGGTTACCTCACTCAGGATGATATCCTCCAGATACATCCATTTGCCCAAGAATTTCATAAATTAATTGTTTTTAATAGCTGAGTAGTACTCCATTGTATAAATGTACGACCTCCATTGCTGATGGGATTGCAAGCTTGTACAACCACTCTTAAAGTCAGTCTGGCAGTTCCTCAGTAAATTGCACGTAGTACTACCGGAATATTGAGCAATACCTCTCCTGGGTATTTACCCAGAAGATGTTCCAACTGGTAATAAGGACACATGCTCCACTATGTTCATAGCAGCCTTATTTATAATAACCAGAAGCTGGAAAGAACCCAGGTGTCCCTCAACAGAGGAATGGATACAGAATATGTGGCATGATTTATAAGGTGATATTATTTCTTGAAATGAAAATTTACTTGGCATTTGATTCTTTGAAATTCTCATGCAGCTGACTCTCTACATATTACTAAACTGCACATTAGTTTTCAGTGATCAACAAAATAATCTCTTTCACTCAAACAGATTTTTGCCTACAATCTGGAAGGAAGGAGCAACCCCAGTGGAGAAGTAAAATATACTACTCGTCCAGCTAGGCCTGGATGCCCTAATAAACCATATGTAGTGGGAACGATCCATGCACACCAAATGACAATTGGATGGGGTAAATAAGGCTTCTGTGTTGAAACTTTCCCCTCTCCATACTAGTATTTACTGCTCAAAAGAAATCTTCCTGCAATTTCACTAAGCAAAATATTCTCATTTGCATGTGAACCATTCTGCCATATAAATGAGTTTAGTGGTAAATCCTATTATTTTTTTCTATTTCTTATTGCTGTCTTAACTACTCACAAGTGAACAAATTGTTGAACTTCATATGGATCTGTGAATAAGCTTCTTCCAAGTTAAATGTATTTATAGGCAACATAAGAACCATAGTTAGAAGTTTATGTGAAAAATTAATGTCAGCTTAGCCAGAAGTTATATTTACATGAATTTATTACCTATAAACTAGGTAAATGATAATTATTCCATATATACTTATTTATTCTCTTCATAAAAACTTTGAAATGCTATCTAAATGCTTGATGCCTGATATCACATATATATAGCTTGTATTGTGTTTAGAGATTATTAGTATAGAGATGTCAATATAGCAATGGGACACAATTATATTTTTCTGTGAAAAGTATAATTTATGAGATAAAATTTTAGTGGAAACTTGTATTTTAAAAAAACACACTTAAAAAAATAATCACTTAAAATTTATTTCTTCTTTTAGACTTACCCAAAGACAACGGTGGAATGAACATTTCAAGTTACAGCCTAGAAGTTTGTGAAAATTCAGATGGTGGTAAGGCAACACAAAATTTACTATGAAATAATCTTACACTCATCTAGAAATTATTAAAAAAAATTCTACAGAGTTCCTCTGTAAAACTTGCACTTGCATTCACCAAATAGCATTGTCTCATGTAGACATAGTGTCATTGCCAGAACCAGAAAATCTGGATTAATTCACACCTATAAACTAAACCCTACAACACAGTGGATTCCTTTGGATTTTAATAAAAGATTATTATTTACTGGTCACTTACAGTTTCTGATTAATTCTACTGGGAATGAAATTATTTAACAACAATAAAAATATCATTGGATTGTGGCTGGGGATATGGCTCTGATGTTAAGAATACTGACTGCTTGCCATTCCAGAGGTCATGTGTTCAATTCCCAACATGGTTGCTCACAACCATCTGTAAAGGGGTCTGATACCTATTTCTGGTGAGTCTAAAGAGAGCAACAGTGTGTTCAGGTACAGCAAATGAATAAATAAATCTTTAAAACAATATTTTGGATCAAGTTATTTTCCAAAATAGTTGTCTCTTAACATACATATAATATGTAGATCATATATATGCTTTATGTCATGCATACATTAACTATTAGGTGGCCTATAAAATTTATACATGATTTATGAAGAAATTGAACCAAATTTCTCTGCTTCCTTCAGCGAATCTCTGGAAAATAATCTACAGTGGCACTCAACAGGAATTTCTGTATGAGGGCCTCCACCCAGCCTCCACATATAAACTGAGAGTCTTTTGCACTTCACCTGCAGGCCAAAGCCGGGTAAGAAAACAGAAAATGGAAAGTTCTCAAATTGAGAATTGAAATAAACTGTGATATTACTAAATGTTTTCTGAAGCTCATCTTGAATTTAGTATAGTAGTAAAATACTTTGTATTTCTCTTAGCCTTCAGATGTATTGACAATCCAGACGCCTACTCTTCCTCCTGAGTCTTGCCGTTCACAGCCCTTACATGGTAAAACCAAGGGCAAGGATGCCAACCTTCCTGGTAAGTAGGGCTTCCTTATGTGATTCACAATTGTCCCTAAACTTCCTGTCTTGAGACTTTTGCTTTGTGTGCATGTGTTAATATTAGCAAGTACCATTTCCTTTTAGAACAGAATTGAATAATGGTTACCAAACAAATCCTTGATAATTGACAACCAATTTTTTAATGTCTAAGTCAAATTGAGAAGTTAATGGATACAATGAGTTTGAGTGTCTAAGCATGTTTAAAGAGTTGTCTTAACTCACTGTACAGTATGTTGTATTGTTTTAAAGAAACATCTCTCAAAACTAGGGACTTGGTGTGGAGCCAAATGATGCAGTGTGTGCCTAGTATTCACAACTCACAGGGTTACATCCCTACTACCAAGGTAAATTTGAGCAGGGGTGGGAAACTGAGTTCATTTTACATGTTTTGTAGACAATCGTTCTGTTAATGGGAAGCCAGAAACACTTGTGCGTGGCAAAAAAGCAAAAGGTCCCCATCAGGACAAAAAAGAGTGTCCCAACTCTGAAAAGAAATGTGCAGTAAGTAGACTAATTCCTGGAAAAAAAAACATAGTTTCTGGATGAAAATATAAAGCATGAGTTTAAAAGGTATACTATTCACATGATCCACTTGTACTTTGTTTCACTTTGAATGAAGACATGCCTGCACTGTTCTTGTTGCCAAGGTGATGAGTAACCAAGCCTGCAAAGTCATGCATGTGTTTGTTTATTTGTATGTTTGTTTAATTTGTAGCTTGGATCTCAGTCAATGGAGTGTGGATCTGTACCAGCCCAGCACCCTCCTTCTCAGTGTGGTACACCTGTGCTAACCTGCAAGGGTCCAACCTGTGTTATTGTCAGTTGGGAAGTATGTTACAAATTCAACTTTTTATTCATTCTGCTGATAGACAAACATGTTACTAGTTTGGAGCACTTTTTGGAGAAAAATATGAAATGAATCATAGATTAGAATTAGGATCCTACATCCCTCAGACCACTCTGTAGAACATACATACCTAGGACCTAATACCACTGAAGTCATGAAGACAACATAGCCAGTACTCTGCTCTTCGGACCTCAATTATATATTTGGGGACCAAAATAAACCAGGAATGGGTAACTAATTGAATTTTTGAAGCTAATGCCAGAGTCATTGAAGGTAGAGCAATTTTAAAAAGTTTAATTTTCCGTGATGCTAAGGACTGAAGCCAGGACTTCATACATGCTAGGGAAGCACTCTACTTGTGAACAATTATCCTCGCCAAGAACTTAGTCTTCTCTCTGAAGAACTTCACTGGGAAAGCTTCTGCTGCTATAGCCAGCATGTAACTACAATGTGGTACAAAAGAATGGAAAATATTTTAAAATGTGCTTTTTACAGCCATGTTAATGTCTTACCAAACTAAGTTTTCGAAAGTAAGAGTTAGCCTAATTATTTAGTCATATCGGTTTATTTGTGCTCTTTTTTTCCCCAGTCTCAAGCAATGGTGTAACTTTTTAACATTGACCCAAAAGGCTAAGTCTGTTAATGATGCATGACAGAGCTGATTCTTTAACTTTTAAAGCCCAGATCACCAGTGCATGTGTTTTAGCATACTAACAAAGGGTAATGTTAAACAATCTTAATATATTGGTTTTCATCCAACTAATATGTGGAATTAGCAAATCCTTTCTCTTACTTTAACTTGTTCCTTTTAATGTTATTACAGCGTCATGTCTGTGTTTGTCTTTCCACATCTCTATCCTGTATCACTTGATGTATTGCAAGCTTTTATGCAGTATTCCTCCTCACAGTATCAAATATAGTGACCACTTAGAAAAAGAATTGAATTTCTGTATGTGTTTCATCTTTCAGATTCCTAAATGCAATGGTGCTGAAATCATTGATTACCGACTGCAGTGGGGACAAGTTGAAGATTCCATGCATTTGATTTACACTGGCCCTTGCTTGCGCTATGAAGTTAAAGGTCTTATTCCTGCAACCACATACTTTTGCAGAGTTCAGGTAGACCTGACATTCCCTTCACTATAAAGAAGGCAATAGCTGTTAAAACTATATTTTCCGCATACATAATACTAACATTTCTAATGTAAAGACCAGAGTCAAGAAGGGAATAATTTTCAAATTGAGAATATTGCTTATATTTAACAACAGAAGGTATTGTTTGGTTGGTTTTAGTTTTTTGAGACAGGGTATTTCTATGTAGCTCTGGCTGTCCTAGAACTCTCTCTGTAGACTAGGCAGGCCTCCCACTCAGCTATCTACCCACCTCTGCCTCCTGGCATGCTGGGATTAAAGGTATACGCCAATATTGCCTGCTCAATCAGTTCCTAATTTCCCAGTTTGGTAATTATTATATTTAATAACCATGTACAATGACTGTAAGAAAAAAAAGGGGGGGGCTCAAAGTCAAGGACATGTTTATTTTGAGATAGCCTTGGAACAGACTTTCATGAGAATTCAAGAGAGTAAGTCAAGGAACTTCTTTCATGGTCTAGGGTTGTTACGGGGCTTATGTTTGGAAAGGGGCTACTAGGGGGGCTGGGAACTTTCCTGAATGATCAGAACAGTCTTGTTGGTTAGATAAGTTAGTGTTAAGGATTCAACTAGGATGTGCAGGAATGGTATATTCTGTTAAAGCCTGGCTTCAGGAAACGGAAACTGTTACTTATATGAAGGGGACTATTCAGACCAGAAGGTAAGATGTTCATGCATCTGTTCTTTCAATTCAAGTTCTATGGTTTGGTAGAAAGGCAGGTCAACCAAGTCTTTAATAATACTCCCTGCTAGGAAGGGGTGAGGGTCCTTGGAATGAATGTCTGAAGGAGAATGGAAAATTTAACACATTACTATGGGGTGCTGGAGAAATGACTCAGTGGTTAAAAGCACTGGCTGCTCTTCCAAAGGTCCCGAGTCCAATTCCCAGCAACCACATGGTGCTCACAACCATCTGTAATGGGATCTGATATCCTCCTCTGGTGTGTCTGAAGAACACAACAGTGTACTCACATACATAAAATCAATCAATTAACCTTTTAAAAAAGACATCATTGTGAGTTCACTCTTCTAGGAGAAATTAAAGTGATCCTGTCAGCCAGAAGCTTCTGGAGAAAATTAATAGAGCAAGGAAGGAAGAGGAGTCCAGGATGATCATGACAATCAGGAACAACAAAAACCTTGTTCCAAATAACTGTGAAAGGGTTAATCATGAGATGGAGGAACAGCTGAGGAACAATGGCTCTATCTTCTATTTTAATTTACTTTTATACACATGCCAAGTGCCCAAAAGAACAGAAGAGAAGGCAACACTTCCGCCAGAATAAAAGCTACATATGTTTATGAGCCACCATGTGGGTGCTAGTAACTGAACCCAGGGCCTCTGGAAGGCCCTTGACCTTAGTTATCAAGCCACCTCTCCAGCCTGCTAATGTTTAAATTTTCTGAACCATCTCTGTCAGCACTGACTTACCAGTAAAGAAATAGCACTGTTCATTCACAAGTGCACACATAGCCCAAGGGCGGCCAGTAAAAGACAGAGAAATAGACCATGGCAGCAGCAACGGAGCAGATCTACTCTTGGATTATCAGGAACTGATATATAACATTGTTGATGCTTTTTAATAGTTGATTGGAAAGTGAGGTTAACTGGTTACTCACAGGATAGAGGAGTTATAGAATTTATGATATTAATTGGTATTCAGACAGTCTAGTTAAGGTATGGAAGTAAGGACCCTATTCTGACAGAGAGAGAAGGAGAGAGAAGTAAGGGGAGGAGCCATAGCTCTCGTGGTCCTATAGGATGCAGCTGATACATATCATGCTGAGTATTTTGGTGAGATATCACCAGGACCCCTGAAATAGGGCTCTTGAACTGGGCCTCCTGAAACAGCTCCTCGGGTTGAGCAGAGCAGTTCTGCCTGTGTGATGGAGTAAGAAAGGATCAGGAAGTGATGTATACAGAGGAAAGAGACAGTGGGGCACATCCTGGCCCTAGAATGCTAGGCCAGCCCAAAGAGGGATCATTCAATTCCCCAGGGTGACAAAGTCTTTGTCTGTGAGATGCTCTTGGCAGTGAATGGTAGCATCGCCTTTAGGGAATATGAATGCTTCACAGAAGAAAGGGAAAAGACTCTCATTGATGATGGTGTTTGCCTTTGGTATAAGGAAACCGCCATTATCTCCAAATCTAGGAGATGGAGTGAATCATGCTATAGGTATGTAACTATAGAGAATCAAGATAGATGATCACTGCAGTGTTCCAAGCTAATGATTGGATCCTGGAAGTGCATTGAGCTCTACCTGCTTAAGAAGGAGGAAGCTTGCCTCTTCTACTCACTGAAAATGGAAGCAGTTGAGATTCTCATGCTATCCCTCAACAATGGAAATCAAACAAGTAGGGGGTCTTTGAGGGATCTATCGTCAATCAAACAATCCAGGGTCCTAGGAATAGGGGTAGAATTGAGCTGGTGGGAAACTACAGTCTCTGAGTAATGGTGAGGTATGTGTTTGTGTCACAAGAAGGTGTTGTCTGTAGCTGGAAGCAGAGTGTCATGGAGACTGAAGGGAACAACTGTCCAGAGGCTGCAGGGTAGAGAAAACTGATGTGACATGACTGGAGGCAAAAGGACGAAATAGAGGAGAGGACAGGAAAAAACAACTTAGTAAAGGACAGATTGAAGGCTATGAAGCAGAGCAGGAACAGTCATTGCCTGAAGTTAGAGACACAAGGCGCCAGCTCAGATATTTTTCACAGGCTGGGGACAGTTGGGCTAGAATGCCTAAGGCCTGGTTGCAAACAGGGAAGAGGTAAAGGTGAGAAGGAATTGGGAAAGAAAGCTCCCTTGAGATCTAACAGAGTGAAGAGAGGTTTTTGAGGGGCTGTGGGGTATGGGGGCACTCAATGTGAGAGACCAAGGATTGTCTGCACTAAAATGAAAGACAGAAATCATTAATTTCTGGAAGAAAACAGCATTTCTTTTACAATCTCAGAACAATTTTAAATATTAAGTGCATACAAAAAAATGAGACTAGTCTTCAAAAATCACAATGTACTAAACCTGAGCCTGGTTGATATAAATAGCCCTGTAGTCATGAAAGAAACTTACTCTCTATATGAAAAAAAAAAAAAAAAAACTTAGAAATACCCAGTCCCAAACAGATTCACCAGAGAATTCTACAAACCATTTAAAGATAAATTAACAGTGAGTTTACATCTTCCTTCCCAGAAAATAGAAACTAAAATAAAACCAGAAACAAAGCCAAGCAAAACGGAGTCTCAAGTACTCAAGATTGAAATGCTAGGATTCCTTACACTCACAGGCTTTGGTCCAACCTGGGCAATACACCAAGAATGTTTGTCATAAAAATGAATGTACAAATAAATAAATAAATAAATAAATAAAGGTTGGACAGTAATCTCACCTGTTAAAATCACTGACTGCTATTCCCGAGGACCTGCGTTCTATTCCCAGCCATTACATAGCAGCTCAAAATGGCATGTAACTCTAGGATCACAAGGTCTTACACCTTCCTACAGACACATCAAAGCAATGTACATAAACAGAAATAAATGAGTTCCTTTTCAATATGAATAAATGTCAAATTTATAAACAAGAAAAAACTCTAAGAAAACTTTTTATAAAAAAATCATAAGAGGAAATATTTGTGATTTATGTCTAGGGAAACACTTGATACCAAAAGCACAGCCCTCATAATGGAGTTATTTGGTTAATTTGATTAGCACAAAGCTTAAAACTTCTACTTCTCTACCCTCTAAACAGGATGAAAGTGAACTTAAAGTCTGGAAGATAATATTTGCAATACATACAACTTGCAAATGAATAGCACCTAAAATATATAAAGACCTCTAAAACTCAAGAGTGAATTTAAACATGTCACTTAGGAAATGGTTAAGATTAGTGACTGAAGAGAACATACAGATGGCAAATAAGCACAAGAAAAGATGTTCAGCACCATTGACTAATGAGAGAAATGCACAAGGAAATGCCTTTCCATATCTTTCACTGTACCCAAGCTAAGGAGTAATGGTAACACCAAGTGCTGTCACAGACATGGGGAATCTGATCATTCATGCATTAGGGATGAGAGCTGTAACCCTTCCCGAAAAGAGCACAGTAGCATCTTATGTTTATTTGTAGGACACGAAAACTAAATTAGCTCAAAGATCTACCGATAAGTGAGTGGTTATGTAAACAGTGATATGTCTGCACTGTGACATACTGTTCAGTAACAAAAGTAAACCAATTTCTAATATATACACGTTAGCTGAAAGTCTCCAGGGAACTGCAGTAACTGCAAAAGGAGCCTGCATCAAAGTTTATCTCTTGCATTATTCAACTTATGTAATATTCTGAAAATGCCAGAATTGTAGTAATGATGGCAAGCAATTAGTGGTTCCCAGAGGTTAGAAGATGGACAGTATAGGAAGAGACTGGCTCTAAGAGTAGCACATGGGAACCTGTGAGAAAATTCTCTTAAAATTGAAGTAGCCATAGTCATTGAATAAAACTTAAGTACACATACAAATAAGTGCACACAATTCTGAATAACATCAGTGGGTTTTATCAAAGGCGATCTCCTGCTTGTGGTATAGGACCTTACAGATTGAAAACATTGTCTTCAGAGGGAGATATGTACAGGACATTTGTGTATTTATATTCTCAAAACAACAACAAAAAATAATGCTTTCCCAAGATAACAGAAATTGATTAACTGGGTGGGATTGGTAACAGAGAAAAACTCAAGCATGAAGAATAGGGAAAATCTTAGTGAAGTGATAGGTGAGTCTTTCAAGGGTGTAATGTTCCTTAAATGCCCACTTCAATACTCTTGACTTTCTTTCCCTTGTGTGCTCTCTTTATATTCCAAAAAATGCAGCTTGCAAGTCTCAGATTTTATTTCTGTGACACAAAACCATATGATTAGAATATGTGACACAGAACCAAGTGGTTAGACTATGTGTTTAGGACTCATTGTTTTCTTATGCAACAAAAAATGGCTCATGCGTGGAAAATGGTTGAAAAGAATTGCTAACCAAGCATGTGTTTTTCAGGCTGTGAATATAGTTGGGGTTGGAATGTTTGGAGGAACGGCAAAGGTGACTACACCTGCAGCCGTCCCAGCAATGGTTCCAGTGTTACAAGAGGTTGAAAACAGAGTGCCTGCCAAGCTGTCATCAACTTGCATAGCTATCCGGTGGGATGAGCCAGACTCTCATGGCTCTCCTATCACTGGATATAACATTGAATATGGAGATAAAAAAATCCTGACTGTCAAAAGAATAACTGAATATGTTCTGAAAGATCTACAACCTAATACTACATACAGGTTAGTCACTCATATCTTTTTTTTTTAGATATTTTCTTAATTTACATTTCAAATGCTATTCCGAAAGTCCCCTCCCCCCTCCCCCCTCCCCCCTCCCTGCTCTCCTGCCCACCCAATCCCACTTCTTGGCCCTGGCGTTCCCCTGTACTGGGGCATATAAAGAATATTGAGAATTTTGAGCACATCCACATTTGTGTATTTAAGACACACAGATGTCCCTTGAAAAGAGTTGTTAATTGGTGAAATTTGATAACAGTAAGAGCCAATGCCTGCTTTTCATAAATAATTCTCAGTAGTATTTATGTCTTGGAAATCTGTCTTGTTATCAGGATGAACATCATTCTAATGTAGATAGAGTGGGTTGGCTTATATGAAGAAAATAATTTCATTTTTGAATATAAATTTATACATTTTATTTTGCCACTAGAATCAGAATTCAAGCCATGAATCATTATGGATTAAGTCCTTTTAGCCCATCAATAAGATGTAAAACCAAACCACTACCACCAGAGCCTCCACAGCTTAATTGTGTGGTCTATGGGCACCAGAGTCTCAGACTCAAATGGGGAACTGTCTCAAGCAAAAAAACACTTGTCAACTTTATCAACTACAACTTACTAATGGAAGATCGATCTGGCAGGTAACTACTTTTACCATTTAAACTATACTGCAGTAAAAAGCAATTTAAGTTGTTATATCCTGTCATCCTGTCAGGCATGTTCTCTCTCTCTCTCTCTCTCTCTCTCTCTCTCTCTCTCTCTCTCTCTCTCCCTCTCTCTTTCTCTCTCCTCTTTATCTCTGTGTATCTCTCTCTCTCTCTCTCTCTCTCTCTCTCTCTCTCTCTCTCACACACACACACACACACACACACACACACACACACACACTTCACCACCTTGATTTCTATTGGCCTTTTGTTTTCTTGTATTTTCTTTTCCTTACTGGCTTAATTTGTCTTCTCTGGGCTTAACTGATGATTATAATATTGTCTCCTTAATCTTAATCTTCTTTCTCTCAGATTTTCTGTCATTTACCGTGGGCCAGATGTGACTCACAAAGTGCAAAAGTTGAGTGAGTGTACAGAATACAAGTTTAAAATCCAGGCATGTAATGAAGCTGGGGAAGGACCAGAATCTGACATCTACACTTTCACTACTACAAAGTCCCCGCCCACTGCACTGAAAGGTAAATGGTATACAAAGACACTAACCACATTACTGGTGCTTCCATGGAACATGTATGGAATTGAGCAGTAATTAGAAAATTGTAGAGTAAGACAGGAGACCCAGCTCAGAAAGACAGATGCCACGTGTACTGCTTATGAAAACTTTTGCTTCTAAATTTTTATATTAATATGTTTAGGTGACAGTAACTTTCAGTAGAGGCCAGGAAACTAGAAATCTTAAGGTGGGAAATAGGCTTCGGGAAGGGGTATGGAGGGCATAGAACACATACTATGAAAGTGGAAGAGGAAAGGCTGGCGGTAGAGAAGTCCCAGTAGCGTGAGAGAGCAGGAAGCTAGGATGAATAGCAAATGGGGAAATTAAACAACACTAAAAAGTAATGAAAGGCCATGAGGAAACCTGTCAATTTGTTTGAGGACTAAAATTAAATCTTGGGGCTGGAAGGTTGGGTCGGCGGTTAAGAGCACTGGATGCTCTTCCAGAGGACCAGGCTTTGATGCCCATCGCCTGACTACATGGCAGCTCACAACCATTGCCCTCTTCTGACCTCCACAGAACACCAGCATACACACTGCTACCCATACATACCTATATGCAGGTCAAATACACATAAAATAGAATTAATAAATCTAATATAGTTTTAGAAAAAGAAGTGAGATGGTTAGTTCCACAGATGGAAGATACTTTCTAAAACTATGAAATTACTCTCCTTATCAGTGTTGTAGGGTATCTACCATCAGACATGAGCAATAGAAGTCTTTATTAGCCAACCAGTAACTACACTTGGTGTTTAGGATTCCAGTTACCACTGAGCCTTTCTCAGGGTCAGCTGTTAAGCAAAAAGACCACATCCCAGGCGGACACATTTTAGTTAACAAGACTAGGTATCTAGAAGCACAACTACAGAACCTAAAAAGCGAGCTTAGGACATTCAGAGATATTCCAGAATTATGGAGTTTAGTGGATTAGGTCTTTGTTTTAGTTTTGGCAGGTGATGATAAGTACTGAGTTGTGCACCCTGAGTTTTCCATCATGGAGTCAGTTATGCTAAGGTCTGGGGGCCTGTTACACTCTGAGCAGTAAAATACTATGTATCACACTGACAGTGGGTACAAGTCTGCAGTTCTTAGAACCTTGGATTTGAGTACTGCTTTTCCATTTCCCAGTTGGGATGTTTGGTTGATCTGGTCTTTCCTCAGGAATCCAGTCATTGTTTTCATTTCATGAGCATCAATGTTTTACCTTCATGCACAAATATGTGAGGGTGTCAGATCCCCTGGAGCTGGAGTTACAGACAGTTCTAAGATGACATATGGATGGTGCAAATTAAAGCTAGGTCCTCTGGAAGAGTAGCCAAGTTAAACCTAGGTCTTCTGGAAGAGTAGCCAGTGCTCTTAACTTCTGAGCCATCTCTCCAACCCCGAAGTTCAACACTGGTATGAAATCATTCCTCTTTAATATACTGCTAACTGAAATGCACTCAAGTTAAAATAATCATGCTTAGATGACAATAATGCTTTCTTTTCTGATACTATTCCTATCTATTTAGGCCCCATTTTCTTAAGATGTAGAGAATAAGAACATGAAATAAACAAATTACTCCTTTCTGCCTCACATAATTGCTGAACTCCTAAAATAATTTTTATTCATATATTACTTGTAAATGCACAACATACCATATAAATACAATGCAGATTGTTCTAGAAGAGGCACTATTAAAGTTTATAAAATTTGAATATAAAATCTATAGAAGCACTATTAACTTTGTTAAAGATTTTCTACAATCATGATGCCTGATTGTATAACAAAATTATTTCCAATAATAACTATAGTTTGTTGGGTTTGGTAGTGCATGCTTTAATGTCACCACAAGGTGGCCAGAGTTAGGGAAATATCTGTGACTTCAAGGCTAGTCTGATCTTCATAGCAAGTTCGAGGCCAGCCACAGCTACATAGTGAGACCTCTCAAAATACATAAATTTCCTTTTAAAGAATGGTTATATATTTCTCATGTTAGGTCTACATGTGCTTGTAATGATTGTGTGCTTGCATGAATCTTTTCAATACATTTGAAATTGTTTAGGAAAAAAAAAGACCTTCTAAAATGTAACAATTTTCCCTAGCACCGAAAGTACATCCACTGAATAACAACTCTTGTGAGATCAAATGGGAGTCTTTGGAGGCAATTAAAGGTGATCCTATTGTTTACTGTCTTCAAGTCACCACTGGGAAAAAGGCTAATCAGGTATATTCTCTCAAATTTAGTCTTCACCATTTTGCCAGGCATGATAATAGCCCATATCTGTAGCCTCAGCACATGTAGGATAAAGCCAGGAGGACACAGGTACTCTTTGGCTACACACCAAGTTTGAAGATAGGGAACTTGCTTTAAAAAAAATGTCAGGTTGTGGTGGAGTATGACTCTGATACCAGCACTTGGGAGGCAGAGGCAGGTGGACTTTGATTTGAAGCCAGCCTGGTCAAAGGAGGAGAGGAGTTATAGGACAGTCAGGACTAAAAATTAAATAAAATTATAGTTCTATGTCCAGCTAAGAGTTGCCCTTTTGGCAGGGAGTAAGTTATTATTGAAGGTATGTAAAGTAAATCTTATGCCAAATTTCCATCTCATCCTTACAATTTATGTACCTAATCTTTATTTGGAGACAACTAGCTTATTCATTGAATTAAATCATTACCATTGAATTGTAAAATATTTCTTGATTTTTCACTGGCCATAACTCAATGATTCAAATCCATAATGGAATTAAACTTTAACAGTTGTAGGGTATGCTATGCTTTATTGAACAAAGTTATCTAATCAATACTGAATTCCCTCAGAACATTAGAAACATTGAGTAAATTTTTACTTTTGTTATGAACATGTACATGAAATAATTTTCATTTCTCTTGTAAAAACCTATCCAATGCATGTTTAATTGGAAAGAAAACCATAATTTTCATCTGATCCTTTTTCCTTAGATTTACAAAGGACCGAACACTTCCTTTTCCTTTTCCAACTATCATGCAAATTCACGCTATCGCTTCAAGGTCTGTGCAGGACGCCGATATGAAACCTCCAATGGTCTTCAAGAGCTGTGGGGGCCATATAGTGCCAGTGCTCTGTTCTCAACTTATAAGCATCATTTGGGGCATGGCAAAGGCAGTGGGGGTAAAGGAAAAGGCAACCACAATGAGAAAGGTGAAAAGTGCAAGATGGAGATGAGTGACGATCCCTTCATTCTGACCCTTCTGATAGTGTTTGCTCTGGTTGCAGTTTTGTGTGCTGTTGCCGTTCAGTACCTCCTGATCAACTAGTCTGTTCTTTTAGGGAAAAAAATAAAGGAAATTATATCCAATTTAGAAAACCTTAGATACATCTTAATGCACATGCTTATATTTAAGGCTTATTGATAGAAAGTAGTAACAGAACAACAAAACAAAACACTATCTTTATTTTTACAAACTTTTGTGACAGTACAACAGAGATTTCTATGGAAACATATGTACCATGAATTTTACTATTTTCACTGTTCTGTGAAAAAGAAACATTGCCTTGTTTTGTAAAATTCAATCGTCTGTAGAAACTTTCTGCCTTCACTTGTCAAGTTAATATTTTCAAAAATTTTTAAGACTATGATATAACAACAGTATTTTGAAATTTTTAGAACAAAATAAGAAATATTGCTTCTGTCTGTCCTGTTAATGTCCATATGAAGTAATAAAAAAATTTATCTACAAAACTTCTTGTGTGCGGGGCGTGGTGCCGCACGCCTTTAATCCCAGCACTTGGGAGGCAGAGGCAGGCGGATTTCTGAGTTTGAGGCCAGCATGGTCTACAGAGTGAGTTCCAAGGCAGCCAGGGCTATCCAGAGAAACCCTGTCTCAAAAAAAAACAAAAACAAAACAACAACAACAACAAACTTCTTGTGTATGTTTATTTGTTCAAAATAACATTGACCTAGGGGTTTCTACCCTGATAAAGACTTGGTGTATTTGTTAGGACTTGATAAAGAACAGATCTGGCAGAATATATATGTATACATACACATACACACAATAACAGGGAATTTGTCAGAGTGCCTGAGAGTGTGTGTGGTCTGGATAGTCCAACACTGACTGTCTCCTGACAAAAAGTCCAAGAATTAGTAGTTGTTTCATCCACAAGGCTGACAGTGGCAGCACTCCCAGTCTGGGGCTGCAGTCCTTGAAGATTCCTGGAGAGCTGCTGGTTTTCAGATTGCATTGGAATCCTGAAGAAGTTGGATTTAATACTGGATAACAACAGGATAGATAAACTTGCCAAGAGGAGTAGGAGAAAGCAGGCAAAACACCAACACTTCCTTGTCATGTGTCCTTTGATGTAGTCTGCCAACAGAAGATTCAGCCAAAATCTAGGATGTGTCTACCTTCTTGAAGTAATCTAATTAAGAAAATGCTTCACACAGGAGAACCAAGCACCATGGGATTTCATTGTCTCCAGATGCAGTCATGTTGACAGCCAAGATTAGTCACCATGCTTTGCAGTGAGGAAATAGCAATTTAGAGCACTTTGCTCTAATATGAAGTGGGCAAAATGGAAAGGAGGACATTGTACTGGCTAGTTTTGTGTCAACTTGACACAGCTGGGGTTATCACAGAGAAAGGAGCCTCAATTGGGAAAGTACCTCCATGAGATCTAGCTGTGGGGTATTTTCTCAATGAGTGATTAAGGGGGAAGGTCCCTTGTGGGTGGGACCATCTCTGGGCTGGCAGTCTTGGGTTCTATAAGAGAGCAGACTGAGCAAGCCAGGGGAGGCAAGCCAGTAAAGAACATCACTCCATGGCCTCTGCATCAGCTCCTGCTTCCTGACCTGCTTGAGTTCCAGTCCTAACTTCCTCTGATGATGAACAGCAGTATGGAATTGTAAGCTGAATAAACCCTTTCCTCCCCAAGTGCTTCTTGGTCATGATGTTTGTGCATGAATAGAAACCCTGACTAAGACAAATGGGTACCAGCATAGTGGGGTATTCCTGTGACAACCTGACCATGTTTGGGGGAGGACTGTGGAAGGACTTTGGAACCTTGGGCCAGAAGATCTATTCTGTGTTAAGAGCTCTGTGGAATGTGTAGGAGCTTGGAAGATAATGTTGAGAACAGTGCAGAAGATGGAGGCCTGGCTTGTGAAATTTCAGAGGGAAAATTAAAGACTCTTTTCAGGGCCATTGTTACTTTGATTGTGAAGATTCTGTGGTTCTGGTTGGCTGGAGCTGAAGAATCAGCTGTGATTAACAAAATACCAGAAGTAGTAAAGTGAAACCTTTGTATTACTGGGACTATTGATGCTGGTTAGCTGGAGCTAAGAAATTAGCAGTGATTAAGAAGAGACCAGCATAGACTGGTCTCTGAGCACCCTGGGACCCAAGATGGCTCCCTCACGAATTCTGGCAGGGAAAGCCCTCCCTGGCAGACACCTCTCCTCAGGCAGGGAGGGTGCCCGGATTTCGAGAGCCTGAAGCTGGGTCTGGTAGATCAATGGAATAGAATTGAAGACCCAGAAATGAATCCACACACCTATGGTCACTTGATCTTTGGCAAGGGAGCTAAATCCATCCAGTGGAAAAACTACAGCATTTTCAACAAATGGTGCTGGCACAACTGGCAGTAATCATGTAAAAGAATGCGAATTGATCCATTCTTATCTCCTTGTACTAAGGTCAAGTCTAAGTGGATCAAAGACCTCCACATAAAACCAGGGACACTGAAATTTATAGAGGAGACTCAAGTGGAGAAAAGCCTCAAAGATATGGGCACATGGAAAAAATTCCTAAACAGAACAGCAATGTCTTGTGCTGTAAGATCAAAAATTGACAAATGGGACCTTATAAAATTGCAAAGTTTCTGTAACGCAAAAGACACTGTCAAGAAGACAAAAAGGCCACCAACAGATTGGCAAAGGATCTTTACCAATCCTAAATCTGATATGGGATTAATATCCAATATCTACAAAGAGCTCAAGAAGCTGGACTCCAGAAAAATGAATAACCCCATTAAAAATGGCATACAAAAAAAATGGCATACAGAGCTAAACAAAGAATTCTCAACTGAGGAATAATGAATGGCAGAGAAGCACCTGAAAAAATGTCTAACATCCTTAATCATCAGGGAAATGCAAATCAAAACAACCTTGACATTCCACCTCATACCAGTCAGAATGGCTAAAATAAAAAATTCAGGTGACAGCAGATGCTGGCGAGGATGTGGAGAAAGAGGAACACTCCTCCATTGCTGGTGGGATTGCAAGCTTGTACAACCACTCTGGAAGTCAGTCTGGCATTTTCTCAGAAAATTGGACATAGTACTACCAGAGGATCCAGCAATACCTCTCCTAGGCATATACCCAGAAGATGTTCCAACTGGTAATAAGAACACATGCTTCACTATGTTCATAGCAGCCTTGTTTATAATAGCCAGAAGCTGGAAAGAACCCAGATGTCCCTCAACAGGGGAATGGATACAGAAAATGTGGTACATTTACACAATGGAGTACTACGCTGCTTTTAAAAACAATTAATTTATGAAATTCTTGGGCAAATGGATGTATCTGGAGGAAATCATCCTTAGTGAGGTAACCCAATCACAAAATAAGTCACTTGATATGCACTCACTGATAAGTAGATATTAGCCCAGAAACATAGAATACTCAAGATACAACTTGCAAAACACAAGAAAATCAAGAAGAACGAAACCAAAGTATGCATACTTCATTCCTTCTTAGAATAGAGAACAAAACACCTATGAAAAGAGTTACAGAGACAAAGATTGGAGCTAACACAAAAGGATTGAGCATGCAGAGACCACCCCACCCGGGGATCCATCCCATAATCAGCCACAAAATCCAGACACTATTGCATATGCCAGCAAGATTTTGCTGAAAGAACCCTGATATAACTATCTAGGGTGAGGCTATGCCAGTGCCTGGCAAATATAGAAGGTGGTGCTCATCGTCATCTATAGGTTGGAACACAGGTCCCCCAATGGAGGAGCTAGAGAAATTACCCAAGGAGTTGAAGGGGTCTACAACCCTTTAGGTAGAACAACAATATGAACTAACCAATACCATCAACTACTAAAAACATTGACCTCATGAAATTCTCAGGCAAATGGATGGAACTAGAAAATGTTATCCTGAGTGAGGTAATCCAATCACAAGAGAACACACATGGTATAAACTCACTGATAAGTGGATACTAGGCAAAAAGTTCAGAATAACCATGATGCAACTTAACAGGACATATGAAGCTCAGGAAGAAGAAAGACCAAAGTGTGGATGCTTCATTCCTTCTTAGAAGGGGGAAAAACTAATCATGAGAAGGAGAGAGGGTGGGAGGGACTTGAGAGGAAGAGAGGAGGAGGGGGAAAGGGAGCAGAATCAGGTATGGGAGGAGGCAGGAGAGATAACAGGGGTGTCAGGTAATTGAACAGAGGTGTATAGCAATGTGGGATGGGGAAATGGGGGTAGCCACCAGGAACACCTAGGTGCCAGAAAAACAAGAGGCTCCCAGGACCCAATGGGGATGACATTACCTGAAACACCCAACAAAGGGGAGAAAGACCCCATAGAGACCATATTCAGAGGTTAGACACTACCCCTGTTTGAGGGAGGGGCCCACCCAACCATCTCCAAAATTTTAACCCAGAATTGTTCCTGTCTAAAGGAAATCCAGAGACAAAGAGTAGAGCAGAGAAGGAAGGAAAGGCCATCCAGAAACTGCCCCACCTGGGGATCCATCCCACATGCAGACACCAAACCCAGACACTATTGCTGATGCCAACAAGTGCTTGCTAAGAAAGAGCCTGATATAGCTGTCTCCTGAAAGGCTCTGCCAGATCCTAACAAATACACAGGTGGATGCTCAAAGCCAACCATCAGACTGAGGACAGGATCCCCAATAGAGAAGTTAGGAGAAGGACAGAAGGAGCTGAGGGGGTTTGCAACCCAGAAGAAGAACAATGATATCAATCCACCAGACACTGCCCCCCACCCCAGAGTTCCCAGGGACTCAACCACCAACCAAAGAATACACAGGGAAGGACACATTGCTAGAGCCACATATGTAGCTGAGAATGGCCTTTTCTGGCATCAGTTGGAGGGGAGACCCTGGATCCTCTGGAGGCCAGATACCTCAATATAGGGGGATGCTAGAGTGGTAAGATGCGAGGATAGGTGGGTAAAGCAAGGGTAAAGGGATGGCAGTTTGCAGAGGGGAAACTGGGAAAGGGGATAACATTTGAAATATAAATAAATAAAATAATAAAAAAATCTATAACCTACTCTAGGCTGAAATAAAAAATGAGCAAAAAGAAAATATTAGAAACTAAAATTCACTCATAAGAATAATTATTCAAATTCAGAATGTACTAATATGGTGAACATTGTCTGTAAGCTGTTCATAGATTTACTATGGATAAAAATTAAATATATTAATATGTTAAGAGATTAGCAGGAAGGGATTAAGTCAAAGACCCAAATATATATTGTATACAAGAATCCAATTTAAATGTGAAGAAATAGACAAAAGTAAAGAGGTACACATAGCTGAGAGAGATCGCACAAAAGAAGACAGAAATAGTTGTCTATATTTCAGGCAACAAAGGCTTTAGAATAATTGAAATCATCAAGGATAAGTACAGATATAGCATAATGACAAATGATCATTTCTCTGATGCTTAAGGCTTATTTTGTATATACCTAACAATAGAATTCCAAAATACATGAAACAGACATTGACAAAATAACAATGAAAAATAAGCAAAGGCACTATTCTACTAGGAGACATTAGCACCCTTTGTAAGATAGGCAGAGCAAGCAGTAAATAAGGACATACCTGAACTCAACTGTACCACCAACCACTTCATCACAATTGATACCTATATCTAAGAATAGTAGCATACAAGAACATATTCACCATGAGTTCACATGAAGAATTTCCTAAGGGAGACCACATTCTGAGCCAAAAAACACAACTTAAAATTTTAGTTGATGGCTCAAGCGAACATATTTGATCATATTCATCCATTAGTACCATGTCCAATTCTCCCCAGTGCCATTACCCACATCTCTCATGGCATCACTACACCCTTTTTTATTAATAACTCCTTGAGTCCAGTGATGCTTCATATGTGCATGGATGTGGGGCCAGCTGGAGGCAGATGGGCAATGTACCAGCAGCCACATTACCCAAAAAATAGTAATTCTCTCTCCTTCAACAGCCATCAATGGTCAACTGTTCACCAATAAGAGTAGGACCTTGAGCACCACTCTCCTGTACAGGACAAAATTTTTAACTGGCTTGATATTTTACAGGTACAACTAGTGTGAGCTGCTGTGTCTGTGTGCAATAGCCATGCCACATTCAGAGGTCAGCTTTTCACAACTCTCTTATTTCCCAGTTCTTACATTCTTTCCATCCATTCTCCCTGATACTCCTTGAGTCCTCAGTCAGGAAAGCTTGATATAGAGGTTTCACCCACAACTGATCACTGGCGGTTCATTCTCAGTTGACTGTACATGGCACCGTGTCCCTTAGGAGACAGTGCTGCATAAAAGAAGCATCTCTGCCCAAATTTGTGAGCAACAAAAATTGATGGGTATAGACCTAAGGATTTACAAATCAGCTTGAGAGCAGTGCTGAGGTGGGCAGAGTATCTGCAGGGACATCAGGATGAAAGGGGCAGCCAAAGAAAGCAGATAGGACAATGACAATGTTAAGAATGAACTGGGGTACTGTAGGAGAGCAGAGGCTCTCTCCATTTCCCTCTGTAATCCATCTCTAACAGTTCTGATGTACTAATACAGTAGCTCTGATCATTCAGAAGTGCACATACACCCCTATGTGTGGTCTGCAAGTAGCAATGTCCTGTATGATAAATAGCAGCTAGGAAACACATCTGGTCATAGACTGCCAGGAGCTGATGTGCAACATCACATCCTGACAAACAAGTATTCAGACTTTCTAATACTTGTTTGGAAGTCCTTGTGCCCATTTCCAACAGACCCCCAAGATTGGTAGAAGGAAGATCATCCTCACAGCCCAGTGTGTCCTGACAGAAGGCAAGTTCTGGATTGAGATTTGTGTGTCAGGAGGAAAGAATTAGAATGTGGGGCAGAGGAAGGTAAGAGGACACTCTTATCTGATAAAAGGAAGAGATGAGGATGCCTGGGAGCTGCAAATCCAAGATTCCACTGCTGTATGACAGGCAGGCAGGTAGAAAGGTTAAAGCAGGATATCTGGAAGAGCTTCCGTGAGTATCTGTATTTGGTGCTAAGAATGAGTGTGTCAAAAGGAGGTGGAATGTCCAAAGGCTAGGGCTGTGACAGGGTACATAGGGTGGCATGGCAATCTGAAGGAGACATCTCCAAAATTAAGTTGAAAATACTTGCTTTAAAGAACAGGATTTCAGGGAAATCATGAGTATGAATTCAATTGAAGGGGAGATGTATTTGGGGGTAGGAAGGGATAGCAAATGAATTAAGGGTGGGAAAAGTAAGACACAAGGAAGGGATCAGGAAGCCAATCACTTTCCCGGGGAAATCAGTAGGTCTGGTTTTGGTTTCTGAGTTGGGACAAGAGTGGTTAGGGTAAGGTGGCAAAGATCAGATTATAAGCTGTAGATGTTGCATAGGTTGCCTTGGTAGGCCAGACAGAGGCCTTTATATCAGAGCCAGTGATGAGACACTAAGGAGGTTATAGAAAGGCATGTGATCTCTGGAAACAATTACAGTGGCCTGCTTGGAAAAATCTTCGCCTTCATTCTAGTCATCCCATGTGTGTATACAGATCCAGTGGTGTCTGTTCAGGCAGGGTGGAGTCCCACTTCTGGAGCAAGCCAGGCAGCAATGGACTTCAGGAAAGCTTTGTTAGCTATGTGAGGCAAGTGTAGTCAGACCTAACAGGAGGAGTGGACAGAATCATTGAAGCTCTTCTGGAGATTGGTAGTGAGTGAGGCAGTTTGGTTTAGCTATCAGATAAGGACCTGTCTGAGAGGGAGGGAATGAAGAAAGAGTGGTGACAGGGTTAAGTGGTAGACGGGGGTTTGCATTCATCCATATTCTCTAGGATGTAGATGAGGCACACAGAGCTAGGTCCTGTACAGGTGGGATAGTATTTAGGAACTAGTGTGTTCATGTCTCTGGGGCCAGAGGGAGCTTCCTTATTTGGAGAATTAGTAGTACCAGTGGAAACAATCTTGAAGTTTGGATGTGGGAGAATCCTTCTTTTAGGGGAAACTTGTGCAGGCCCTCACATGTGATCTTTAGAGGGTTCACTGAAGTGAGAATCAAAACAAGATTTCAAAGTTGGAGGAGCAAGGAGTAGTCTGTTTAGTCAGGGATGTAAATAGGATCCTGGAAATTAGCAAAGGATAGTAGAAGGGTCTGAATAACTAAAATAGAGATGTATTTGATGAAGCAGGATGGTTCTTTGATGGGTTCCAATTGAAAGGATGTGTGGGCAAAAGTGAGGGCCTATATATTAACTCAGGAGTGCAGAGAATAAGAGGGTT
The DNA here is from genome assembly GCA_902729485.2 of Mus minutoides. Lineage (NCBI taxonomy): Eukaryota > Metazoa > Chordata > Mammalia > Rodentia > Muridae > Mus > Mus minutoides. The sequence continues at coordinate 262,843 of LR749899.1, forward strand.
ATAAGAAACCTCAGAAAGTTTGAGGAATGCTTGGGTTAAGAATGATATCCAGGCCAGAGGATACCTTGCCTCCAGGGAGTGCTCTGATCTGGGGACTCAGGGGATATAGGGCTGTGGGTGTAGGGGAAAATGGGAGTAGAAGAGAGTGCCTGTGTCCTGCCAGAGTTCCTATGCTCTGGGCAGGTGGTCGCAGGAAGACTGCTGGATGCTTTCTAGTCACCCCAGGTGGGCATCTGGCTGTGTTAAGCCACTGACCCCACTCGGTGGGGGATGGACAAGGGGCAGCCTTTGTACCAGGTTCTCAGTCTCCAGCATCCCATGCAGCACCAGGGCAGCACCAAGCCCCAGAGATAAGGGAAGAGAGCAGAGGGGAGACGTTCCCATGCCAGGGAGAGTCCTTCGTCTGGTCTGTGGCTAGAGTGTAGGAAGGCCTTCTGATGGGAGATTTGGCACGTCTCATTAGGAGAAAGCCTATCTCATCGTCCAAGCACGGCGGGCCTTGATGAACAGAAACAGACTATAGTTTTAGACCTTTATTATAGAAAGGCAGGGGAAAAGAGAGAATTTAAAAGAGAGAGACCAACCATGGCCAAGAGGAGAGAAGGGGGAAAAGGAGAGAAAGAAGAAAGGGGTTCAGGAGACATGAGGAAGCACCTACTGTCCCATTTAGGTGGAAATTACCACCACCAGGGTTCTATCTCAGCTCGACTGGAGACAAGACTGTCTGTGCATAGCCCATTGCCCCACAATGGGGAGATTGCCATTTTCTCTCAAGGGTCTCTCTAAGGCAGTTCTGCACAGGAGAGAGTGGGCCTCAGAAGCAACAGAGCTTCTTGAACATGGTCCTAAGGGGCCTACGTCCACAGCCAGGACGTAGAGCTGATCCTCAGTCCTCTGTGCACCTTCCCTGCCAGAGGAGAGCTTGCCTCCAGGGAGTGCTCTGACCCTGGGACTCAGGGGAGATCACCATTTTCTCTCCGGTGTATCTCTAAGGTGGGTCCAATCAAGATAGCACAGACAAAAGAGCTTCTAGGACAGGGTCTTATGAGCCTACATCTACAGCCAGGATGAGGGGCCTCCTGTGCACTGATCTGGTCAGGAAAGAGCTGGTCTCCCAGGAGTGCTGACACAGGCTTATAGACTCACAGAAGTTAGAAGCTCCAGCCAGAAAGAGCTAGAACATCTAACACCAGAGATTGCCAGATGAGGAATGGCAAACTAAAGAATTTTACCAACAGAAACCAAGAATACTTGTCATCATCATAACCCAGTACACCTACCAAAGCAAGTCCTGGATACCCCAGTACACTGGAAAAGCAAGATTCAGATTTAAAATCATATCTCATGATGCTGGTAGAGGATTTAAGAAGGACATTAAAACTCCCTTAAAGAATTACAGGAGAGCCTCTGAGCCCAGCGGACGCAGCTAGGGCCTGTCCTGCGCTTCACACACCCCAGGACTTTAAGATGGCATAGGGGTTACGCGTGAGTGCAGTCCAGAGGTGGTGTTGGGAGCAGTGGGTCAGGAGTTGCCCGCAGGGGCTGGATCCAAGAACTCCGCCCCATTGGAGGCTGGGCCTCTCCCAGGCAGAGCACCCCCCACCCCGCCATCTTTCCTCTGAGCCCAGCGGATGCAGCTAGGGCCTGTCCTGCACTTCACACACCCAGGACGTTAAGATCGATCGCATAGGGGTTACACGTGAGTGGAGTGCAGAGGTTGTGTTGGGAGCAGTGGGTCAGCAGTTGCCCGCAGGGGCAGGATCCTAGAACTCTGCCCCACCAGAGGCTGGGCCTCTCCCAGCCAGAGCACCCTCCACCCCTCCATCTTTCCTCTGAGCCCAGCAACTCCCAGGACTTTAAGATCACATCAGGAGCTCAGGGCTCAGGCCTCAGGGACTGTGCGCTCTCTTAGGCTCCTTCCGGACCCTCCAAGCTATCTGGGGACCTCAAGTGAGCAGGGGGACAAAGCTTCTGTTCTAGCACAGTCTCGTGGAACCTGAGATACCAGCCGAGAGATTGATAGTGGCCCAGAGCAGAACAGCCCCTCCCTTCCAGTCTGGTCCAGCCCGCCCAGGACCAGCTTGGGTCTGGGGACACAGGTGCTTTGCACTCTCCTAGGCTCTTTCGGGACTCCCCAAGCTATCTTGGGACCTGAGGTGAGCAGGGGAACACAGCCTCTGTTCCGGTCCAATCTCGTGGAACTTGAGACATCAGTCAGGAGATTGATAAAGGGCAGAACAGCGGGACCTTTCTGGTCTGCACCAACACCAGGTCTCCTCAGGCAGAGATGGCAGGAGGCAAGCGTAAGAACAGAAGCAACAGAATCCAAGGGTATTTGGCATCACCAGACACAAACTCACCCACCACATCAAGTCCTAGATACAACAGCACACCAGAAAAGCAGGACATGGATATAAAGTCACTGTTCATGATGATGATGGAGGACTATAAGAAGGAAATACAGGAAAACACAGATAAACAACTAGAAGCATTTAAAGAGGAAAAACTTAGAGAATTACAGGAAAACACAGATAAACAACTAGAAGCATTTAAAGAGGAAATACTTAGAGAGTTACAGGAAAACAATACAAAACAGGTGATGGAATGGAACAAAACCATCCAGGACCTAAAAATGGAAGTAGAAACAATTAAGAAAAACCAAAAGGAGATAACCCTGGAGATAGAAACCATAGGAAAAAAATCAGGAACCATAGATATGAGCATCAGCAACAGAATACAAGAGATAGAAGAGAGAATCTCAGGCACAGAAGATTCTATAGGGAGCATAAAACAGACAATCAAAGAAAATGCTAAATGCAAAAAGATCCTAACACAAAATATCCAGGAAATCCAGGACACAATGAGAAGACCAAACTTAAGGATAATAGGAGTAGATGAGAAGGAAGACTATCAAACTAAAGGGCCAGCAAATATCTTCAACAAAATAATAGAAGAAAACTTTCCATACCTAAAGAATGAGTGCCCATAAACATACAAGAAGCCTATAGAACTCCAAATAGGCTGGATCAGAAAAGAAATTCCTCCCAACACATAATAATCAGAGCAACAAACGCACTAAATAAAGAAGAGTATTAAAGGCAGCAAGGGAAAAAGGTCAAGTAACATATAAGGGCAGGCCTATCAGAATTACTCCAGACTTCTCACCAGAGACTATGAAAGCCAGAAGATCATGGACAGAGATTATACAGACACTAAGAGAACACAAATGCCAGCCCAGGCTACTATACCCAGCAAAACTCTCATTTACCATAGACAGAGAAACCAAAGTATTCCACGACAAATTCAAATTCATACAATATCTTTCCACAAATCCAGCCCTTCAAAGGATAATAACAGAAAAACACCAGTACAAGGATGGAAACTCTGCCCTAGAGAAAGCAAGGAAGTAATCCTTCAATAAACCTAAAAGAAGACAGCCACAAGAACAGAATCCCAACTCTAAAATAAAAAATGACAGGAAGCAACAATTACTGTTCCTTAATATCGCTTAATATCAATGGACTCAATTCTCCCATAAAAAGGCATACACTATCAGACTGGCTACATAAACAGGACCCGACATTTTGGTGTCTACAAGAAACACACCTCAGGAAAAACGACAGACACCACCTCAGAGTGAAAGGCTGGAAAACAATATTCCAAGCAAACGGCCCGAAGATAAAAGCTGGAGTAGCCATTCTAATATCGAATAAAATAGACTTTCAACCCAAAATTATCAAAAGAGACAAAGAGGGGCACTTCATACACATCAAAGGCAAAATCTTCCAAGAGGAACTTTCAATTCTGAATATCTATGCTCCAAATGCAAGGGCAGCCACTTTCATTAAAGAAACTTTACTAAAGCTTAAAACACACATTGCACCTCACACAATAATAGTGGGAGACTTCAACACCCCACTCTCATTAATGGACAGATCCTGGAAACAGAAATTAAACAGAGACTCAGTGGAACTAACGGGAGCTATGAAACAAATGGACTTAACAGATATCTACAGAATATTTCATACTAAAACAAAAGGATATACCTTTTTCTCAGCACCTCATGGCACCTTCTCCAAAATTGATCACATAATTGGCCACAAAACAGCCCTCAACAGATTCAAAAATATTGAAATTGTCCCATGCATCCTATCTTATCACGATGGACTAAGGCTGCTCTTCAATAACAACATAAGTAGCAGAACACCATCATTCACATGGAAACTGAACAACAATCTCGTCAATGATACTTTGGTCAAGGAAGGAATAAAGAAAGAAATTAAAGACTTTTTAGAGTTTAATGAAAATGAAGCCACAACATACCCAAATTTATGGGACACAATGAAAGCATTCTTGAGAGGTAAATTCATAGCTCTGAGTTCCTACAAAAAAAAAAAAAATGGAGAGAGCTTACACCAGTAGCTTGGCAGCACATCTGCAAGCTCTAGAACAAATGGAAGCAAAGTCACCTAAGAGGAGTAGACGGCAGGAAATAATCAAACTCAGGGGTGAAATCAACCATGTGGAAACAAAAAGAACTATCCAAAGAATCANTGGTGGGAATGCAAGCTGGTTCAACCACTCTGGAAATCAGTCTGGCGGTTCCTCAGAAAATTGGACATAGTACTACCAGAAGATCCTGCAATACCTCTACTGGGCATATATCCAGAAGAGTTTCCATCTGGTAACAAGGACACATGTTCCACTATGTTCATAGCAGCCTTATTCATAATAGCCAGAAACTGGAAAGAACTCAGATGTTTCTCAGCAGAGGAATGGATACAAAAATTTGGTATATTTACACAATGGAGTACTACTCAGCTATTAAAAACAATAAATATATGAAATTCCTAGGCAAATGGATGGATCTGGAGGCCATCATCCTGAGTGAAGTAACCCATTCACATAAGAACTCACATAACATGTACTCACTGATATGTGGATATTAGCCCGGAAACCTAGACTACCCAAGATACAATTTACTAAACACATGATACTCAAGAAGAAGGAAGATCAAAATGTGGACATGTCACCCCTTCCTAGAATTAAGAACAAAGCACACATTGAAAGAGTTAAAGAGAGCATTTGTGAAGCTGAATCCAAAGGATGGATCAACGACTGCGGCTGCCAGGGATCCATCCCACAATCAGCCACCAAACATAGACACTATAGCATATGCCAGCAAGATGGTGCTGAAAGGGCCTGGATATAGCTGTCTCGAGGGGAAAATATACCAATGCCTGGCAAACATGGAGGTGGAAGCTCACAGTCAGCTATTAGATGGAACACAGGGTTCCCAAGGAAGAAGGAGCTAGAGAAAGTACCCAAGGAGCTGAAAGGGTCTTCAACCCTCTAGGTGGAAGAATAACCATGAACTAACTAGTACCCCCTGAGCTCATGTCTCTAGCTGCATATATAGAAGAGGATGGCCTAATTGGCCATCAGTGGGAAGAGAGGCCCCTTGGTCATGCAGACTTTATATGCCCCAGTACAGGGGAACGCCAGGGCCAAGATGTGGGAGCGGGTGGGTAGGGGAGCAGGCCCGGGAGGGGAGAGGGTATAGGGAACTTTCTGGATAACACTTGAAATGTAAATTAAGAAAATATCTAATAAAAGTTGAAAAAAATTACAGGAGAACACAGGTAAACAGGTAGAAGCCCTTAAGGAAGAAACACTAAAATCCCTTAAAGAATTACAGGAAAACACAACAAAACAGGTGAAAGAATTGAATAAAACCATCCAGAATCTAAAAATGGAAGTAGAAACAATAAAGAAATCACAAAGTGAGAGAACTCTGGAGATAGAAAACCTAGGAAAGAGATTAGAAGTTATAGATGCATGGGTTACCATCAAAATACAAGAGATGGAAGTGAGAATCTAAGGAGCCGAAGATTCCTAGAAAACATAGATACAACAATCAAAGAAAATGCAAAATGCAAAAAGATCCTAACTCAAAACATCCAGCAAATCCCGGACACAATGAGATGACCAAACCTAAGGATAATAGGTATAGATGAGAATGAAGATTATCAACTTAAAGGGCCATTAAACATACTCAACAAAATAATAGAAGAAAACTTCCCTAACCTAAAGAAAGAGATGCCCATGAACATACAATAAGCCTTCACAACTCCAAATAAACTGGACCAGAAAAAAAATTACTCCCGACCCATAATAATCAAAATACCAAATGTACTAAACTAGAAAGAATATTAAAAACAGTAAGGGAAAACAGACAAGTAACATATAAAGACACAACTATTATATTTACACCAGACTTATCACCAGAGACTATGAAATCCAGAAGATCCTGGACACATGTTATACACACCCTAAGAGAACAAAAATGCCAGCCTAGGCTACTATACCCAGCAAAACTCTCAATTACCATAGATGGAGAAACCAACGTATTCAATGACAAAATCAAATTCACACATTATCTTTCCATGAATCTAGCCCTTCAAAGGATAATAAAGTGAAAACTCCAACACAAGGAGGTAAATTATGCCATAGAAAAAGCCAGAAAGTAATCCTTCAACAAACCTAAAAGAAGATAGTCACAATAACCAAATTCTTGAATTCCAACTCTAACAACAACAACAACAAAATAACAGGAAGTAACAATTACTTTTCCTAAATATATCTTCATATCAATGGACTCAATTCCCCAATAAAAACACATAGACTAACAGACTGGCTAGGTAAACAAGACCCAACATTTTGCTGCATACAGGAAACCCACCTCAGGGACAAAGACAGACACTACCTCTGAGTAAAGGGCTGGAAAACAATTTTCTAAGCAAATGGTCCCAAGAAACAAGCTGGCGTAGACATTCTGATATTGAATAAAATCGGCATTAAACCTAAAGTTATCAAAAAAGACAAGGGGCACTTCATACTCATCAAAGTTAAATTCTTCCAAGATGAACTCTCAATTCTCAATATCTATGCCCCAAATGAAAGGGCACCCACATTCATAAAAGAAACTTTAGCAAAGCTCAAAGCATACATTGTACTGCACACAATAATAGTGGGAGACTTCAACAACTCACTCTCATCAATGGACAGATCCTGAAAACAGAAACTAAACATAGACACAGTGAAACCAACAGAAGTTATGAAATAAATGGATTTGACTGATATCTATATAACATTTTATCCTAAAACAAAAGGATATATCTGCTTCTCAGCACCTCATGGTACCTTCTCCAAAGTGGACCATATAATTAGTCACAAAACAGACCTCAACAGATACAAAAATATTGAAATAATCCCATGCATCCTATCAGGTCACCAGGGAATAAGGCTTATCGTCAATTACAACATAAATAATAGAAAGCCCACATACAAGTAGAAGCTGAACAACACTCTAATCAATGATAACGTGATCAAGGAAGAAATTAAAGACATTTTAGAGTTTAATGAAAATGAAACCACAACATACCCAATCTTATGGGACACGATGAAAGCAGTCCTAAGAGGAAAACTCATAGCTCTTAGTGCCTCCAAAATAGAAAGAACATGTAAACGCCCTAGAACAAAAGGAAGCAAATTTACTAAAGAAAAGTAGAAGGCAGCAAATAATCAAACTCAGGCCTGAAATCAACCAAGTTGAAACAAAAAGAACTATACAAAGAATCAACCAAAACTGGAGATGGTTCTTTGAGAAAATCAACAAGATAGATAAACTTATAGAGGAGAAAGTGAGGAAAAACCTCAATGATATATATGTACATGGGAGAAAGATTCCTGAACATAACACCAATGGCTTTTGCTGTAAGATGAAGAATTGACAAATGGACCTCATAAAATTGCAAAGCTTCTTTAAGGCAAAGGACACTGTCAATAAGACCCAAAGGCCACCAACAGATTGGGAAAAGATCTTTACCAACCCTAAATGTGTAAGGGGGTAATATCCAATACATATGAAGAACTCAAGAACTTGGGCTCCAGAAAATCAAATAAACCTATGCGGTACAGAGCTAAACAAAGAATTCTGAACTGAGGAATACCAAATGGCTGAGAAACACCTAAAAAAAAAAAAAAAGTTCAATATCCTTAATCATCAGGGAAAGGCAAATCAAAACAAACCTGAGATTCCACCTCACACCAGTTAGAATGGTTAAGATTAAAAACTGAGGTGACAGCAGATGCTGATGTGGATGTGGAGAACATGGAACACTCCTCCATTGCTGGTGGGACTGCAAGATGGTACAACCACTCTGGAAATCAGTTTGGCAGTTCCTCAGAATATTGAACATAGTTCTATCAGAAGATCAAGCAATACCACTCCTGGGCATATACCCAGAAGATACTCCACCATGTAATAGGGACATATGCTCCACTAAGTTCATAGTAGCCTTATTTATTATAGCAAGAAGCTGGAAAGAACCCAGACGTCCGGCAACAGAGGAATTTATACAGAAAATATATTACATTTCCACAATGGAGTACTACTAAGCTATTAAAAACAATGAATTTATGAAATTCTTAGACAAATGTATGTATCTAGATGATATCATCTTGAGTGAGGTAACCCAATCAGAAAAGAATACACATGATATGCACTCACTGATAAGTGCATATTAGCCGAGAAACTCAGAATACCCAAGATATAATTTGCAAAACACATGATACTCAGGAAGAAGGAAGGCCAAAGTCTAGATTCTTTGATCCTTCTTAGAAAGGGGAACAATATACCATGGACAGAGTTACAAAGGCATAGTTCAGAGCAGAAACTGAAGGAATGACCATCCAGAGACTGCCTCACCTGGGGATCCATCCCATAAACAACTACCAAACCCAGACACTATTGCAGATGCCAGTAAGATTTTGCTGACAGAAGCCTGACATAGCTGTCTCCCGAGTGGCTCTGCCAGTTCCTGCAAATACAGAAGTGGATGCTCACAGTCATCCATTGGACTGAGCACAGGGTCCCCAATGAAGAAGGTAGAGAAAGTATCCAAGTAGCTGAAGGGCTTTGCAACCTGATAGGAGGAACAACAATATGAACTAACCAGTACCCCCAGAGCTCACTGGGACTAAATCAACAATCAAAGAAAAACATAGTTGGATTCATGTCTTTAGCTGCATATGTAGCAGAGGATGGCCTAGTCAGTCACCAATGGGGGGAGAGACCCTTGTTCCTGTAAAGGTTCCATGCCCCTGTATAGGAGAATGCCAGGGACAGGATTCTGGAGTGGGTGGGTTGGGGAGCAGGGGAATGGGGGAAAGGATAGGGGATTTTTGGAGGGGAAACTAGGAAAGGGGATAACATTTGAAATGTAAATAAAGAAAATATCTAATAAAAAGTAAAAGAAAAAAAGTAAGAAATCTAGTCCATATTTAGCTTGAGAAAGGAGCCGGCTAGGTGGTACTAAAGGTTCCAATCACTCTCTCTCCTTTCCCATAGGGCTGGCTATGACAAGAATGTACAAACATCTGTAAATGTTTAGGGTACTACTGATCCATTGAAGTGTTTGATAATAAATTTAGAGCCAATTTTAAATTGAATGGGAGGTGTGAGAAATGACTTCTCTTACAAGCCTTGAGAGCACAATGAAGACACATTTGCTAGAAGTGGGGAAAGCCTCCACCCAACCTGTGAAAGTGTCAACTACAGCTACTACCAGGAAGTACTTGGTGCATCTTATGGGAGGAAGGCATGAGTTGCATAGTAAGGAAAGGTGGGTGCCTAGTGCTAGCTTGAAGAGAGACCATTGACAGATGTTACATTGTTTACAGAGATCCTGTAAACATTTTCTCATAAGAGGGCAGAGATGAGCTTGTGTACTAAGAACATGTCAGAGAAGAAACAGGTTGGCCTGGAAAGTAAGAATGGCTCTCATGGAGGAAGGAAAAGACTTTCAGGAGAGGAACAGAAGAGTACGTTGTTAAGATACCAGTAGGGTAGTCAAAGTTTGACATTGGAGGATCTGAGGTGTTCTGCTGGTATGAGAAGATAAATTTGAAAAGAAGAGAAGCTATGTAAAACATTCAGAGGGAAAAGATAGTGGGACATATCATGGCCATTCACCAGCTAATAGAGTCAGGGGTTAGGCAATGATGTTCCCAAAGTGGAGCCTTCAGGTAATGGGACTACTTCAAGGAGACACAGAAGTTTCCTGTTAATAAGGAGAAGCCCTTTGAAGTGAAGAAGCACTACCCTCTCCAAGTGTGGGAGTTTGAATGAATGATATCATAGGAATGTTTAAAGTGAGTGTACATGCTAACTGTCGAATCTGTAGCTAGTTGTATGATCCCCACTGGCCAGTGAACTCTGCCTGTTAAAAAAGGTAGGGAACTTGCCTCATCCACCCATTGGGGAAGCAGCCAAAATCATAATGGTAGCACTCTAAGACTGTTGTCAAGCCAGATGGATATGGGGGTTCCTGGAAAACTACCATCAGTGAACCTATCCAGAGGTCCAAGAATGGGAAGTGCCACAAAAACATAAGAGCCTATCCATTACCTTGTAATAATTATCAAGTATTGTGGCCACAAGAAAGATATTACCTGAATTTGTATAGAGAGAAGAGTGGTTAGGGTTGAGTGGGTTCCAGGGCTGAAGAGAAAGGGGACTTGGGAAAAGGAAAGCATGATAAGACTGGGAACAAAAGGAGGAAGTGGAGGACAGTGCAGAAGGGCTGATCGTGTTGCAGAGGTAGGGTCAAACCACTGGTTGAAGGAGAATAACTTTGAGGGGTCTGGGGATGAGTAGAATGGCAGGTTCTTGAACATTAAGGCATAAGGGGCTAGCTCTGAAATATAGAGAAATGGGCAACAGGTCAGAGTGAGTCTCCTATTGGTTGGACTAGTTGGACTAAGACCTACTTCCGAACACCAGAGAGGTAATGGTCAGAAAGGGTCAGGAAGGGTTGAGGAGCCCAAGGGCAGGAGTTCCTGAGGGCCTGTTTCAGGGCTATAAAACCTTGCTGTTTGTCTGGACTAGAAACAGATGACAATGAGATCATCTTTGGATGCAGCATAAAAAGGTTGGGAGACGCTTGCGAGGACACTGGAGACCTACAACTGTAAGTAGCCACTGTGGCATAAAACTGAAGGGCATCTCTCTGTCTTAGGAAAGGGAATTCTGTCTAGTATATTGGCAGAAGAACGTTGTGGGGAGAGGGGGATATTTGGACCTAGGAAAGGGGAGAGTCAGAGGGAAAGACAGGAAAGAAGAAACAGAGAGCTTGACTGCAACTGAAGCACATTCCAGAAATGATAGGTGCTGTGTCCAGATCCCTATTGAGAACCTGCCAGGTAAGTTGCTGGGAGAAGATATAGTCAGGGTCAGTACAAGTGAAAAGATTGCAGAAAGAGTTCAAGATTTGGCTGGAGGATAATGGTGAACTAGGCAACTTTAGGGTCCAAGACTGAAAATGGAGGTGATGTCTGGGGGATCTGAGAGAAAATAGTAGACAGTTGGGGGATTCATGGGTGGACAAGTAGAGACTATTGTCCTGTCAAAAGTCTAGAAAAAAAGGTGGGAGAAGCATTGGGCTTTCAAATAGTAAAGATGGGCAAGTTGTTAATGGCAACACAGTTTGTGAGCATGGGAATATTCACAGGGTGAGTAGAACAAGATTGGCACAAGTAAAACAACAAGGGGGCAGACATGTAAAGAGAGAACTTCCTACCACTTTGTGGTTCTGATCCTAAAGTGATTGAAGTTCCTGAGAATTTTCCAAGTCACATGTGCTATTACAACCACCGAGAGATATTCAATTTATATTATCACTGCGACATTGGATAGGTCAGATTTTACTCCTGAGACCCAATTTAGAGACTTTAGATAAAGGACACCTTAAAAGAGGATGTTGTAGGTATTGGGGTAAATTTGGAAACTTATGTTGGTTAGGAGAGCTCACATTTTTCTAAAGACCTGTGTCCCTGTCAGGATGTCAGTCAACTGTGGTACATTTCCAGGGCAGACAGAAAAGGAAATGGCAGGCACCCCAATAACAACTCCTTGGCCTCCCATAGAGGAAATCCTAAGAAACATATTTCCTAGTCACCTTGGGAAAGAAGCAAAGAGAAAAGAATCACTGAAGACTTCCTAGGAAAAAAAAAAAAAAAAAGAAGCCTTCGCAATGCCAGAGCTGCTACAGAAGGAAATGTGAAAATAAATGCTGGAGAGGGCTGAGGAAAAGAGGGAGTAGAGGAGAGGAAAGGAGAAACAGGTGAGAAAGAGAGAGAGAGAGAGAGAGAGAGAGAGAGAGGAGAGAAGAGTGAGAAGAGAAAAGAGAGAGGTAAAAGGAAAAGAGAGAAGTGAGAGAATGAGTGATCCAGTCCAATGGTTCACCTAGTACATAGAAGGTGTTGGAGAAAAGCAACATTCTGAAGAGGATTTGGGGTGTCATGACCAGGATACCATAATTCTACAAAATGTACAATCATCTTCTTGCTGAGAGCAAGACTGAAAGAAAGGAGTCAAGGAGAACAGGGAGAGAAAGCCAATGACTTCCCAGAATAGAGTACAGGATGACCTACCACAGTCAGCTGCTTCCTCAGTTGCAAGAAGACCCTGACACTCAGGAGGCAGTGCCACAGCAGTGGGGACAGATTGATTTTGAAATAAACCTAATGATGTCTCTCATCACAGAATGTGTTAGAACAAATGTCTCTTACAGGCTATAGTTGTATCAGAGGTGGGGAAGGGGCTGAGGTCAAGTTGGACAGGTGAAAATCATGGTTAAACAGTGATGCACAGGAATAAGGTTAGTGGTGTGAACCTTGGGAAGCTGACTATGGGTAATTGAAACTGCTATTGACAGGAAGGAGGGACTATTCAAACTGGAATTTATTGACAGGAGGAGACAGGACTGGAATGAAGGCTGCCAGTGACTCATGTTCTTGTTCTCTCCCAAAAGCTTGGGCAGTTATCCTAATTTAGGTTTGTTCTTTGGGTGGAGGTTGGCCTTCCCTCACAAGGCAGAGAGGTACTTTCTTGCTTACAATGGCTCTGTACTTTGTTGATTGGACATGTCCTAAGAGAAACATCTAGCTGAGTAACTTTTAGAACTCATAGTTAAAATGTCCTCACTAACAACAGCAATAACAGGAAGTCCTTTGGCCCAAAAATGAGCTGATCCTTGTGCATAAGCAGGATGGCCACTAGATAGAGCTCTAGTGCTTTCTAAGATAGTTCTGGCATCCATTTATATATCTTGCTTTGTCTCTCTTTAATCTTCAAGTATGCAATTTATCGGACATACAACTTTATAACTTTGTAATAATATTATAGCATATACATAATATTCTTTGCAGAGTTGATTATAATGACAAAAATGTATTTTAAAACATATCCTATACCTACATGTGAGTGACTGTATACTATACAGAGATAGTGGAACACCAGGAAAATGCTGTATTTTCTCATTTTTCTGCACCAACCCCTATATCTTCAATATGTATATACAGAATATATATATATATATATACTTTAAATATTTGTATTGAAGAAAATTAAGAAAAGTTTTTAAAGTAATTCATCATTTATCAGTGTTCTTTGGATGATTAGGTAAAGGGACTTGAGAGAATATGATTACTACTGAACTTTATTGCATTTATTATATCTCTTAGAAACCTATCCTCACAGGAGAGTGAATCCTAACCAATTTGATGAAAGGACTGTAAAGACTGGAGAATATTCAAAGAAGAAAATAAGAGATCACCAATTTGGTGAACAAAAGACTAGCTCTACCTTTAATGACACACTTTTGCTTCTGAACAAAGCCATTGACACATCTGCTCCTCCTGGTACTCTCTGTCCTTACACTGTGGATACTGCTCCAGGTACTAACATTGATAACAGTACTTCAGATATTTAATCTCTGAATACTGTCTTAAACACTTGCACTATTAACAGTCCTCCAAGAATCATGGCTGACAATAATGCAGATACTAACCCTACTGACAGAATCACTAGTTCTTCTGGTCATGCCGCAATCATTTCTACCTCAAATGCGGGTTTTTACACTGACATCAATAACAACATAATAGGCCCTTCCATAAGTACTTACAATCCAGTCACCTATGCTGAAACTCATGAACCACCAGATACTATGAGTATTCCAAGCTGTACTTCCAAGAATGTTTGCAACCCTTTCATCTCAACTAATGATGGCCGCAGACCTTCTGATGTTGCCAGCACTTCTGAAAACAATCATGGAGAGACAGAGGCTAGCATGGGAGCTGGAGACAATAAGCAGGTATCAGGTGAAACCCGAAAGAAGAGTCTGTCATCAAATGCATCACTGAAAGGTAAACACAGGAACCCCATTCTGTTGCCAATGAGGGTACAAGCCAAACAATTTGGACTCACAGTGCATTTTAAATAAATTTCTATTATACATAATTATTTATTTAGTCTATATGTGTATGTGAACGAGGGAGGTCAGAGGGAATCTTATGGGAGTTTGTTTTCTCCTTTCAAAGATGCAGGTCCCATGTTCAAACTCAGGTTATAGTGCTTGGTAGAAAGTACCTTTACTGTCCAGGTCACCTTGCCAGCCAATTCAAAATATTAGAGTGCCATTCTCTGCTTCTGTTTCCCCTTTACATCCACTTTTTAAAATTTATTTTTAATATATTATTAATTGACATGTAATAAGCCTAAACTTTTAAAATGCAATGAGACATTTTGACACACATTTATATATGGGGTATATAAATATAATTTCTATTTTGAATATAAAACTAAGGTCCATCATCTCACTTACCAATTAGGATTTGATTTTTCTTTTCTTTTTTATGTTGAAACATATGAAAAATATATGAGCACTTATTGAAATATACCTTATAATGAATAAGTTATCCTGCTGTTCAATAACTCCTAAAACCTATTCTTTCTATATGAATTTTATTTCCTTTGTTCAGCAATTCTACCCTCGTTCTATTCCCTGATTATTATGTTTCTTATAAATTTACCAAATTCAACATACAAGTGATATCATGACTTTTAATATATATGTTGACTGGGTTCTGATTCAAATCTTTAAATACAAATTTAATTGGGTCTCATAGATTTCATAGTGATGACATATTTGTAAGTCTCATCTAACTCTTTTCTCTTGACTTTACCAAAATATTATTTTTGTTTGAGGTGTTTTGTTTTGTTTTGTTTTGTTTTGTTTTACTTTTAGAACACAATACAGAGGACAGAACACAGCCATGTTGTTTCAACATTGGAAAACCTGTGGTATGTAACAAAAGTGAAGTTTTCATGCTCTTCCATCTTTTCCATCTAAATCCTCCAAAATCATTCCGATTTTTACTGTGTTGGTATTTTCATAATCTTCTACAGCAATGCAATAAGATCAAGTGTGGCATCATTAAAGATAGGAGTGGTTCCTTAGGTGTCCATTTCATCTTCCTTCCTTGTATGCAGTCTGGAAACCTGAGATAAATAACCAGGGTTTGTCTTTAAGACTGGAAAATGTGTGTTTTAAACTTAAATCCAAATTGCTATTAAAAACAAATATCCCTACACAAATTTTTGCAGTACAAATTCAACACGCTTTAAATGCTAAAAGCATGCTCATGGTGTGTGCAGGATATATATATATATATGCTACATAAGAATAAACCATCATAATTTTATCATTCTGATCTTTGCAGGATTCCAATGATAATGAATCCAAAATAAGCAGCTTTCTTTTGGAATGGGATAAGGTATGCTTATTTATTACCGATAAGATTTTATTCATGGAATAACTCCAGATCCCTACACCACAAAGCCACCTCTATACAAATCCACCATTTCTTTTTCTCTTTAGAAAACAGGTCTCTCAGAAAACATGGAAGAAAAGTATAATACAATATGATATGACTACAAAGAAAGAAACCTGAATAGGACAAAACAAACAAATGAACAGAGAAAATAACAAATGATACAGCCCAAGGAACACATGTAGACACAGAGGCACACACTTTCATACACACCAGAGTCTCATAAAGACACAAACCCAGAAAACATAATATATAAGCAAAAGACCTGTAGGGTTTGTAAAAATGGCATGCAACACAAATTGTGTCACACAAATACAGAAAAACACACAAAGTAACTTCATAATTACTATTGAGTTCATTCTGTGTTGGCTAACCACTGCTGGGCTGAGGGTGTGCCCTCAAGTGTGGTTTATACACCCAGTGAGACTCCATTGGAGGAAACATTTTGCACACAGTTAACACTCTGGGTTAGGGTCCACTTCCCTTACTCAGTGCAGGGATCCCATCTAGCTTAGACCTGGTACAAAAGAATTTTTTTAAAAAAATCACCTGATTGGGAATGGTTAATGCTATGGTGAGCGTGTGTTAAGTGTGGTATTTTTCAATATGGTAATATTTTGTGTGCACTGTCTAGGGTAAAGGTGAAGACTTCAAAAGTTGTTACAGTGGACACCAGAAACAGCACAAGCTCTTTAAGCTGAGCCCCTCGACAAAGTATTCCTTCAGATTAGCTGCCAAAAATGACTTTGGCTGCAGGTACAATAAATTATTTGCACCACTGGAAAATCTATACTGTCACCAATCCTGAAATTAATGCTTTCATTTTAACAACTTCTTTTAGTAACTTCAGTGAAACAGCAGTCTTCTATACATCAGGAAAGACGCCTCCAGCACCACTGCCACCTAAGTTGAAAGAAGCAGGAATCTACAGTTTGTCTCTAGAGTGGTGTGCCCCAACAAACCCAAACTCAAATGACACTCTTACTTATGTGCTAGAGATGGACGAAGCAAAATCTGTAAGTCTTCTTTTTTTTCTTTTTTTCTTTTTTCTTTTTTTTTAGTACCATAAGCTTAATCTCAACTTTCAACAACTTTTTATAGTTACTTCTCACATGAAAAAAAAAAAAAAGAAAAGAAAAGAAAAAACCAGCCTTGAGACTCTATGTTCAGAATGGAAGCAATGCAGAGCCACTTTTGGGCAGGTCTGCATAGGCCTCCTTATCCCAAAATTAGCTGAATGCAAGAGCTCCACTCTCTACCCAGTGTCTATACAAAGAAGCCTGTTAGCATCTTCAACTCCAAGACTGTTCTAGGTGACTCTCTGTGGCCACACATAATTTTAAGTATCTTCAGAGGAATTCCCATGCTATGTCCTTTCTTCATCTAGTTTCCTCATGTGGGTGAGCAATTACTTAACTCATTACTGACCTTCCAAATCTGTGTCAAAGAGATAGTCAATTTAAAAAGCAACTATAAGTTACTGTGTCCATGTTACCAAAAAGTAATACAGCAGATAACATTGAGATAACTTCTGGTTTGTAACTAATATGTACTTGTGTCCATTTGTGCTATCTTATTACATCTTGAAAAAAATGAACTTTTGAAGAGAGAAATTATCTCCAAACTTTATTGAAATTAGATTTTTCTCTCATAGAATACAACACACCTGAAGCAGTTTCCCCTCCTCCACTATCCCACTCCTCCAACCTGCCCTCCCTCCTGATACACAGACCCCTTTCCATCAGAAAAGGGCAGGCCTCCCAGGCATACCACCTGAACATGGCTTATCAAATTGCAATAAGACTAGGCACAAACACTCCTATCAACCCTGGAGGAGGAAATCCAACAAGAGGAAAAGGATCCCAAGAGCAGACAAAAAGTCAGAGACAATGCCCAGTCCCACTGTTAGGAGTCTCATAGAACCCCAAGCTAACAAACATCCTAACATAGATGCCGAGGACCTGATGCAGACTGCTTTTGGGGTTCAAACCCATTCAGGTAGATAGAAAATTGAAACTACACTTTGAATCTAGGCTCTCTCCTAAATCTTTGTTCTCCAATTTCAGGGAATAGGTTTTAAACCTAAATATGATGGAGAAGACCTCACCTGCACCATAAGAAATCTTCAGAGAAATACTACATACAAATTTCGAGTATGTGGCATAATTTATGAGGTGGTAATTTCTCTTGAAATGAAAATTTACTTGGCAGTTGATTCTTAGAAATACTCGTGCAGCTGGCTCTCTACACATTACTAAATCACACATTGATTTCCATTGATTAACAAAATATCTCATTTACACAAACAGATTTTTGCCTGCAATCTGGATGGAAGGAGCAACCCCAGTGGAGAAGTAAAATATACTACTCGTCCAGCTAGGCCTGGATGTCCTAAAAAGCCATATGTAGTGGGAATGATCCACGCACACCAAGTGACAATTGGATGGGGTAAATAAGGCTTCTGTGTTGAAACTTTCCCCTCTCCTTACTAGTATTTACTGCTCAGAAGAAATCTTCCTGCAATTTCACTAAGCAAAATATTCTCATTTGCATTTGAACCATTCTGCATTATAAATGAGTTTAGTGGTAAATCCTATTATTTTTTTTTCTATTTCTTATTCCTGTCCTAACTACTAACAAGTGAACAAATTGTTGAACTTCCTATGGATCTGCAAATAAGCTAAATGTATTTATAGCCAACATAAGAACCATAGAGGTTTGTGTAATACATGAATGTCAGCTTAGCAAGAAATTATATTTACACGAATTTATTACCTATTATCTAGGTAAATGATAATTATTCCATGTATACTTATTTAGTCTCTTCATAAAAACTTTGAAATGCTATCTAAATGCTTGATGGCTCGTATCAAATGTATATAGTTTGTATTATGTTTATATTAGTATAGAGATGTCAATATAACAATGTGACATGATTATAATTTTCTGTAAAAAGTATTTTATAAGATAAAATTTTAGTGGAAACTTGTGTTTTCCAAAAACTCATTTAAAAAAAGATTCATTTAAACTTTATTTCTACTTTTAGACTTACCCAAAGACAACGGTGGAATGAACATTTCCAGTTACAGCCTAGAAGTTTGTGAAAATTCAGATGGAGGTAAGGCAACACAATTTTTTTTATGTTGTGATACATTTTTTTAATTATATATTTCTTTATTTACATTTCAAATGCTATCTGCAAAGCCCCTTGTACCCTCCTGCTGCCCTGCTCCCCAACCAACCCACTCCGGCTTCCTGGCCCTAGCATTCCCCTGTCATGGGCATATGATCTTCTCAATACCAAAGGCTTCTCCTCCCATTGATGCCCAACATGGTCATCCTCTGCTACATATGCAACTAGAGACACATCTCTGAGGGGTAGTGGCTAATTCATATCATTGTTCCACCTATAGGGTGGTAGATCCCTTTAGCTCCTTGGGTACTTTCTCTAGCTCCTTCATTATGGGCCCTGTGTTCCATCCAATAGATGACTTTGAGCATCCACTTCTGTATTTGCCAGGCATTGGCATAGACTCACACGAGAGAGCTATGTCAGAGTCCTGTCAGCAAAATCTTTCTGGCATATGCAATAGTGTCTGGGTTTGGTGGTTGTATACAGGATGGATCCCTGGGTGGGGCAGTCTCTGGATGGTCTTTCCTTCCATTTAGCTCCAAACTTTGTCTCTGTAACTCCTTCCATGAGTACTTTGTTCCCCATTCTAAGAAAAAACAAAGTATCCACACTTTGGTCTTCCTTCTTATTGAGTTTAATGTGTTTTGCAAATTGTATCTTGGATAATCTAAGTTTCTGGGCTAATATCCACTTTTCAGTGAGTGCATACCATGTGTGTTCATTTGTGATTGGGTTACCTCACTCATAGTGATATCCTCCAGATGCATCCATTTGCCTAAGAATTTCATGAATTCATTGTTTTTAATTGCTGAGTAGTACTCCATTGTGTAAATGTACCACATTTTCTGTATCCATTCCTCTGTGGAGGGACATCTGGGTTCTTTCCAGATTCTGGCTATTATAAATAAGGCTGCAATGAACATAGTGGAGCATGTGTCCTTACTACAAGTGGCTACACAAATTTTAAAAGATTTTACTTTGAAATAATCTTACACTCATCTAGACATTATTTTAAAATTCTACAGAGTTTCTCTGTGAAACTTGCTCTTGGCTTCACCAAATAGCATTTCCAGTTACAGCCTAGAAGTTTGTGAAAATTCAGATAGTAGTAAGGCAACACAATTTTTTTTTATGTTGTGGTACACTTTCATGTCCTCATGCAGACATAGGACAATTATCAGAACCAGAAAATCTGGATTAATCCACACCTATAAATCATACCTTAGAATATACTTGGATTCCTTTAGATTTTAATAAGACATTCTTATTTACTGGTCACTTGCATTTTCATTAATTCTACTGAAAATGAAATTATTTAACAACCATAAAATTATTACTGGATTGGGGCTGGGGATATGGCTCAGATGTTAGGACTACTGACTGCTTGCTATTCCAGAGGTCATGTGGTCAGTTCCCAACATACACATGGTTGCTCACGTCCATCTATAAAGGGGTCTGATAGGCACTTCTGGTGAGTCTGAAGACAGCAAAAGTGTACTCAGGCACATCAAATGAATAAATAAAATTTAAAACAATATTTTGGATCAAGTTATATCCCCAAATGGTTGTTTCTTAACATACATGTAATATGTAGATTGTATATATGCTTTATATCGTGTATACATTAACTCTTATGCTGGCCTACAAAATTTAGACATGATTTATGAAGAAAGTGTACCAAATTTCTCTTCTTCCTTCAGCGAATCTCTGGGAAATGATCTACAATGGCACCCTACAGGAATTTCTGTATGATGGCCTCCAACCAGCCACCACATATAAACTGAGGATTATATGCACTTCACCTGCAGGCCAAAGCCGGGTAAGAAAACAGTAAAGGAAAAGTTCTCCAATTAAGAATTGAAATAAACTGTTATATAACTAAATATTTTCTGAAGCTCATCTTGAATTTAGTATAGTAGTAAAATACTTTGTATTTCTCTTAGCCTTCAGATGTATTGACAATTCAGACGCCTACGCTTCCTACCGAGTCTTGCCGTTCACAACCCTTACATGGTAAAACCAAGGGCAAGGATGCCAACCTTCCTGGTAAGTAGGGCTTCCTTATGTGATTCACAATTGTCCCTAAACTTCCTGTCTTGTGACTTTTGTATTCTGTGCATTGTCTTAACTCACTGTACAGTATGTTGCATTGTTTTAAAGAAATATCTCTAAAAACTAGTGACTTGGTTTGGAGCCAAATGATGCAGTGTGTGCCTAGTATTCACAACTCACAGGGTTACATCCCTACTACCAAGGTAAATTTGAGCGGGGGAAGGGAAACTGAGTGCATTTTACATGTTTTGTAGACAATCGTTCTGTTAATGCGAAGCCAGAAGTACTTTTGCATGACAAAAAAGCAAAAGGTCCTCATCAGGACAGAAAGGAGCACCCCAGCTCTGAAAAGAAATGTGCAGTAAGTAAGCTAATTCGTGAAGAACCCATAGTTTCTGTATGAAATCATAAAACACAACTAGCAAAGTTATACTATTCAGGTGAGGAGGGATCAGGAGAGATATGATATAAACAGAAGAAAGAGACAAAGGGCACATCCTGGCCCTAGACAATTAGGCCTGCCCAAAGAGGGATCACTCAATTCCCCAGTGTGACAAAGTCTTTGTCTATGAGATGCTCTTGGCAGTGAATGGTAGCATCCGCTTTAGGGAATATGAATGCTTCACAGGGAGAGAGAAAATACATTGATTATAGTGTCGGCCTTTGGTATAAGGAAACCACCACTATCTCCAAATCTAAGAGATGAAGTGAATCATGCTATAGGTAGGTAGCTATACAGAGTCAAGATAGATGATCCCTGCAGTGTTCCAGGCTGAGGATTGGCACCTTCCAAGTGCACTGAGGTCTGCCTGCTTAAGAAGGAGGAAGTTTGCCTCTTCTACTCACTGAAAATGGAAGCGGTTCAGATTCTCATGCTATCCCTCAACCATGGGAATCAAACAAGTGGCAGGGTGGTCTTTGAGGGATCTACCCTCAATCAAACAATCCAGGGTCCCAGTAATGGGGGTAGAATTGAGCTGGTGGGAAACTTTAAGGGAGTCATCTACTGCCTCTGAGTAATGATGAGGTATGTGTTTGTGTCACAAGAAGGTGTTGTCTGTAACTGGTAGCAGAGCGTCAGGGATACTGAAGGGAATGACTGTCCAGAGGCTGCAGGGTAGAGAAAACTGATGTGACATGACTGGAGGCAAAAGGACGAAATAGAGGAGAGGACAGGAAGAAACAACTTAGTAAATGATAGATTGAAGGCTATGACGCAGAGCAGGAACAGTCATTGCCTGAAGTTAAGAGACACAAGGCGCCAGCTCAGATATTTTCCACAGGCTGGGGGTAATCAGAGCAGTTGGGCTAGAATGCCTAAGGCCTGGTTGCAAGCAGGGAAGAGGTAAAGGTGAGAAGCACTTGGGAAAGAAAGCTTCCTTGAGATCTAACAGAGTGAAGGGAGGTTTTGAGGGGCCTGTGGGGCAAGGGGGCACTGAGTGTGAGACCAAGGCTCATCTGCACTAAAAAGAATAGACAGAAATAACTAATTTATGCAGGAAAACAGCATTACTTCTACAATCACAGAACAATTTTACATATGTAAGTGCATTTAAAAAATGAGACAAGTCCTCAAAAATCACACAGAACTAACCCTGAGCCTGGGTGATATAAATAGCCCTGTAGTCATGAAAGAAAAGTACTCTCTATATGAAAAACACTTAGAAATACCCAGTCCCAAACAGATTCACTGGAGAACTCTACAACCCATTTAAAGATAAATTAACAGTGAGTTTATATCTTCCTTCCCAGAAAATAGAAACTAAAATCAAACCAGAAATCAAGCCAAGCAAAATGGCATGTATATGGAGTCTTAACTACTTAAGGTTGAAATGCTAGGATTCCTTACACTCACAGGCTTTGGTCTAACCTGGGCAATATACCAAGAATGTTTAATTAAAAAATAGTGAATGAAAATAAAAGAGAGAGAGAGAGAAGAAGAAGAAGAAGAAGAAGAAGGAGGAGGAGGAGGAGGAGGAGGAGGAGGAGGAGGAGGAGGAGAACAGGGGGAGGAGAAGAAAAAGAGGAGGAGAAGAAGAGGAGGAGGAGAAGAAGAGGAGGAAGGAAGGAAGGAAGGAAGGAAGGAAGGAAGGAAGGAAGGAAGGAAGGAAGGAAGGAAGGAAGGAAAGAAGGAAGGAAAGTTGGTTTTACACTTGTTCACCTGGGTTCAATTCCCATCCCTCACTTAGCAAGTTAAAATGGCCTGGAACTCTAGTATCAAAAGATATTATACCTTCATTCAGGTACACGTGTAAGCAAAACACCAATGTACATAAATAGAAATGAATGATCTCCTTCTAAATATGAATAAGTATTAAATTTATAAACAAGAAAAATTATTAAAAATAGACTTATAAAAAATAAGAGGAAATATTTTTGACTTCTGTCTAGGCAAACACTTGATACCAAAAGCACAACCCATATAATGGAGTTATTTGGTGAATTTGATTACCACAAAGCTTAAAACTTCTACTTCTCTACCCTCTAAACAGGATGAAAGTGAACTTAAAGGCTGGAAGATAAAATTTGCAATACATATAACTTGCAAAGGAATAGCACCTAAAATATATAAAGACCTCTAAAACTCAAGAGTGAATTGAAACATGTCACTTAGGAAATGGTTAAGATTAGTGACTGAAGAGAATATACAGATGGCAAATAAGCACAAGAAAAGATGTTCAGCACCATTGACTATGAGAGAAATGCACAAGGAAATGCCTTTCCATATCTTTCACTGTACCCAAGCTAAGGAGTAATGGTAACACCAAGTGCTGTCACAGACATGGGGAATCTGATCATTCATGCATTATGGATGAGAGCTGGAACCCTTCCCAAAAAGAGCACAGTAGCATCTTATGTTTATTTGTAGGACACAAAAACTAAATTAGCTCAAAGATCTACCGATAAGTGAGTAGTTATGTAAACAGTGATAAGTCTGCACTGTGACATACTGTTCAGTAACAAAAGTAAACCAATTCTTAATATATACACGTTAGCTGAAAGCTCTCCAGGGAACTGCAGTAACTGCAAAATGAGCCTGCATCAAACTTTATCTCTTGCATTATTCAATTTATGAAATATTCTGAAAATGCCAAGATTGTAGTAATGATGGATAGTAATTAGTGGTTTCCAGAGGTTAGAAGATGGACAGTATAGGAAGAGTCTGGCTCTAAGAGTAGCACATGGGAACCTGTGAGAAAATTTTCTTAAAATTGAAGTAGGCATGGTCATTGAATAAAACTTAAGTACACATACAAATAAGTGCACACAATTCTGAATAACATCAGTGGGTTTTATCAAAGGCGATTTCCTGCTTTTGGTATGGGACTTTAGAGATTACAAACATTGTCTTCAGAGGGAAATAGGTACAGGATATATGTGTAATTATATTCTCAAAACAATAACAAAATTAATGCTTTCCCAAGATAATAGAAATTGATTAACTGGGTGGGATTGGTAACAGAGAGAAACTCAAGCATGAAGAATAGGGAAAATCTTAGTGAAGTGATAGGTGAGTCTTTCAGGGGTGTAATGTTCCTTAAATGCCCACTTCAATACTCTTGACTTTCTTTCCCTTGTGTGCACTCCTTACATTCCAAAAAATGCAGCTTGCAAATCTCAGCTTTTATTTCTGTGACACAAAACCATATGATTAGAATATGTGACACAGAACCAAGTGGTTAGACTATGTCTTTAGGACTCACTGTTTTCTTATGCAACAAAAATGGCTCATGCATGGACAATGGTTGAAAAGAATTGCTAACCAAGCATGTGTTTTTCAGGCTGTGAATATAGTTGGAATGTTTGGAGGAACTGCAAAAGTGACTACACCTGCAACCGGCCCAGCAATGGTTTCAATGTTACAAGAAGCTGAAAGCAAAGTTCCTGCCAAGCTGTCATCAACTTGCATAGCTATCCAGTGGGATGAGCCAGACTGTCATGGCTCTCCTATCACTGGATATAACATTGAATATGGAGATAAAAAAATCCTGACTGTCAAAAGAATAACCGAGTATGTTCTGAAAGATCTACAACCTAATACTACATACAGGTTAGTCACTCATATCTTGTTTTGGGTAAATGAAGAGAATGTTGAGAATTTTGAGTACATCCACATTTGTGTATTTAATACACATACATGTCCCTTGAAAAGAGTACTTAATTGGTGAAATTTGATAACAGTAAGAGCCAACGCCTGCTTTTCATCAATAATTCTCAGTAGTAGTTATGTCTTGGAAATCTGTCTTGTGATCAGGATGAACATCATTCTAATATAGATAGAGTGGGTTGGCTTATATAAAGAAAATAATTTCATTTATTGAATATAAATTCATACATTTTATTTTGCCACTAGAATCAGAATTCAAGCCATCAATCATTATGGACTAAGTCCTTTTAGCCCATCAATAAGGTGCAAAACCAAACCACTACCACCAGAGCCTCCACAGCTTAATTGTGTGGTCTATGGGCACCAGAGTCTCAGACTCAAATGGGGCACTGTCTCAAGCAAAAAAACACTTGTCAACTTTATCAACTACAACTTACTAATGGAAGATCGATCTGGCAGGTAACTACTTTTACCATTTAAACTCTACTGCAGTAAAAAGCAATTTAAATTGTTATATCCTGCCAGGCATGTTTCTCTCTCTCTCTCTCTCTCTCTCTCTCTCTCTCTCTCTCTCTCTCTCTCTCTCTCTCTCTCTCTCTCCCTCTCCCCCCCCC
>LR749899.1:288584-310386 GCA_902729485.2 Mus minutoides
TGCCTCCTTAATCTTTATCTTCTTTCTCTCAGATTTTCTGTCATTTACCGTGGGCCAGATGTGACTCACAAAGTGCAAAAATTGAGTGAGTACACAGAATACAAGTTTAAAATCCAGGCATGTAATGAAGCTGGGGAAGGACCAGAATCTGACATCTACACTTTCACTACTACAAAGTTCCCACCCACTGCACTGAAAGGTAAATGGTATACAAAGGCACTAACCACATTACTGGTGCTTCCATGGAACACGTATCGAATTGAGCAGTAATCAGAAAATTCTAGAGTAAGACAGGAGACTCAGCTCAGAAAGACAGATGCCACGTGTACTATCTCATGAAAACTCTTGCTTCTAAATTTGGCTCCAGGGGAACCAATGCACACTTCTGACCTCCACAGGTACCAGGCATGAGTGTGGTGCAGACATACCATATATGCAGACAAAGTATACACATACATAAAGTAAACAACTTAAAATTTTTATTTTAAAACTAGAAGTAGTAATTTTTAAAATTCACAAATAGGAAAATTCCACAAACAATATAGTACTTAATTAGAGATTTAAAGGGCAATGTAAGATTCATTAGGATTTCAGGCCCAGTAAAGGTGTTTCATGTCTTTAATCCCAGAACTCTGGAGGGAGAGGCAGGTGGCTGAGTTCAAAGCCAGCCTGGTCTACAAATTCAAGACTGCCAGGGCTACACAGAGAAACCATGTCTTGGAAACCATAAAAATGGTTTAATAAAACTCCCACAGTCAGTATTGTCCAAATGTCTTAAAGATCATCACTAATTCCAACCCTACCACTTTTAGGAGTAAGACATGGAGCAGAAGAGAGATCTCTGAGGTTAAGATTAATTGTTGTTGTTTTTAATTTCTTTTCTTTTTATATATTTTTATTATATACTTTATTTACATTTCAAATGTTATCCCCTTTCCTAGTTTCCCCTCCAAACCTCCCCTATACCTTCCTCCTTTCCCCTGCTCCCCAACCCACCCATTCCCATTCCCAGTCTTGGCATTCCCCTATACTGGGGCATAGAACATTCACAGGACCTAAGGCCTCTCCTCCCATTGATGACCAACTAAGCCATCCTCTGCTACATATACAGCTAGAGCCAAAAGTTTCACCCTATGTTTTCTTTAATTAGTGGTTTAGTTCCAAGGTGCTCTGGGGGGGTACTAGTTAGTTCATATTGATGTTCCTCCTATGGGGCGTCAGACTCCTTCAGCTCCTTCGGTACTTTCTCTAGCTCCTTCATTGGGGACCCTGTGCTCTATCCAATGAATGATTGAAGCACCCACTTCTATATTTGCCAGGCAGTGGTAGAGACCCTCAGGAGACAGTTATGTCAGGCTCCTGTCAGAAGGCTCTTGTTGGAATCTGCCACAGGGTCTGGGTATGGTGGCTGTTTATGGGATGGAACAAGAAGTGGGACAGTCTCTGGATGGTCTTAACTTCAGTCACTGCTATGGACTTTGTCTCTGTAACTCCTTCCATGGGTATTCTGTTCCCCTTTCTAAGAAGGATTCTGAGCTTCTGGACTAATATCCAAATATGAGTGAGTGCATATCATGTATGTTCTTTTGTAATTGGGTTACTGAACTCAAATGAAATCCTCCAGATCCATCCATTTGTCTAAGAATTTCATAAATTCATTGTTTTTAATAGCTGAGTAGTACTCCATTGTGTAAATGTACCACATTTTCTGTATCCATTCCTCTGGGTTCTTTCCAGCTTCTGGCTATTATAAATAGGGCTGCTATGAACAGAGTGGAGCATGTGTCCTTATTACATGGTGGAGCATCTTCTGGGTATATGCCCAGGAGTGGTATTGATGGATCTTCCTGTAGAAGTATGTCCAATTTTCTAAGGAAGTATGTCTAATTTTCTAAGGAACTGCAAAACTTATTTACAGAGTGGTTGTTCCATCTTGCAGTCCCACCATCAATGGAGGAGTGTTCCACGTTCTCCACATCCACACCAGCATCTGCTGTCATCTGAGTTTTTAATCCTAACCATTCTGACTGATATGAGGTGAAATCTTGGGGTTGTTTTGATTTGCATTTCCCTGATGATTAAGGATGTTGAACTTTTTTTTTTTTTAGGTGCCTCTCAGCCATTCGGTATTCCTCGGTAGAGAATTCTTTCTTTAGCTCTGTACGCCATAGGTTTATTTGGTTATCTGTAGTCCAACTTCTTGAGTTATTTATATATATTGGATATTAGCCCCCTATGAGATTTAGGATTGGTAAAGATCTTTTCCCAATCTGTTGATTGCCTTTTTGTCTTATTGACAGTGTCCTTTGCCTTAAAGAAGCTTTTCAATTTTATGAGGTCCCATTTCTCGGTTATTGACTCGACCGCACAAGCCATTGGTTTTATTTTCAGGAATATTTACCCTGTGCCCATATCTTAGAGAGTCTTATCCACTTTCTCCGCTATATATTTCAGGGTCTCTGGTTTTATGTGGAGTTCTTTGATCCACTAGGACTTGAGCTTTGTACAAGGAGATAAGAATGGGTCAGTTGGCATTCTTCTACAAGATAACTGCCAGTTGTTCCAGCACCATTTGTTGAAAATACTGTATTTTTTTCCACTTGTAGGTTTTAGCTCCTTGGTCAAAGATCAAGCGACCATAGGTTTGTGGGTTCATTTCTGGGTCTTCCATTCTATTCCATTGATCTACCTGTCTGTTGCTATATTAATACCATGCAGTTTTGTTTTGTTTTGTTTTTTTAACCCATCTAATTGATCTTTTTTATTTTTATTTTTTCCACATTTTTATTAGATATTTTCTTCATTTACATTTCAAGTGTTATCCCAAAATTCCCCTATATCCTCCCCCCACCATGCTCCCCTACCCACTTACTCCCACTTCTTAGCCCTGGCATTCCCCTGTAATGGGGCATATAAAGATTGCTAGACCAAGGGGCCTTTCTTCCCAATAATGGCCAACTAGGCCATCTTCTAATACATATGCAGCTAGAGACATGAACTCTGGGGGTTCTGATTAGTTCATATTGTTGTTCCCTCTATAGGGTTGCAGATAACTACAGCTCTTGGGTACTCTCTCTAGCTCCTACATTGGGGACACTGTGTTCTGCCCTATAGATGACTGTGAGCAGCCACTTCTGTATTTGTCAGGGACTATCAAAGCCTCACAGGAGACAGCTATATCAGGGTCCTTTCAGCAATATCCTGCTGGCTTATGCAGTAGTGTCTGCATTTGGTGGTTGATTATGTGTTGGACACCGGAGTGAGCATTCTCTGGATGGTCCATCCTTTCATCTTAGCTCCAAACTTTGTTTCTGCATCTTATTCCACGGATATTTTATTCCCTATTCTAGGGGGGAATGAAGTATCCACAAATTGGTCTTTCTTGATTTTCTTGTGTTTTGGAAATTGTATCTTGGGTATTCTAGGTTTCTGAACTAATATCCACTTATCAGTGAGTGCATATCAAGTGACTTCTTTTGTGATTGGGTTACCTCACTCAGGACCATATCCTTCAGATCCATCCATTTGCCCAAGAATTTCATAAATTCATTGTTTTTAATAGCAGAATAGTACTCCATTGTGTAAATGTACCACATTTTCTGTATCCATTCCTCTGCTGAGGGACATCTGGGTTCTTTCCAGCTTCTGGCTATTATAAATAAGGCTGTTATGAACATAGTGGAGCATGTTCATATTACCAGTTGAAGCATCTTCTGGGTATATGCCCAGTAGAGGTATTGCTGGATCCTCTGGTAGTACTATGTCCAATTTTCTGAGGAACTGCCAGAGTGATTTCTAGAGTGGTTGTACCATCTTTCAATCCCACCAGCAATGAAGGAGTGTTCCTATTTCTCTACATCCTCACCAGCATCTTCTGTCATCTGAATTTTTGATCTTAGCCATTCTTACTGGTGTGAGGTAGAATGTCAGGATTGTTTTGATTTGTATTTCCATGATGATTAAGATTTTGAACATTTTTTCAAGTGCTTTTCAGCCCTTCTGTATTCCTCAGTTGAGAAACCTTAGTTTATTTCTATACCCCATTTTTAATGGGGTTATTTGAATTTCTGGAGTTCAGCTTCTTGAGCTCTTTGTATATATTGGATATTAGTCCCCTATCAGATTTAGGATTGGTAAAAATCCTTTCCCAATCTGTTGCTGGCTTTTTTGTCTTATTAACAGTATCTTTTGCCCTACAGAATCTTTGCAATTTCATGAGGTCTCATTTGTCAATTCTTGATCTTACAGCACAAGCCATTGCAGTTCTGTTTAGGAATTTTTCCCTTGTGCCCATATCTTCTACACTTTTCCCCAATTTCTCCTCTTCAAATTTCACTGTCACTGGTTTTATGTGGAGTTCTTTGATCCACTTAGACTTGTGCTTTGTACAAGGGGATAAGAATGGATCAATTCCCATTCTTCTACATGATAACAACTAGTTGTGCAAGCACCATTTGTTGATAAATGCTGTCTTTTTTCCACTGGATGGTTTTAGCTCCCTTGTCAAAGATCAGGTGACCAAAGGTGTGTGGATTCATTTCTGGGTCTTCAATTCTGTTCCATTGATCTACCTCTCTGTCGCTCTATCTGTACCATGCAGTTTTTTTTTTTTTTAATCACAATTGCTCTGTAGAACAGCTTGAGGTCAGGCATGGTGATTCCCCCTGAGGTTCTTTTATTGTTGAGAAGAGTTTTTGCTATCCTAGGTTTTTTATTATTCCAGATGAATTTGCAAATTCCCCTATCTAACTCAGTGAAGAATTGAGTTGGAATTTTGATGGGGATTGCATTGAATCTGTACGTTACTTTTGGCAGTGTAGCCATTTTGACTATATTAATCCTGTCAATCCATGAGCAAGGGAGATCTTTCCATCTTCTGGGATCTTCTTCAATTTTTTTCTTCAGAGACTTGAAGTTCTTGTCATACAGATCTTTCACTTCATTAGTTAGAGTCACACCAAGATATTTTGCATTATTTGTGACTATTGTGAAGGGTGTTGTTTCCCTAATTTCTTTCTCAACCTGTTTATCCTCTGTTTAGAGAAAGGTCACTGATTTGTTTCAGTTAATTTTATATCCAGCGACTTCACTAAAGTTGTTTATCAGCTGTATTAGTTTTCTGGTAGAATTTTTGGGGTCACTTACATATACTAACACATTATCTGCAAATTGTGATATTTTGAATTCTTCCTTTCTAATTTGCATTCCATTGATCTCCTTTTGTTGTCGAAATGCTCTGGCTAGGACTTCAAGTACTATATTGAATATGTAGACAGAAAATGGGATGCCTTCTAGTCCCTGACTTTAGTGGGATTTGTTCCAGTTTCTCTCCAGTTAGTTTGATGTTGGCTACTGGTTTGCTGTATATTACTTTTATTATGTTTATGTATGGGCTTTGAATTCCTGATCTTTCTAAGACTTTTAACATGAAGTGATGTTGGATATTTGTGATGTTTTCACAGCATCTAATGAGATGATCATATGGTCTTTGTCTTTGAGTTTGTTTATGCAGTGAATTACATTGATGGATTTCTGTATACTGAACTATCCTTGCATCCCTGGGATGAAGCCTACTTGATCATGATGGATGATCATTTTGATGTGTTCTTGGATTCAGTTTGTGAGAATTTTATTGAGTATTTTGTATCGATACTCATGAGGGAAATTGGTCTGAAGTTCTCTTTCTTTGTTGGGTCTTTGTGTGGTTTATATTAGAGTAATTGTGGCTTCATAGAAAGAATAGGGAAGAGTATCTTCTGTTTCTATTTTGTGGAATAGTTTGAGGAGTATTGGAATTAGGTCCCCTTTGAAGGCCTGATAGAACTCTGCAATAAACCCATTTGGTCCTGGCCTTTTTTTGGTTGGGAGACTATTAACGACTGCTTCTATTTCCTTAGGGGATATGGGATTGTTTAGATTGTTAATCTGATCCTGATTTAACTTTGGTACCTTGTGTCTGCCTAGAAAATTGTCCATTTCATCCAGGTTTTCCAGTTTTGTTGAGTATAGGCTTTTTTTTCGTAGGATCTGGTGCTTTTTTGGATTTTCTCAGATTCAGTTGTTATATTTCCCTTTTAATTTCTGATTTTGTTAATTAGGATACTGTCCCTGTGCTCTCTAGTTATTTTGGCTAAGGATTTATTTATCTTGTTGATTTTTTCAAAGAACCAAGCCCTGATTTAGTTGGTTTTTTATATAGTTCTTTTTGATTCCACTTGGTTGATTTCAGCCTTGAGATTGATTATTTCCTGTTGTCTATTCCTCTTTAGTGAATCTGCTTCCTTTTGTTCTAGAACTTTTAGGTGTGCTGTCAAGCTACTAGTGTATGTTTGCTCCAGCTTCTTTTTGGAGGCACTCAGAGCTATGAGTTTTCCTCTTAAGACTACTTTAATTGTGTCCCATAGGGTATGTTGTGGATTCATTTTCATTAAACTCTCAAAAGGCTTGAATTTCTTTATTTCTTCCTAGACTGAGTTATCATTGAGTAGATTGTTGTTCAGCTTCCACATGTATGTGGACTTTTTATTATTTATGTTGTTATTGAAAATCAGCCTATTCCATGGTGATCTGATAGGGTGCATGGGATTGTTTCAATATTTTTGTATTTGCTAAGGCCTGATTGGTGACCGATTATAGGGTCAGTTTTGGAGAATATTCGACGAGGTTCTGAGAAAAAGGTATAGCCTTTTGTTTTAGGATGAAATGGTCTATAGATATCTGTTAAATCCATTTGTTTCATAATTTCTGTCAGTTTCACTGTGTCTCTGTTTAGTTTCTGTTTCAAGGAACTGTCCATTGATGAAAGCAAGGTGTTGAAGTTGTGTGAGGTATAATGTGTACTTTAAATATTAGCAAATTTTCTTTAATGAATGTGGATGCCCTTGCATTTGGAGCATGGATGTTCAGAATGGAGAGTTAATCTTGGTAAATTTTATCTTTGATGAGTAAGACGTGTCCCTCCTTATCTTTTTTGTGAACTTTTAGTTGAAAGTAAATTTTATTCAATATTAGAATGGCTACTCCAGCTTGTTTCTTAGGACCATTTGCTTGGAAAATTGTTTTCCAGCCTTTTACTTTAAGGTTTTTGTCCCTGAGGTGAGTTTCCTGTATGCAGCAAAATGTTGGATCACAGAGAAAGCTGGACTCTGAGGAGGTCAGAATCAACCAGGATTACAGGAATGACAGGCTGCAATCAAATATACTGAGAGCAGGGATCACTTTAGATAGATAATCAGATGTCAGGAGGCAAGCATAAGAACAGAAGCAACAGACACCAAGCTTACTTGTCATCATCAGAACCAAACTCTCCCACCATAGCAAGTCCTGGATACACCATCACACCAGAAAAGCAAGATATGGATCAAAAGTCACTTCTAATGATGATGATTGAGGACTTTAAGAAAGAAAGAAATAACTTCCTTAAAAAATATATAGGAGAACATATCCAATCAGGTGAAAGAATTGAACAAAACCATCCAGGATCTAGAAATGGAAGTAGAAACAATAAAGAAATCAAAAAGGAAGACCACTCTGGAAATAGAAAACCTAGGAAAGAAGTCAAGAGCCATTGATGCAAGAATAATCAATACAGTACAAGAGATAGAAGAGAGAATCTCAGGTGCAGAAGATTCCATAGAAAACATGGACACAACAATCAAAGAAAATGCAAAATGATCCTAACCCAAATCATCCAGGAAATACAGGACATAACCAAGGTAGAGCAGCACTGACCAGAAGAAAACAAGCAGCTGGAAGTATGGGTTTCCTGTGTCCCTGCTCCTGCTGGCACTTTATGATTGTTTTGGAACAGATGTTGCATTTAATTCACCAGTGATACTAAGATCCTGGGCATGCTAGGGCACCTGCAGCTTGGATAGTACTCAGGAGACCATGAGACCATCCACCCAGTTTATGCCCAGGGTGACCCTGGACTCGTAATTGTTGTTTTTGATGTATGGTTATGTATTTCTCATATTAGTTCTACATGTTCTTGTAATGAGTGTGTGCTTGCATGAGTCTTTTCAATACATTTGAAATCTAAAGATTTAAAACTGTTTAGACCTTATAAAATGTCATTTTTTCCCCAGCACCTAAACTACATCCACTGAATAACAACTCCTTTGAGATCAAATGGGAGTCTCTGGAGCCAATTGAAGGTGATCCCATTGTTTACCGTCTTCAAGTCAACACTGGAAAAAAGGCTAATCAGGTATATTCTCTCAAATTTAGTCTTCACCATTTTGCCAGGCATGGTAATAGTACATATCTGTAGCCTCAGCACATGTGAGGTAAAGGCAGGGGGATACAGGTACTCTTTAGCTACACAACAACTTTAAAGGTAGAGATCTTGCTTTAAAAAGAAACATGCCAGGTTGTGGTGGAGCATGCCTTTGATCCCAGTACTTGGGAGGCAGAGGCAGGTAGACCTTTGATTTGAGGCCAGCCTGGCCCAAGGGGAGAGGAGTTATAGGACAGTGAGGACGAAATAGATAAAATTATAGTTCTATGTCCAGCTGAGG
This sequence comes from Mus minutoides, assembly GCA_902729485.2. NCBI lineage: Eukaryota > Metazoa > Chordata > Mammalia > Rodentia > Muridae > Mus > Mus minutoides. Next base: position 297,104 of record LR749899.1, read on the forward strand.
ACATAGAACTATAACTTACTCCCTTTGGCCAGGGAGTAAGTTATTATTAAATGTATGTAAAGTAACTAAAGCTTATGCCAAATTTCCATCTCATCCTTCACATTTATGTACCTAATCTTTATTTGGAAACAACTAGCTTATTCATTTAATTAAATCAGTACCATTTAATTGTATAGTATTTCTTGATACTCACTAGCCATGACCCATAATTCAAATCCACAGTGCAATTAAACTTTAACTGTTGTAGGGTATGCTATGCTTTATTTAACAAAATTATCTAATCAGTACTAAATTCCTTTACTTTTGTTATGAACATGTACATAAAATATATTTTCATTTCTCTTGTAAAAACCTATCCAATGCATAAGAAACAAAATCATAATTTTCATCTGATCCTTTTTCCTTAGATTTACAAAGGACCGAACACTTCCTTTTCCTTTTCCAACTATCATGCAAATTTGCGCTATAGCTTCAAGGTCTGTGCAGGACGCCAATATGAAACCTCCAATGGTCTTCAAGAGCTGTGGGGGCCATATAGTCCCAGTGCTCTTCTCTCAACTTATAAGCATCACTCCGGGCATGGCAAAGGCAGTGGGGGTAAAGGAAAAGGCAACCACAATGAGAAAGTGTGAAACTACAAGATAGGGATCCCACTTGTTGCTGTTTCTTGTGTTCTTGCTATTCAATACTTCCTCTTCATATAGTCAACTATTTAGAAGAAGAGAAAGTAAATTATATTACATTTAGAAAACTTTAGATACATCTTAATGCTTATGTATAGAAAGTAGTAACAGAAAAAAAAAACAGTGTATTAGTCAGGGTTCTCTAGAGTCACAGAATTTACGGATAGTCTCTATATAATAAAGGAATTTATTGATGACTTATAGCCTGCAGTCAAATTCCCAACAATGGTTCAGTAGTAGCTGTGAATGGAAATCCAAGGATCTACCAGTTACTCAGTCCCACATGGCAAGCAGGCAAAGGAGTGAAAAGCTAGTCTCCCTTCTTCCAGTGTCCTTATATGATCTCCAGCAGAAGGTGTAGCCCAGATTAAAGATGTGTGCCATCACACCTTTAATCCCAGATGACCTTGAGCTCAGAGATCTCCCTGAGTTAATCTTCTGGAATCCATAGCCACTATGTTTCAAGATCTCCATACCAAGGTCCAGACCAGAAATTTCTATCTCCAAGCCTCCAGGTTAGGGTCACTGGTGAGCCTTCCAATTCTGGATTATAGTTCAATCCAAATATAGTCAAGTTGACAACCAGGGATAGCCTGGATAGACAAACACAAAAGCCATATCTTTTATTTTAAAAGATTTGAGAGGGTAGAAGATTTCTAAGGAAACAAAAAGTACCTTGAATTTTACTATTTTCATTGTTCTGTCAACAAACGTTGCCTTGTTATGTAAAACTAAGACATCTGTGGAAACTTTCTGCCTTCACTTTTCAAGGTAATGTTTTCAAAAATTTTAGAACTATGAAATAACAACCGTACTTTGGAATTTATTTTAAAACAAAGTAAGAAAAATCACTTCTATCTTTCCTGTTAACATCCATATGAAGTAATAAAAATGTATCTACCAAACTACTTGTGTATGCTTATCTGTTCAAAATAGTATACTCAGCTATTGGTTTCTACCCTGATAAAGACTTGGCGTGTTTGTTAGGATTTGATAAAGAACAGAGCTCGCAGAATATATATGCATACATACACATACACACACTAATGGGGGATTTGTCAGAGTGCCTTAGAATGTATGTTGTCTGGATAGTCCAACATTGAATGTCTCCTGACAAAAAGGCCAAGAATTAGTATTTGTTTTATCCACAAAGCTGGCTGTCTCAGCACTCCCAAACTAAAGGTGGAGTCCTTGAGGATTCCTGGAGAGCTGCTGGTTTTCAGATTGCATTGGAATTGTGAAGAAGTTGCATTTAAGACAGGTTAGCAACATAATAGATAAACTTGCCAGGAAGCTTAAGAGAAAGCAGGCAAAACACCAACACTTCCTTTTCCTGTGTCCTTTGATGTACTCTGCCACCAGAAGTTTCAGCCAAAATCTAGGATGTGTCTACCTGCTTGAAGTAATCTAATTAAGAAAATTCTTTACACTGGAGAACCAAGCACCTTGGGTTTTCATTGTCTCCACATGCAGTCATGTTGACAACCAAGATTAGTCATCATGCTTTGTAGTGCGGAAGTAGTAATTTATAGCACTTTGCTGTAATAGGAAGTAGGCAAAATGGAATGGAGGACACAGAGAACAATTCTATACCACTGTAGGCTCTTTAAAACCCTATCATTGCTATTGTCAAATATTGTATACATGCACAATCCTATACATCCATATGGACATGAAGTGTTATCATTGTTTTCTCTCATCATAGATGGATTCACATTGATTTCTAGTTACACAGGAAGCATCTCACCACAGTTCCCACAGTTCACCCTCCAGGAGCTTTTCTCAGAATGTATCATGAAACTTACTGCCCACACTGAAAATGTTTAAGATGATATTTCTTATTTCAGTGGTTCTAACACTGAATACACTACATTCATGTTGAGGATATCCAATTCTGAAGGCCACTGACAAGTTTAGCATATTCTAAGGTATAGCCTTTTATTGCAAACTTATAAATGTTATTATATAACTACCACCACATTTTGATACACATTGGCTTAGTCTTCTTTCTCTTATATGTTTGGTTGTGAGCCTAGACTTTAATGGCTGAACCATCTCTCCACTCCTCAGACTTGCTTCTCTATAGGCACTGTGTTGCCTTCTTGTGACACATACCATTTGATTTGCACACTTAGTTCCATGAGAGCCAGGGCTACACAGAAAAACTATGTCTAGATTACCACTCTCAAAAGGAAAAAGAGAGAGTTAAACAAACAAAAAAGAGTGGACAAAAGAGAAAGAAAGAAGAGAGAGGAAGGAAGGAAGGAAGGAAGGAAGGAAGGAAGGAAGGAAGGAAGGAAGGAAGAAGGGAGGGAGGGAGGGAGGAAGAAAAGAAGGGAGGGAAGAAGGGAGGGAGGAAGAAAGGAAGGAAGGAGGGAGGGAGGGAGGGAGGGAGGGAGGGAGGGAGGGAAGGAAGGAAGGAAGGAAGGAAGGAAGGAAGGAAGGAAGGAAGGAAGGAAGGAAGGAAGGAAGGCTGGGCTGGTAAGCTACATAATTGAGTGTTACTCAGCCATAAACACAAAATCCTGTCATTTGTAGGAAAACTGTCAGAACTGAAGGACAGTCTGTTAATTGACATAAGCCAAACACAGAAAGATGGTAGCTCATATACAGAAACCTAAAGGAGTCAGATTGTACAACACTAAGATGTTAGGAAGTGGACAAGAAGGAAACATGAGATTAGTTAAGGGTTAATGAAAACCAGACAGAAGTAAAAGCTCATAGTGTTCCACAGCAGAGCGGATTAAATGATAGTCAGAATATTATGAAGAATTATAAGAGAGATACTCAAATGCTGTAAGTATTCTTTTAAAAATCCATAAGAAGGCTCAAAATCTAAGTGTAAAAGAAACAAGGACATAGTTTGAACATTGTGTGCTACATGCATGTATGAAAATGTCACAGTGTACAATTATTAAGTGTTAAGGTGAAATAACAGTTGAAAGGATTCAAATGGAGAAGTAAAGGAAATACAGGGTTGGCAGAAAGATGGCAGCTGAGGGAGATGGTCTCTGGACCATCCCCACAGACATGCCAAGTTAAACAGTGAACCATGCACCAGTCTGTGTGCATAGGCTCCCAGGAAACCAGGGGAAATCCTCCATGCTCCTGGTCTATTAAAGAATCCCTGAAGGATGCAAAAAGGAAGGCGTTGCCTGTGGTGCTCCACCCTCAGCTCCAGACAGCTCAACTCAAGACACCTCCCACTGGGGAAAGAGATTTAAATCCAGACTTGAGGCTTGAAACCCAATGCCAAGCAGGGCCCCACACACCTTGACCCTAAGCCTTATCTTCACACTGACCATCTGGCCCTTCACAAGCATGATGGCTAAGAGTCCACCTCCACCAGTCCACCTCTCAACCTCAGGTGGCAGAGCAGTGAGAGCACCCAACATGGTGAAATGCAGAGAAGTAAAGTGAGATTAATGCTTTTTCTTGGAGGACCTGATCTTACCCCCAAACACTCCCCACTCCCCTCTCCCACTGAGGCCTCTCTCTCCCTCTGCCTCCCATGACTATTTTGTTCTTCCTTCTAAGTGTGATTCCAGCATGCTCTCTTGGGCCTTCCTTCCTGTTTAACTTCTTTGTGTATGTGAGCACATACCATGCATCTCCTTTCGGGTCTGGGTTACCTCTCTAAGCAATGGAGAGAGGTCAGGGACCCTTATAGAAGACTTGAGGGAAGGATTTAAGGCCTTGAAGGGAATAGGAACTCCAAAGCAAGACCCACAATACCAACTAACTTGGACCCTGAAAGCTCTCAGAGAATAGCAAACAACCAAAGAGAATACTCTCAGAGACTAGCAAACAACCAAAGAGAATACACTGGCTAGACGATGTCCTCCTGCACATATGTAGCAGAGGGCTGCCTTGTTCTGCATAAGTTAGTGAGGATTCACCTAATCCTGCATAAAATTGATGCACCTGAGTGGGGGAGATACCCAGAAAGGGGAACCCTCTCAGAGGTGAAGAGGACAGAGAGGAAGGATTCTGTGATGAAAGACCAGGAGGGGGCAGTGTTTGGGATGTTAATTCATTACTAATTAATTGGAGGACTGGATGAGCTTCAGTAGAAGAGAGATATACTCTAGCAGAAAACTGGAGGAACTGAGAATGCTTTTTTCTAAGGAAACTTATTTTTTCTTGATTAATTTTGCCTGGACTAGCAAGATGCTCAAAATCTAACGGCCTCTGCTTCCTGAGGGCTGGGTTATAGATGTGATATGTGCCACTACATCCAACCTATGAAGGTTCTTGAGCTGAAATGTATACTAAGTGAGATTCAAAGCATGATAGAAAGATTGTATAGTACAAAAGATCAAACAGGAAACAAAATGAGGAAACTTTAAGACAGATTACTTGGAAGTACATAATCAGATGACAGGTCCCCAGAGAACTGTCCTCGCTGCAGGCACCCTAGTACACCCGGTACCTTGAGATCACTGGTGAGTGGAACGCAACATCAGTTCCAAAAATCTCAGAGGGTCTTGTGCTAGCAGGAACAGGGACAAAGGACACCTGCCAGACCAGAGGCTGGGGTTCATTCTGGTCAGAGTCTCCCCTGCGCCTTCTTCTGTGAAATCTCAGTGGAGGGCCCTAAGTTCCCCCGAGGACTGTCCACGCTGCAGGCACCCTAGCACACCCGGGACCATGAGATCACTGGCGAGTGGAACGCAACATCAGTTCCAAAAAACTCAAAGGGCCTTGTGCTAGCAGGAACAGGGTCAAAGGACAAAGGAACACACCCAGAATCTTAGGATCACTGAGACTACTCTATGCAGGAGATCACGTGGGCGGCAGAATCAACAGAGCTTCTTGGACAGGGTCCCTTCGGGCTTTCATCCTCAGCCAGGAGACAGAGCTGAGACCCAGACATCTGGACACCTTCACTGCAGAGGAGAGCTAGCCTCCAGGGAGGGCTCTGACCCCAGGAATCAGGAGGTGGATCTCAGCTTCAGACTTCTGTGCACCTTCCTTGCAAGAGGAGAGCTTGCCTGCAGAGAATGTTCTGACCACTGGGATACAAGAAAGAGTTGATCTCCCAGGAGTGCTGACAGAGGCTAAAGAATCACAGGAAGAAGTAGTTCCAGCCAGAGACAGCTAGAACTTTTAACCCCAGAGATTACCAGATGTCAAAAGGCAAATGAAAGAATCTTACTAACAGAAACCAGGACTACTGGGCATCATCAGAACACAGTACGACCACCACAGCGAGTCCTAGATTCCCCAACACACCCGAAAAGCAAGATTCAGAACTGAAATCATATCTGGTAGAGGATTTTAAAAAGGGCATTAATAACTCACTTAAAGAAATACAGAAGAACACTGCTAAACAGATAGAAGCCCTTAAAGAGAAAGCTCAAAAATCCCTTAAGGAATTACAGGAAAACACTGCTAAACAGGTAGAAGACCTTAAAGAGGAAACACAAAAACTCCCTTAAAGAATTACAGGAAAAAAACAACCAAACAGGTGATGGAATTGAACAAAATCACCCAAGATCTAAAAATGGAAGTAGAAAGAATGAAGAACATCCAAAGGGAGGCAACTCTGGAGATAGAAACCCTAGGAAAGAAATCACGAACCATAGATGCAAGCATCAGCAACAGAATGGAAGAGAGAATCTCAGGTGCAAAAGATTCCAAAGAGAACATGGACACAACAATCAAAGAAAATGCAAAATGCAAAAAGATCCTAACCCAAAACATCCAGGAAATCTAGGACATGATGAGAAGACCAAAACTACAGGAAATAAGTATAAATGAGAATGAAGATTTTCAACTTAAAGGGTCAGTAAATATCTTCAACAAAATTATAGAAGAAAACATCCGTAACCTAAAGAGATGCCCATGAACATACGAGAAGTTTACAGAACTCCAAATAGACTGGACCAGAAAAGAAATTCCTCCCAAGACATAAGAATCAGAACAACACATGTACCAAATAAAGATAGAATATTAAAAGCAGTAAGGGAAAAAGGTCAAGTAACATATAAAGGCAGAACTATTAGAATTACACCAGACTTCTCACCAGAGACTATGAAAACCAGAAGATCCTGGACAGAATTTATACAGACCCTAAGAGAACACAAATGCCAGCCCAGGCTACTATACCAGGCAAAACTCTCAATTACCATAGATGGAGAAACCAAGATATTCCATGACTAAAGCAAATTTACTCAAAATCTTTCCACAAATCTAGCCCTACAAAGGATAATAGATGGAAAACTCCAAAACAAGAAAGGAAACTACAGTATCCTAGAAAAAGCAACGAAGTAATCTTTTTTCAACAAACCCAAAAGTAAAGATAGCCACACAAACATAATTCCACCTCTAACAACAATTCAACAACCACTGGTCCTTAATATCTCTTAACATGAATCAACTCAATGCTCCAATAAAAAGACATAGACCTACAGACTGAGAATGTAAACAGGACCTGGCATTTTGCTGCATACAGGAAATGCACCTCAGTAACAAAGACAGATACTACCTCAGAGTTAAAGACTGGAAATAAATTTCCAAGCAAATGGTCCCAAGAAACAAATGAGAGTAGCCATTCTAATATTGAATAAAATCAACTTTTAAACTAAAGCTATCAAAAATGATAAGGAAGGACACTTCATACCATCAAAGGAAAGTCCACCAGGAGTAATTCTCAATTCTTAACATCTAAGCTGCAAATGCAAAGGTAACCACATTCATAAAAGAAACTTCACTAAAGCTCAAAGCTCACATTGAACCTCACACAATAATAGTGGGAGACTTCAACACCCCACTCTCACCAATGGACAGATCCTGGAAACAGAAGCGAAATAGAAACACAGTGACTAACAGAAGCTATGAACCAAATAGATTTAACAGATATCTATAGATTATTTTATCCTAAAATGAAAGAATATACCTTCTTTTCAGCACCTCATAGTACCTTCCCCAAAATTGACCTTTGTCACAAAACAAGCCTCAACAGATACATGTAGAGTGATGTAATCCAATGCTTCAGATAGATCAACACAGACTAAGTCTGGTCTTCAACAACAACAAAAACAACAGAAAGCTCACATACAAATGGAAAGTGAACAACTATCTGCTCAATGATAACTAAGGGAAGAATAAAGAAGGAAATTAAAGACTCTTTAGAGTTTAATGAAAAGGAAGGCACAGCATACCCAAACATATGGGTCACAATGAAAGCAGTGCTAAGAGAAAAACTCAGCTCTGAGTGCCTCCAAAAGATTCTGTAGAGAGCGTCCACTAGCAGCTCAAGTGCATATGTGACAAGCTCTGGAACAAAAGGAAGCAAATACACTCAAAAGGAGTAGACAGCAGGAAATAATCAGATTCAGGGCTGAAATCAATGAAGTAGAAACAAAGAGAACTATATAAAGAATCAATAAAACAAGTAGCTGGTTCTTTGATAAAATCAACAAGACAGAGAGGCACACATTCCTTCCTGTCTGTCTGGGCTGGCACCCTAAGCAGACTTGGATGCAAACTCTGCAGCCAGTCCCACAACACCCAGAGGCAACACCACTCCCAGGTGCTCTAACACACCCAGGATCAGAGGATTACAGGATCCCAGGATCTTGGTCACACCAGGATCTCAAGGTCCCAGGGGCAGCATGACTCCCAGGAGCTCAGACACACCCAGGATCTCAGGATCACAGGATCCATGAATCACAGGATCAGAGAAACAGCTTTACTCAGAGGAGTTCTGACAAAACCAGGATCAGAGGAAGGACAGGCTCCAGCCGGATATAGCCAGGGCATGTAGCACTAGAGATAACCAGATGATGGGAGGCAAGTGTAAGAACATAAGCAACAGAAACCAAGGTTACTTGGCATCATCAGAACCTAATTCTCCCACCATAGCAAGTCCTGGATACCCCAACACACCAGAAAAGCAAGATTCAGATCTAAAATCACTTCTCATGATGAAGATAGAGGGTATTTAGAAGGACATGCATAACTCCCTTTAAAAAAATAGAGGAGAACACAGGTAAACAGTGAGAAGTACTTAAAGAGGAAACACAAAAATTCCTTAAAGAGTTACAGGGAAACACAAACAGGTAAAGGAAATGAACAAAACCATCCGGGATCTAAAAAGGGAACTAGAAACAATAAAGAAATCACAAAGGGAGACAACATTGGAGTTAGAAAACCTAGGAAAGAGATCAGGACTCATAGATGCAAGCATCACCAACAGAATACAAGAGATAGAAGAGCGCATCTCAGGTGTAGAAGATACCATAGAAATCATTGACACAACAGTCAAAGAAAATGCAAAATGAAAAAGCTCCTAACTCAAAACATCCAGGAAATCCAAGACACAATGAAAATATCAAACCTAAGGATCATAGGTATAGAAGAGAGTGAAGATCCCCAACTCACGAGGGCCATCAAATATCTTCAACAAAATTATAAAAGAAAGCTTCCCCAACCAAAAGACAGAGGTGCCCATAAACATACCAGAAGCCTACAGAACCCTAAATGGACTTGACCAGAAAAGAAATTACTCCAGTCACATAATAGTCAAAACACCAAATGCACCAAATAAAGAAAGAATATTAAAAGTAGTAAGGGGAAAAGGTCAAGTATCATATAAAGGCAGACATATCAGAATTACACCACACTTCGCAACAGGGACTATGAAAGCTAGAAGATTCTGGGCAGAAGTCATATAGACCCTAAGATAACACAAATGCCAGCCCAGGCTACTATACCCAGCAATACTATCAATCATCATAGACGCAGACAATAAGATATTCCATGACAAAACCAAATTTACACAATATCTGTCCACAAATCCAGCCCTACAAAGGATAGTAGATGGAAAACACCAACACAAGGAGTGAAACTACACCCTAGAAGGAACAAGAAGGCAATCTTTCAACAAATCCATACAACATAATTCCACCTCTAACAAGAAAATTAATAGGAAGTAACAATCACTTTTTCTTAATATCTCTTAATATAAAAATTAATACAACCAACATATCCTAATCTATTGAAATTCAAAAATATTAGGAATTAGAAATTTGTCAGCTGTCTCTCTAATTTGGTAATGGGAGAAATAGATCCAATATTGTACAATCCATATACACTTTCTGCTAGTTTGTACATGACAGGGTCTTGCTCTGTGCCACATAATGGTCTTGAAATCATGCTTCTCCTGTCTCAGCCTCTTTATTATAAGGATTGTCTAATTGCACTATAGTATGGTTTTCAAAACAGTTTACATATTTCAAAATTATTTACACATACAAAAGAAATGTGGACAATTAATTTGCCAGGTGGCTAGTAAGAGAACAGCAAAGAGAAAAACTGAAGGCTTTGCTTGATATTTATAATTATTATTTCAATTTTGGAGAGGAGTTACTCTTATTCTGAGATGAAGACTTTTCAAAGTCATCACAGGCAATGAACCAGAATCTTACTCGCAACTAACAGCTGTGCCACTCTCCAAGCACAACCATTGTTCATTGAAAGAGTTGATGAATGACTTCACTGTAGACCATCTGAATACACACACCATTTCTTTTTTTTTTTAGATATTTTCTTTTTAATTTTTTCCATTTTTATTAGATATTTTCTTTTTTTTCTTTTAATTTTTTTCCATTTTTATTAGATATTTTCTTCATTTACATTTCACATGTTCTCCCAAAAATCCCCTAAACCCTCCTCCATCCCCCACCCTGCTCCCCTACCCACCCCACCCACTCCCCCCTATTGGCCCTGGCGTTCCCCTGTACTGGGACATATAAAGTTTGCATGAACAAGGGGCCTCTCTTCCCAATGATGGCCAACTAGGCCATCTTCTATATATGCAGCTAGAGACATGAGCTCTGGGGGTACTAGTTAGTTCATGTTGTTATTCCACCTATAGGGTTGAAGACCCCTTCAGCTCCTTGGGTACTTTCTCTAGCTCCTTCCTTGGGAACCCTGTGTTCCATCTAATAGCTGACTGAGAGCATCCACTTCTGTGTTTGCCAGGCACTGGTATAGCCTCCCACGAGACAGCTACATCAGGGCCCTTTCAGCACTATCTTGCTGGCATATGCAATAGTGTCTATGCTTGGTGGCTGATTATGGGATGGATCCCCGGCTGCAGGAGTCACTGGTTGGTCCATCCTTTAGATTCAGCTCCTCACTTGATCTCTGTAACTCCTTCAATGTGTGCTTTGTTCTTAATTCCAGGAAGGGGCGAAGTGTCCACATTTTGATCTTCAATCTTCTTGAGTTTCATGTGTTTAGTAAGTTGTATCTTGGGTAGTCTAGGTTTCTGGGCTAATATCCACTTATCACTGAGTACATGTTATGTGAGTTCTTTTGTGATTGGGTTACCTCACTTAGGATGATACCCTCCAGATCCATCCATTTGCCTAGGAATTTCATGAATTCATTGTTTTTAATAGCTGAGTAGTACTCAATTGTGTAAATGTACCACATTTTCTGTATCCATTCCTCTGTTGAGGGACATCTGGGTTCTTTCCAGCTTCTGGCTATTATGAATAAGGCTGCTATGAACATGGTGGAACATGTGTCCTTGTTACCAGATGGAACATCTACTGGATATATGCCCAGGAGAGGTATTGCAGGATCTTCGGGTAGTACTATGTCCAATTTTCTGAGGAACCACCAGACTGATTTCCAGAGTAGTTGAACGAGCTTGCATTCCCACCAACAATGGAGGAGTGTTCCCCTTTCTCCACATCCACGCCAGCATCTGCTGTCACCTGAATTTTTGATCTTAGCCATTCTTACTGGACACACCATTTCTTAAATGAATGTAACCTGTTCCCTGTGGGCTGAGAATGATGACAATCAGTTAAGTCAAATAGCTTTGACCTTAGCAGAAAATCTGCATCCAAAAACATGCCTACGATTCATTCCTTGGCACAGCACAACTGTCAACACTTTAATTATCTTATAGAGAGGTAAAATCCTCTGGAAATGTGAGGGACATTCAAGTACAGCCTTATAACAATGAACTCCGATGTCCAAAAACTGTTCTTATTTTGTGTTTGTACCACAGTAAGAGCAAAGATTCTAAGATCTATTAAAAATAAAACAAACAAATAATAAACTTTATCTATTTATGCTCATTAAAAATAATAATGGTATATTATTTAAAACATCATACAGTTAATATATTTGGAGTTATTCAAAAATTATATTGAGAAATACATATATTCAATATTGCTTTAGACAAATATCTGCATAAGACTGTTCAATTGATTGTTGTTTTATATCAAACAACTTTAATAATACTTACCTTTATTGTTACAAAATTTTATAAATTTTAAAGAATATGATAAAAACAAAAGGGATTGAAGGTTTTGAAGGAGCGCTCTCTGGGCGAGTGGGGGTACAAAAGGGAAAGAAGGATGTGATATAAGTCTATTTACTCAAAATGTATCTAAATGTTAACAAATTAAAATAAATTCAAAAAACCAAAACCAAGTCATATAAACACTTGACCAGACTAACCAGAGGGCACACAGTATCCAAATTAACAAAACCAGAAATGAAAAGGTAAACATAAAAACAGAAACCTAGGAAACAAACAAACAAAAAAATCAGGTCCTACTACAAAGCCTATACTCAACAAAACTGGAAAATCTGAATGAAATGTAAAATGTTCTGGACAGATACCAGGTACCAAAGATAAATCAGGATCAAGTAAACCATCTAAACAGTCCTATATCTCCTAAAGAAATAGAAGCATTTATTAAAAGTCTCCAAACTAAACAAAAATAAAGCACAGAACCAGATGGTTTTTTTTTTTTTTTTTTTTTTTTTGGTTTTTTTCGAGACAGGGTTTCTCTGTATAGCTCTGGCTGTCCTGGAACTCACTTTGTAGACCAGGCTAGCCTCAAACTCAGAAATCCACCTGCCTCTGCCTCCCAAGTGCTGGGATTACTGTAGAATTTATGAAATTCTTGAGCAAATGGATGTATCTGGAGGATATCATCCTGAGTGAGGTAACCCAATCACAAAAGAAGTCACTTAATATGCACTCACTGATAAGCAGATATTAGCCCAGAAACCTAGAATACCCAAGGTACAATTTCCAAAACACAAGGAAATCAAGAAAGACCAAGGTGTGGATACTTAATTCCTCCCTAGAATAGGGATTAAAATATACATGGAAGGAGGTGCAGAGACAAAGTTTGGAGCTAAAATGAAAGGATGGACCATCCAGAGAGTGGCCCACCTGGGTGGTCCATCATATAATCATCCACCAAATGCAGACACTACTGCATACGCCAGCAGGATATTGCTGAAAGGACCCTGATATAGCTGTCTCCTGTGAGGCTTTGACAGTCCCTGACAAATACAGAGGTGGATGCTCACAATCATCTATAGGGCAGAACACAGGGTCCCCAATGTAGGAGCTAGAAAGAGTACCCAAGAGCTGTAGGGGTCTGCAACCCTATAGATGGAACAACAATATGAACTAATCAGAACCCCCAGAGCTCATGTCTCTAGCTGCATATGTATTAGAAGATGGCCTAGTTGGCCATTATTGGGGAAGAAAGGCCCTTGGTCTAGCAATGTTTATATGCCCCAGTACAGGGGAATGCCAGGGCCAAGTAGTGG
>LR749899.1:310486-327822 GCA_902729485.2 Mus minutoides
GGGGGATGGGGGATGGTTTAGGGGACTTTTGGGATAACACTTGAAATGTAAATGAAGAAATTCTCTATAAATAAATAAATAAATAAATAAATAAATAAATAAATAAATAAATAAGTAAAATGGAAGAAAATAACACCCTGAGTGAGGAAACCCAACCACAAAAGAACACCCACGGTATGCACTCACTGGTAAGTGGATATTAGCCCAAAAGCTCAGAATACCCAAGATACAATTTACAGACCACATGAAGTTCAAGAAGAAGGAAGATCAAAGTGTGGATGCTTCAGTCTTTCTTAGAAGGGGAAACAAAATACTTATAGGAGGAAATATAGAAACAAAATGTGGAACAGAGACTGACGGAAAGTCCATTCATATACTCTGCCACTTAAGTTCCAACTGTATAGTCATCGAACACAGACAATACTGAGGAGGCCAAGAAGTGCTTGTGGACAGGAGCCTATATAGCTAGCTTCTGAGAGGTTTTGACATATCTCTATAACGATGGAAAAGTAAAACCATCAGAATTCATTAGAGAAGGTTCTTTGTGCAGTGGACAACAAAACAGAAATTCACAACTGGACAAAGTGATGAAAATAAGAATCTGTGGAGTCCTCAGCTCTAAGTGGGACATCTGTATCACATAGCGCCTTAGATCGATTGCTGAGATGGAGCACCATAACCAAAAGCAAGTTGGAGAAGAAAATGTTTATTTGGCTTGTACTTCCACATCCCTGTTCATCATCAAAGGAAGTCAAGAGAGGAACTTAAAAGTGAAGGAATCTAGAGGCAGAGCTGGTTCAGAGGCCATTTTCACATGCCTCAAAGAACACTATGGAAGAGGTCACAGAAAGATTCTAAGAGCCATCCCACCCTGAAACATCAAGAGGTCACAGAAAGATTCTAAGAGCCCAAGGTCGGTAAGGACCAACCAAAGTGTCTTCTGGACAGGACAGGACATCTGCACACATGACATCATATCAACTGGTGTTGCCCCCACAAAACCTACCCAAGATTAAGTCACTTAAGATTCCAGTTTGGAAGAGGGAGAAGATAAGAGCCCTTACTGCTGGCTGACTCTCTTTATATTTTTATTCACATTACATCCCAATGGCAGCACCATCCCTCCTCTTTTCCCAGTCCTGTCTTTGCAAATTCCTACCCCGCCTGCCAGGTCCCTTCCTCTCAGAGAAGGGGAAGCCTCTGCTCCCTTGGGTACCATCCCACCCTGAAACATCAAGTCCCAGCAGGAATAAGAATCTCCTCTCCCACTGAGACCTAACCAGTCAGTCCAGGTAGGGGAAGGGGATCCAATGACAGGCAACAGAGACAGGGACAGCCTTTGCTCCACTTGTTAGAAGACCCACATGAAGACTAAGCTGCACATCTGCTATAAATGGGTGGGGGCCTAGGTCCAGCCCCTGAATGCTCTTTGGTTGGTGGTTCAGTTTCTGTGAGCCCCTATGGGCCCAGGTTAGTTGATCCCTTGCATCTTCTCATAGTGCCCTTGACCCCTTTGCATCCTGCCATCCTTCCCCAACTTTTCCACATGACTCTCTAAGAACCTCCTGATGTTTGGCTCTGGGTCTCTGCATCTGTTCCCAACCTCTGCTGGATGAAGCCTCTCAGGAGACAGTTACACTAGGTTTCTGTGTATAAGCTTAGCAGAGTATCATTAACAGTGTTGAGGCTGGCTATCTTACATGGGATGGGTCTCAAGTAGTAAAGTTGAGCCTCCTGGAAAGCAGGTCTGCACTTGTACTTTCTGATAAAGTCTGTAAATGTATAGCTATTTGTGTGATTTCATTTCTTAGTAAAGTACATTAAAGAAAAAATAGCATACAAATTAAAAATATTTTTAATAATAAAAAGATCATGTTTTTAAAATTTCAATAAATACTGATTTGAACTGTAGACTTTCATAAAATAAATTCAAACTCTGGTAAAAGTTTCAAAAAAAAAAAAAAAGAGTGGTTAGGGTTGAGTGGATTCCAGGGCAGAAGGGAAACTGGACATTTGGGGAAGGGACCTGTGACAAGATTGGGAACAAAAGGAGGAAGTAAAGGACAGTGCAGAAGGGCTGATCGTGTTGCACAGAGGTAGGGTCAAAGCACAGGTTGAAGAAGAATAACTTCAAAGGGTATGGGGATGAACAGAATGGCAGGTTCTTTAACATTAAGGCATAAGGGGCCAGCTCTGAAATATAGAGAAATGGGCAACAGGTCAGAGTGTGTCTCTTATTGGTGGACTAGTTAGACTAAGACCTTCTTCTGAACACCAGAGAGGTAATGGACAGGAAGGGTCAGGAAAGGTTGGGGATCCCAAGGGCAGGAGTTCCTAAGAGCCTGTTTCAGGGCTATAAAACCACACTGTGTGTCTGGACTGGAAAAAGATGACAATGAGTTCATCTCTGGATACAGCATAAGAAGGTTTGGAGACATTAGCGAGGACACTGGACAATTACAACTGTAAGTAGCCACTGTGGAATAAAACTGAAGGACAACTCCCTGTCTTAGGAAAGGGAGTTCTGTCTAGTATATTGGCAGAAGAAGGTTGTGGGGAGAGGGGGATATTTGGACAGAGGAAAATGGAGAGGCAGAGGGAAAGGCAGGAAAGAAGAAACAAGAGAGCTTGACTACAACTGAATAACATTCCAGAAATGATAGGTGCTGTGTCCAGATCCCTATTGAGAACCTGCCAGGTAAGTTGCTGGGAGAAGTTCTAGTCAGGGTCAGTCCAAGTGAAAAGATTGCAGAAAGAGTTCAAGATTTGGCTGGAGGATAATGGTGAACTAGGCAACTTTGGGGTCCAAGACTGAAAATGGAGGTGATGTCTGGGGGATCTGAGAGAAAATAGTAGACAGTTGGGGGATTCATGGGTGGACAAGTAGAGACTATTGTCCTGTCAAAAGTCTAGAAAAAAAGGTGGGAGAAACATTGGGCTTTCAAATAGTAAAGATGGGCATGTTGTTAATGGCAACACAGTTTGTGGGCATGGGAATATTCACAGGGTGAGTAGAACAAGATTGGCACAAGTAAAAACAACAAGGGGGCAGACATGTAAAGAGAGAACTTCCTACCACTTTGTGGTTCTGATCCTAAAGTGATTGAAGTTCCTGAGAATTTTCCAAGTCACATGTGCTATTGCAACCACCGAGAGATATTCAATTTATATTATCACTGCGACATTGGATAGGTCAGATTTTACTCCTGAGATCCAATTTAGAGACTTTAGATAAAGGACACCTTAAAAGAGGATGTAAGTATTGGGGGAAATTTGGAATCTCATGTTGGTTAGGAGAGCTCACATTATTCTGAAGACCCCTGACCTGTGTCCCTGTCAGGATGTCAGTCAACTGTGGGACATTTCCAGGGCAGACAGAAAAGGAAATGGCAGGCACCCCAATAACAACTCCTTGGCCTCACATAGAGGAAATCCTAAGAAACAGATTTACTAGTCACCATGGGAGAGAAGCAGAGAGAAAAGAATCACTGAAGACTTCCTAGAAAAAAAAAAAAAAAAAAAAGGAAGCCTTCGCAATGCCAGAGCTGCTACAGAAGAGAATATGAGAAAGAAGGGAATATGAGAAGAAATGGTGGAGAGGGCTGAGGAAAAGAGGGAGTAGATGAGAAGAAAGAAGAAACAGGAGAGAGAGAGAGAGAGAGAGAGAGAGAGAGAGAGATGAGAGAAGAGTGAGAGGAGAAAAGAGAGTTGAAAGAAAAAGAGAGAAGTGAGAGATAAAGAGAGTGATCCAGTCTGATAGTTCACTTAGTACATAGAAGGTGTTGGAGAAGGGATACATTCTGAAGAGGGTTTGGGGTGTCATGACCAGGATTCCATATTTCTATATAATGTACAATCATCTTCATGCTAACTGAGAGCAAGGCTGAAAGAAAGAAGGAATAAAGGAGAACAGGGAGAGAAAGCCAATGACTTCCCAGAATAGAGTACAGGATGACCTACCACAGTCAGCTGCTTCCTGGGTTGCAAGAAGACCCTGACACTCAGGAGGCAGATCCACAGCAGTGGGGACAGATTAATTTTGAAATAAACCTAATGAGGTCTCTCATCACAGAATTTGTTAGAACAAATGTCTCTTACAGGCTATGGTTTTATCAGAGATGGGGAAGGGGCTGAGGTCAAGTTGGATGAGTAAAAGACATGGTTAAACAATGATGCACAGGAATGATGTTAGTGGTGTGAACTTTGGGAAGCTGCCTATGGGAAATTGAAACTGCGAGTTAGAGAACGAGGGATTATTCAAACTGGAATTAATTGACAGGAGGAGACAGGGCTGGAATGAAGGCTGCCAGTAACTCATGTTCTTGTTCTCTCCTAAAAGCATGGGGAGTTATCCTAATTTAGGTTTGTTCTTTGGGTGGAGGTTGGCCTTCCTTCACAAGGCAGAGAGGTACTTTCTTGCTTACAATGGCTCTGTAATTTGTTCATTGGACTTATCCTGACAGAAACATCTAGCTGGGTAACTTTTAGAACTCAGGGTTGAAATGTTCTCACTAACAACAGCAATAACAGGAAGGAGTCCTTTGTCCCAAAAATGAGCTGATTTCTTGTGAATTAGCAGGATGGCCACTAGATAGAGCTCTAGGGCTTTCTAAGATGATTGGGAAATAGACAATTATGGCATCCATTTACATATCTTGCTTTGTCTCTCTTTAATCTTCAAGTATGCAATTTATCGGACATAAAATTTTATACCTTTGTAATAATATTATAGCATATACATAATATTCTTTGAAGAATTTTTTATAATGGCAAAAATGTATTTTAAAACATATCCTGCCCACCATCTTTCCTCTGAGCCCAGCTGACACAGCTAGGGCCTGTCCTGCACTTCACACACCCCAGGACTTTAAGATCAATCCCATCGGGGTTACCCGTGAGTGCAGTGCAGGGGTGGTGTTGGGAGCAGTGGGTCAGCAGTTGCCCCCAGGGGCAGGATCCAAGAACTCTGCCCCACCAGAGGCTGGGCCTCTCCCAGCCAGAGCACCCTCCACCCCACCATTTTCCTCTGAGCCCAGCAACTCCAGGACTTTAAGATCACATCAGGAGCTCAAGGCTTAGGCCTCAGGTGCTGTGCACTCTCTTAGGCTCCTCCGGGACCCTCCAAGCTATCTGGGGACCTCAAGTGAGCAGGGGGACAAAGCCTCTGTTCTAGCCCAATCTCGTGGAACCTAAGACACAAGAGGGGAGATTGATAGTGGCCCAGGGCAGAACAGCCCCTCCATTCCGGTCTGGTCAGGCCCGCCCAGCACCAGCTCAGGTCTTGAGCCACAGGTGCTGTGCACTCTCCTAGGCTCTTTCGGGACTCCCCAAGCTAGCTTGAGACCTGAGGTGAGCAGGGGAACACAGCCTCTGTTCCGGCCCAATCTCGTGGAACTTGAGACATCAGCCGGAAGATTGATAAAGGCCCAGGGCAGAACAGCGGGTCCTTTCTGGTCTGCACCAACACCAGGTCTCCTCCGGCAGAGATGGCAGGAGGCAAGCGCAAGAACAGAAGCAACAGAATCCAAGGGTACTTGGTATCACCAGACACAAACTCACCCACCACATCAAGTCCTAGATACAACAGCACACCAGAAAAGCAGGACATGGATATAGAATCACTGGTCATGATGATGATGGAGGACTATAAGAAGGAAACACAGGAAAACAAAGATAAACAACTAGAAACATTTAAAGAGGAAAAACTTAGAGAGTTACAGGAAAACACAGATAAACAGTTAAAAGCATTTAAAGAGGAAATACTGAGAGAGTTACAGGAAAAGAATACCAAACAGGTGATGGAATGGAACAAAACGGTCCAGGACCTCAAAATGGAAGTAGAAACAATTAAGAAAAACCAAAAGGAGATAACCCTGGAGATAGAAACCATAGGAAAAAAATCAGGAACCATAGATATGAGCATCAGCAACAGAATACAAGAGTTAGAAGAGAGAATCTCAGGCACAGAAGATTCTATAGGGAGCATAGACAAGACAATCAAAGAAAATGTTAAATGCAAAAAGACCCTAACACAAAATATCCAGAAAATCCAGGACACAATGAGAAGACCAAACGTAAGGATAATAGGACTAGATGAGAAGGAAGACTATCAAACTAAAGGGCCAGCAAATATCTTCAACAAAATAATAGAAGAAAACTTTCCATACCTAAAAAATGAGATGCCCATAAACATACAAGAAGCCTACAGAACTCCAAATAGGCTGGACCAGAAAAGAAATTCCTCCCGACACATAATAATCAGAACAACAAACGCACTAAATAATGACAGAATATTAAAGGCAGCAAGGGAAAAAGGTCAAGTAACATATAAGGGCAGGCCTATCAGAATTACTCCAGACTTCTCACCAGAGANTGGGAGACTTCAACACCCCACTCTCATCAATGGACAGATCCTGGAAACAGAAATTAAACAGAGACTCAGTGGAACTAACGGAAGCTATGAAACAAATGGACTTAACAGATATCTACAGAATATTTCATCCTAAAACAAAAGGATATACCTTTTTCTCAGCACCTCATGGCACCTTCTCCAAAACTGATCACATAATTGGTCACAAAACAGCCCTCAACAGATTCAAAAATATTGAAATTGTCCCATGCATCCTATCAGATCACAATGGTCTAAGGTTGCTCTTCAATAACAACATAAGTAGCAGAACACCATCATTCACTTGGAAACTGAACAACAATCTACTCAATGATACTTTAGTCAAGGAAGGAATAAAGAAAGAAATTAAAGACTTTCTAGAGTTTAATGAAAATGAAGCTACAACATACCCAAACTTATGGGACACAATGAAAGCATTCCTGAGATAAACTCATAGCTGTGAGTTCCTACAAAAAAAAAAAATGGAGAGAGCTTACACCAGTAGCTTGGCAGCACAGTTGCAAGCTCTAGAACAAATGGAAGCAAAGTCACCTAAGAGGAGTAGACGGCAGGAAATAATCAAACTCAGGGGTGAAATCAACCATGTGGAAACAAAAAGAACTATTCAAAGAATCAATCAAACCAGGAGCTGGTTCTTTGAAAAAGTCAACAAGATAGACAAACCCTTGGCCAAACTCACTAGAGGGCACAGGGATAGCATCCGAATCAATAAAATCAGAAATGAAAAGGGAGTCATAACAACAGATCCTGAGGAAATCCAAAACAACATCAGATCCTTCTACAAAAGGTTATATTCAAAAAAACTGGAAAATCTGGATGAAATGGATAACTTTCTAGACAGATACCAAGTTCCAAAGTTAAACCAGGATCAGATGAATGACCTAAACAGCCCTATATCTCCTAAAGAAATAGAAGCAGTCATTAATAGTCACCCAAACAAAAAAAGCTCAGGAGCAGATGGGTTTAGTGCAGAGTTCTATCAGACCTTCAAAGAAGACCTAGTTCCAGTTCTTCTCAAAGTATTCAACAAAATAGAATCTGAAGGTACACTACCCAATTCATTCTATGAAGCCACAATTACTCTGATACCTAAACCACATGAAGACACAACAATGATAGAGAACTTCAGACCAATTTCCCTCATGAATATCAATGCATTTTATGAGTTGTTTTAAGAGCGGTTGGCTTAGGTTCTTGTGTAGTTTTGCTAGTAGGTAGTACTGGTTCATCCGAAGTAGGGTCCTTACGTCCCTACCAAATTATATACCTTTAGGTAGTTGCATTATGTGATATATTTGTTTGAGTTTCTATTTTTGGTGTACTAGTTCTCCTTAGATGCTGAGAAAGCATTTGACAGAATCCAACACCCATTCATGATAAAGGCCTTGGAAAGATCAGGAATTCAAGGCCCTTACCTAAACATGATAAAAGCAATCTAGAGCAAACCAGTGGCCAACATCAAACTAAATGGAGAGAAACTGGAAGCAATCCCACTAAAATCAGGGACCAGGAAAGGCTGCCCACTTTCTCCCTATGGATTCAATATAGTACTTGAAGTCCTAGCCAGAGCGACCCGACAACAAAAGGAGGTCAAGGGGATACCAATTGGAAAGGAAGAACTCAAATTATCGCTGTTTGCAGTTGATATGATAGTATATATAAGTGACCCCAAAAACTCCACCAGAGAACTCCTAAACCTTATAAACAGCTTTAGTGCAGGAGCTGGATATAGAATTAACTCAAACAAATCAATGGCCTTTCTCTATACAAAGGATGAACTGGCTGAGAAAGAGATTAGGGAAACATCACCCTTCACAATAGTCACTAACAATATAAAATATCTTGGTGTGACTCTTACGAAGGAAGTGAAAGATTTGTATGACAAGAACTTCAAGTCTCTGAAGAAAGAAATTGAGGAAGATCTTAGAAGCTGGAAGGATTTCCCATGCTCATGGATTTGCAGAATCAATATAGCAAAAATGGCTATCATGCCAAAAGCTATCTACAGATTCAACGCAATCCCCATCAAAATTCCAACTCAATTCATCAAGGATCTAGAAAAGACAATTAGCAAGTTCATGTGGAATAACAAAAAACCTAGACTAGCAAAAACTCTTCTCAACAATAAAAGAACCTCTGGTGGAATCACCATGCCTGACCTCAAGCTGTACTACAGAGCAATCATAACAAAAACTGCATGGTACTGGTACAGCAACAGACAGGTAGATCAATGGAATAGGATCGAAGACCCAGAAATGAATCCACACACCTATGGTCAACTGATCTTTGACAAGGGAGCTAAAACTATCCAGTGGAAAAAAGACAGCCTTTTCAACAAATGGTGCTGGCACAACTGGCTGCTATCATGTAGAAGACTGGGAATTTATCCATTCTTATCTCCTTGTACTAAGGTGAAGTCTAAGTGGTTGAAGGACCTCCACATAAAACCAGAGACACTGAAACTTATAGAGGAGAAAGTGGGGAAAAGCCTCGAAGATATGGGCACTGGGGAAAAATTCCTGAATAGAACAGCAATGGCTTGTGCTGTAAGAGCGAGAATTGACAAATGGGACCTCATAAAGTTGCAAAGCTTCAGTAAGACAAAAGATACTGTCAACAAGACAAAAGGGCCACCAACAGATTGGGAAAGGATCTTTACCAATCCTAAATCGGACAGGGGACTGATATCCAATATATATAAAGAACTCAAGAAGGTGGACACCAGAAAATCAAATATCCCCATTAAAAAGTGGGGCACAGAGTTAAACAAAGAATTCTCAACTGAGGAATACCAAATGGCTGAGAAGCACCTGAAAAAATGTTCACCATCATTAATCATCAGGGAAATGCAAATCAAAACAACCCTGAGATTCCACCTCACACAAGTAAGAATGGCTAAGATCAAAAAATCAGGTGACAGCAGATGCTGGCGTGGATGTGGAGAAAGGGGAACACTCCTTCACTGTTGGTGGGACTGCAAGCTTGTTCAACCACTCTGGAAATCAGTCTGGCGATACCTCGGAAAATTGGACATAGTACTAACGGAAGATCCAGCAATACCTCTACTTGGCATATATCCAGAAGAGTTTCCATCTGGTTATAAGGACACATGTTCCACTATGTTCACAGCAGCCTTATTCATAATAGCCAGAAGCTGGAAAGAACCCAGATGTCCCTCAACAGAGGAATGGATACAAAAAATTTGTTACATTTACACAATGGAGTACTACTCAGCTATTAGAAACAATGAATATATGAAATTCCTAGGCAAATGGATAGATCTGGAGTATGTCATCCTGAGTGAGGTAACCCAATCACAAAAGAACTCACATAACATGTACTCACTGATATGTGGATACTAGCCCAGATGCCTAGACTACCCAAGATACAACTTACTAAACACATGAATCTCAAGAAGAATGAAGTTCAAAATGTGGTCTCTTTGCCCCTTCCTAGAATTAAGAACAAAGCACACACTGAAGGAGTTACAGAGATCATGTGTGAAGCTGAATCAAAAGGATGGACCAACCAGCGACGGCGGCTGCCAGGGATCCCTCCCATAATCAGCCACCAAAATAAACACTATAGCATATGCCAGCAAGATAATGCTGAAAGGGACCTGATATATCTGTCTTGTGGGAGGCTATACCAGTGCCGGGTAAACACAGAAGTGGATGCTCACAGTCAGCTGTTAGTTGGAACACAGGACTCCCAAGGTAGGAGCTAGAGAAAGTACCCAAGGAGCGGAAGGGGTCTTCAACCCTCTAGGTGGAAGAATAACATGAACTAACTAGTTCCCCCTGCGCTCATGTCTCTAGCTGCATATATGGAAGAAGATGGCCTAGTTGGCCATCATTGGGAGGAGAGGCCCCTTGGTCATACAGACTCTCTATCCCCCAGTACAGGGGAATGCCAGGGCCATTACGTGGGAGGGGGTGGGTAGGGGAGCAGGGCGGGGACGCGGGAGGGTAAGGGAAAATTTCTGGATAACATGTGAAATGTAAATGAAGAAAATATCTAATAAAGAGAAAAAAAAAGAAGGAGGAAGTTTTTATTACAATTGCTCTGTAGTACAGCTGAGGACAGGCATGGTGATTCCACCAGAGGTTCTTTTATTGTTGAGAAGAGTTTTAGCTATCCTAGGTTTTTGTTATTCCCAATGAACTTGCAAATAACCCTTTCTAACTCTGTGAAGAATTGAGTTGGAATTTTGATGGGGATTGCAATGAATCTGTAGATTGCTTTAGGCAAGATAGCTTTTTTTACTATATTAATCCTGCCAATCCAAGAGCATGGGAGATCTTTCCATCTTCTGAGATCTTCTTCAATTTCTTTCTTCAGAGACTTGAAGTTCTTATTATACAGATCTTCCACTTCCTTAGTTAGAGTCACACCAAGATATTTTATATTGTTTGTGACTATTGTGAAGGGTGTTGTTTCCCTAATTTCTTTCTCAGCCAATTTATCCTTTGTATAGAGAAAGGCCATTGATTTGTTAGAGTTAATTTTGTATCCAGCTACTTCACTGAAGCTGTTTATCAGGTTTAGGAGTTCTCTGGTGAAGTTTTTAGGATCACTTATATATACTATCATATCATCTGCAAATAGTGATATTTTGATATCTACCTTTTCAATTTGTATCCCCTTGACCTCCTTTTGTTGTCGAAATGCTCTGGCTAGGACTTAAAGTACTATATTGAATAGGTAGGGAGAGAGTGGGCAGCCTTGTCTAGTCCCTGATTTTAGTGGGATTGTTTCCAGCTTCACTCCATTCAGTTTGATGTTGGCTACTGGTTTGCTGTAGATTGCTTTTATTATGTTTAGGTATGGGCCTTGGATTCCTGATCTTTCCAAGACTTTTATTATGAATGGGTGTTGGATTTTGTCAAATGCTTTCTCAGCATCTAAAGAGATGATCTTGTGGTCTCCTGTGAGGCCATACCAGTGTCTAGCAAACACAGTCAGATATTAGATGGAACACAGGGTTCCCAAGGAAGGAGCTAGAGAAAATACCCAACGAGCTGAAGGAGACTCTACCCCTATAGGTGAAGAAGAATATGAACTAACTAGTACCCCAGAGCTCATGTCTCTAGCTGCATATGTAGCAGAAGATGGCCTAATTGGCCATCATTGGAAAGAGAGGCCCCTTGGTCATGCAAACTTTATATGCCCCAGTACAGGGAAATGCCAGGGCGAAGATGTGGGAGTGGGTGGGTAGGGGAGCAGGTCAGGGGATGTGGGAGGGTTTAGGGGACATTCGGGATAACATTTGAAATATAAATAAAGAAAATATCTAATAAAAATTGGAAAAAAATAAGGAGGAAGTTTGCCTCTTCTACACCCTGAGAATGGAAGCAATTGAGATTCTCATGCTATCTCCTCAACAATGGGAATCAAACAAGCAGAGGGTCTTTGAGGGATCTATCCTCAATCTAACAATCCAGTGTTCCAGAAATGGAGGTAGAATTTAGCTGGTGGGAAACTTTATGTGAGTCATTTATTGTCTTGAGTAACGATGAAATGTGTGTTTGTGTCACAAGAAGGGTTTTGTCTGTAGTTGGAAGCAGAGCGTCATGGATACTGAAGAGAACAGCTGTCCAGAGGCTGCACGGTTGAGAAAACTGATGTGGCAAGACTAGAGGCAAAAGTGAGAAATAGAGGAGAGGACAGGAAAAAACAACTTAGTAAAGGACAGATTGAAGGCTATGATGCAGAGAAGGAACAGTCATTGCCTGAAGGTAGAGACATAAGGCGCCAGCTCAATTATTTTCAACAGGCTGGGGGTAATCAGAGCAGTTGGGCTAGAATGCCTAAGGCCTGGTTGCAAGCAATGAAGTGGTAAAGGTGAGAAGCACTTGGGAAAAAAAGCTCCCTTGAGTTCTAATAGAGTGAAGGGAGGTTTTGAGGGGCTGTGTGGTATGGGGCACTCAGTGTGAGAGACCAAGGCTCATCTGTACTAAAAAGAAAGAGAGAAATCATTAATTTCTGGATGAAAACAGCATTTCTTTTACAATCACAGAACAATTCTACATATGTAAGTGCATAAAAAAGAAATGAGACGAGTCATCAAAAATCAGACTGTACTAAACCTGAGCCTGGTTGATATAAATAACCCTGTAGGCATGAAAGAAAATTACTCTCTATATGAAAAGCACTGAGGAATACCAACTTCCAAACAGCTTCACTGGAGAACTCTACAAATCATTTAAAGATAAATTAACAGTGAGTTTACATCTTCCTTTCCAGAAAATAGAAACTAAAATAAAACCAGAAAGCAAGCCAAGCAAAATGGTGTGTATATGGAGTATCAAGTACTCAAGGTCGAAATGCTAGGATTCCTTACACTAGCAGGCTTTGGTCCAACCTGGGCAATACACCAAGAATGTCTGTCTTAAAAGTAAGTGAATGTCCACTTACCAGTGAGTGCATATCAAGTGACTTCTTTTGTGATTGGGTTACCTCAATAAGGATGATTTCCTCCAGATACATCCCTTTGCCCAACAATTTCATAAATTAATTGTTTTTAATAGCTGAGTAGTACTCCATTGTATAAATGTACTACATTTTCTGTATCCATTCCTCTGCTGAGGGACATCTGGGTTCTTTCCAGCTTCTGGCTATTATAAATAAGGCTGCTATGAACATAGTGGAGCATGTGTTCCAGTTGGAACATCTTCTGGGTATATGCCCAGTAGAGGTAATGCTGGATCTTTCAGTAGTACTATGTCCAATTGCCTGAGGAACCTCCAGACTGATTTCCAGAGTGGTTGTGCCAGCTTGCACTCACACCAGCAATGGAAGAGTGTTCCTCTTTATCCACATCCTAGCGAGTATCTGCTGTCATCTGAATTTTTGATCTTAGCTATTCTGACTGGAGTGAGGTGGAATCTCAAGGTTGTTTTGATTTGCATTTCCCTGATGATTAAGGATGTTGAACATTTTTTAGAATACTCAAGATACAACTTGTAAAACACAAGAAAATCAAGAAGAATGAAACCAAAGTATGCATACTTCCTTCATTCCTTCATAGAATAGAGAACAAAACACTCACGAAAGGAGTTACAGAGATAAAGATTGGAGCTAAGATGAAAGGATGGACCATCCAGAGATTACCCCACCCAGGGATCCATCGCATAATCAGCCACCAAATGCAGATTCTATTGCATATGCCAGCAAGATTTTGATGAAAGGAACCTGATATAACTATCTCAAGTGAGGCTATGCCAGTCCCTGGCAAACACAGACTTGGATGCTCACATTCATTTATAGGATGGAACACAGAGCCCCCAATGGAGGATCTAGAGAAATTACCCAAGGAGTTGAAGGGGTATAGAACCCTTTAGGTTGAACAACAATATGAACTAAACAGTACCCCCAGAGCTCAGATCTCTAGATGCATATGTAGCAGAAGATGGCCTAGTCAGCCATCACTTTGAATAGATGCCCTTTGGTCTTACAAACTTTATATGCCACAGTACAGAGAAATGCTAGGGCCAGGAAGTGGGAGTGGGCAGGTGGGGGATCAGGGTGGGAAGAGAGTATAGGGAACTTTTGGGATAGCATTTGAAATGTAAATAAAGAAAATATATAATAAAAAATTAAGTGAATGAAGCAGAGGATCGGCCAGAGCAGGGGCACGGGTCCCTTCTGGTCAGCGCCAGCACCAGGTCATAATGGGCACAGGGTATGCACACACCCCACAGTCCCTAGAGATCTTTCCACATGTTCTTGAAACCACTGGCCAGACAACTCCAAACTCCTAAATGGAGACACCACTCCCAGGCACTGTAACACGCCCAGGATATTAGGACAACAGTATCCCAGGATAACAGGAGGTGGGTGACACCAGTACTCCAGGGTCAGAGTGGAACTTGACTGCCAAGAACCCAAACACACCCAGAATTTCAGGTTCACAGGAGCCCACAATCAAAGGATCACAGTGACAACTGGACTCGGACGAGTCCAGAATCAACTGGGATTATAAGAAGGACAGGCTACAATCAGTTATATTGAGGACAGCAGGCAATTGAGATAATCAGATGGCAGGAGGTAAGCATAAGAACAGAAGCAACAGAAACCAAGGTTGCTTGGCATCATCAGAACCAAATTCTCCCACCATGGCAAGTCCTGAATACATCATCACACCAGAAAAACAAGACATGGATCTAAAGTCACTTCTCATGATGATGATGGAGGACTTTAAGAAGGACTTACAGGAAAACACAGGTAAACAACTAGAAGCATTTAAAGAGGAAATACAAAAATCCCTTAGAGAGATAGAGGGAAACAATACCAATTCAAGGCCCTTACCTAAACATGATAAAAGCAATCTAGAGCAAACCAGTGGCCAACATCAAACTAAATGGAGAGAAGCTGGAAGGGGGTGGGTAGGGGGGCAGGGCGGGGACGCGAAGGGTAAGGCAAAATTTCTGGATATTATGAGAAATGTAAATGAAGAAAATATCTAATAAAGAGAAAAAAAACTGGAATATCTGGATGAAATGGATAACTTTCTAGACAGATACCAAATTCCAAAGTTAAACCAGGATCAGATTAATGACCTAAACAGCCCTATATCTCCTAAAGAAATAGAAGCAGTCATTAATAGTCTCCCAACCAAAAAAAAGCCCAGGACCTGATGGGTTTAGTGCAGAGTTCGATCAGACCTTCAAAGAAGACCTAGTTCCAGTTCTTCTCAAACTATTCAACAAATTAGAATCTGAAGGTGCACTACCCAATTCATTCAATGAAGCCACAATTACTCTGATACCTAAACCACATAAAGACACAACAATGATAGAGAACTGCAGACCAATTTCCCTTATGAATATCGACGCAAAAATAATCAACAAAATTCTCGCCAACCGAATCCAAGAACACATCAAAACAATCATCCATCATGACCAAGTAGACCTCATCCCAGTAATGCAGGGATGGTTTAATATACGGAAATCCATCAACGTAATACACTATATAAACAAACTAAAAGATAAAAACCACATGATCATCTCCTTAGATGCTGAGAAAGCATTTGACAAAATCCAACACCCATTCATGATAAAGGTCTTGGAAAAGATCAGGAATTCAAGACCCATACCTAAACATGATAAAAAGCAATCTACAGCAAACCAGTGGCCAACATCAAACTAAATGGAGAGAAGCTGGAAGTAATCCCACTAAAATCAGGGACCAGACAAGGCTGCACACTTTCTCCCTACCTATTCAATATAGTACTTGAAGTCCTAGCCAGAGCAATTCGAAAACAAAAGGAGATGAAGGGGATACAAGTTGGAAATGAAGAACTCAAATTATCGATATTTGCAGATGATATGATAGTATATATAAGTGACCCCAAAAATTCCACCAGAGAACTCCTAAACCTGATAAACAGCTTTAGTGCAGTAGCTGGATATAGAATTAACTCAAACAAATCGATGGCCATTCTATATACAAAGGATAAACTGGCTGAGAAAGAGATCAGGGAAATATCAACCTTCACAATAGTCACTAACAATATAAAATATCTTGGTGTGACTCTTACGAAGGAAGTGAAAGATGTGTATGACAAGAACTTCAAGTCTCTGAAGAAAGAAATTGAGGAAAATCTCAGAAGATGGAGGATCTCCCATGCTCATGGATTGGCAGAATCAATATAGTAAAAAGGGATATCGTGCCTAAAGCTATCTACAGATTCAATGCAATCCCTATCAAAATTCCAACTCAATTCTTCAAGGATCTAGAAAAGACAATTAGCAACTTCATCTGGAATATCAAAAAACTTAGACTAGTAAAAACTCTTCTCAACAATAAAAGAACCTCTGGTGGAATCACCATGCCTGACCTCAAGCTGTACTACAGAGCAATCATAATAAAAAAACTGCATGGTACTGGTACAGCAACAGACAGGTAGATCAATGGAATAGGATCAAAGACCCAGAAATGAATCCACACACCTATGGTCACCTGATCTTTGACAAGGGAGCTAAAACTATCCAGTGGAAAAAAGACAGCCTTTTCAACAAATGGTGCTGGCACAACTGGCAGCTGTCATGTAGAAGACTGGGAATTTATCCATTCTTATCTCCTTGTACTAAGGTCAAGTCTAAGTGGTTGAAGGACCTCCACATAAAACCAGAGACACTAAAACTTATAGAGGAGAAAGTGGGGAAAAGCCTTGAAGATATGGGCACTGGGGGAAAATTCCTGAACAAAACAGCAAAGGCTTGTGCTGTAAGATCAAGAAATGACAAAGGGGACCTCATAAAGATGCAAAGCTTCTGTAAGACAAAAGATACTGTCAACAAGACCAAAGGGCCACCAACAGATTGGGAAAGAGCTTTACCAATCCTAAATCAGATAGGGGACTGATATCCAATATATATAAAGAACTCAAGAAGGTGGACACCAGAAAATCAAATATCCCCATTAAAAAGTGGAGCACAGAGTTAAACAAAGAATTCTCAACTGAGGAATACTGAATGGCTGAGAAGCACTTGAAAAAAATGTTCAACATCCTTAATCATCGGGGAAATGCAGATCAAAACAACCCTGAGATTCCACCTCACACCAGTAAGAATGGCTAATTTCAAAAATTCAGGTGACAACAGATGCTGGCGTGGATGTGGAGAAAGGGGAACACTCCTCCACTGTTGGTGGGAATGCAAGCTGGTTCAACCACTCTGGAAATCAGTCTGGTGGTTCCTCAGAAAACTGGACATAGTACTACCGGAAGATCCTGCAATACCTCTACTGGGCATATATCCAGAAGATATTCCATCTGGTAACAAGGACACATGTTCCACTATGTTCATAGCAGCCTTATTCTTAATAGCCAGAAACTGGAAAGAACCCAGATGTCCCTCAACAGAGGAATGGATACAAAAAATTTGGTATATTTACACAATGGAGTACTACTCAGCTATTAAAA
>LR749899.1:489265-536217 GCA_902729485.2 Mus minutoides
AAAAAAAAAAAAAAAAAAAAAAAAAAAAAAAAAAAAAAAAAAAAAAAAAAAAAAAAAAAACCTCTGTACTTAGATACCACCGCTTGTGAAAACCAAAACAAAGACCTAATCCATCAAAGTTCATAGATATGGGAAAGTCTCTAAATAACTAACCTTGCTTTTTGGCTTCTATATTTCTGCTTCTGGATAACTGTTTTTATGAACTGAAATATGTAAACCCAAAATATATTTTTTGTGTGCTTAGAAGCTCACTATGAGAAAGGCTTGGTACTACACTGGGATTCTGAATACCCAGTGAAGCTGCTGGTTGGCTAATAAGGAGCCTCTATTGGCTTAAACCCATGACCAAGGAGTCTTCTCGGGTGACTACCATACAATAAACAACCAGTGAAGATGTAGAAGCATTACCCACTTTAAACAAATGCAAAACCAGCATGAAAATGAGGTTTGGAAGAGTATGAAAGCCACTCAGGTAGGCCACAGATTCACTTCTCAATGGAGAAGTCTCTATCTGCCCTTCCTTTCAGTACTCATAGGGAAGAACATTCCAGTTCTTCAAAATAAATTAAAGCTTAATATATTTCTATCTTTAGTAGCAGGAGGATGTTTTCATTAACTAATTTACTTATTCACTGTCCGTCACAAGGGTTGACTCTCTTCCCACTCTCCCATCACACAGACCCTCTCCATTTCCTCTCCTTTTCTCCTCTGAGAGGGTGGAGATACCCTCCTCAACACACCAGGTATCCAACATCAAGCCTCTGCAGGGCAAGGCACATCCTCTCCCACTGAGGCCAGGTAGAGAATTGGGATCTACAGGCAGGCAACAGAGTCCAAGTCAGAGATGGCCTCTGCTCCAATTGTTGGGGGACCCACATGAAGA
Organism: Mus minutoides; assembly: GCA_902729485.2. NCBI lineage: Eukaryota > Metazoa > Chordata > Mammalia > Rodentia > Muridae > Mus > Mus minutoides. The sequence goes on from LR749899.1 coordinate 490,149, forward strand.
CCAAGCTCACATCTGTTACATACATGTGGGGGCACTAGGTCCAGCCCATGTATGCTCTTTGGTTGGTGCTTCAGTGTCTGGGATCCCCCAAGGGTCCAGGTTAATTGACTCTTTTGGTCTTCATGTGGAGTTCTTATCCCCATTGGGACTAAGAGTGTTTATTTTTATATTTTTCTAATATGATTTAAGCCTTGCTACTTCAGATTTGTTTAAAGAAAAATTATATAATAATTTTCAAATCTGCTTTTTAAAATAGAGCTCAATGCTTTCATTAAAAATTAAAAAGTACTTGGAGCTCTAGTGATTTAGTCTAGGAAGTGAATTTTCCCTTTGTCCTGGCTAGTTACTATTTAACATATAAGAATACATAATGCATACATAATACATATAAGAATACATAATTTCCCTGTGAAGTTGAGTATGCCTTGATCTACAGTACCACCCATTCCAAACCCTAAACAAGAAAGACAACAGCAGATTTTATTAGTGATGGCAACAAACAGTACTTCATTCATTAAATTCATCATTGTCTTCATCATTATTGTATGCGAATGAGACACAGAGACACAGAGAGAGAGAGATTATAGAGTTCGTTCTCTCCTTACATCTTTATGTGAGCTCCAAGAATCAAACACAAGTCACCACATTTTTGAGGAAAATACTTTTGCCTGCTGAGCCATCTTGATTGCACTCATATTTCTTTTTATTGATTAAGACCTTATTTTTATTTTATATGTATGGGTTTTACCTGAATGTATGTCTGTATACTGTGTGAGTGCAATGTCCTCAGAAGCCAGAAGAGGAGGCCAGATTCCATGAAACTGGAGTTATAGATAGCTATGAGCCTGTGTGTGGTTTCTGAGAACCAAACCCTTGCCTTTTGAAAGAGAAGCCATTTCTCCAGTCCACTTCTCAGACTGCCTCGAAGGTGTAGGATCATTTTGTTGCAGAAAGTGTCCACCCCTTGACTGAAGTGATTCATAGACACTTTAGGCATATGCCCACTGTTTTTCTCTGTAGAAACTGATCTTGTGGGGGGCAAAGCTGATATTGTAGCTCATAGTAACAAGAAAGACCACCTTCATGAACACATAACCGATGTCCTCACACAAGGCCCCAAATCTTGAAGGTCCTTATGCTTGATTGGATGCTTTCAAGATCTCTAATCTTGAAATTCTGAAAAACCTTAAGTTCACTGTGTATTCCAGCCTGGCCTTGAACTCACAGAAGTATGCCAGTCTCTTCTTCTAGAGGGTTGAGATTAAAGGCATGTGCCACGATGCTCAGCAACATTTCCAGTTTACACAGAGTCCCCCAATCTCTCCAGTACACGAACAAACATACCGTTCATTCTGTTTCCTAGAATTTGCCTATTTCAAAAGCTCTTCAAAATGAAGTCAGTTCTTGTAGTTAACTATTTACCTTTTCTGTCAAGAAAGACTCGACCCCTATGCACCTAAGTGTACTTTCCTATTAGTCCTCAGCTATCATCATCTTCCCAGCATTGGAACTCTCACGTTACATAGTTTCAAGGACTCTTGGCCCATTGACCAGCATGTTATGCGATGATCTTAGTCTTTTTGACATTGTGTGAGATAAGTTAATTTCAGTAAAATAAATGTGTCCTATTAGTTATGTTACATCTTAATCTATGTTTTGTTTTCCCTGCTGTGAATGAATCAGTAAGAATGAGAAGACAACAATGTTCTCTCAATCCAAAATAATTTGTTCTTATGCCTGCCGAGATTATTTGAAGCCTTCTTCTCTTCTGCCTGGCAGAAGGGAGGGCAGAAAGGGATGCAACCCTGGGGTGAAGAGAGCAGTCATGCGGTGACCAGACCAACCAGACAGGTGAAGATTGCCCAAGACCAGGAAAGGAACACAGACTTGCACGTCCCTTCCATTACTCAAGAGCTACTCCACCCCCAGAGAGTTGACAGAAGATCAGGAAAGAGTGGGTGTGGCTGGTTTCAGCAAAATTACACTGCCCAGCACTGCCCAGAAGCTGCAGAGGCTCAGGTTCCCAAGGTCTGGTTTGGACAATGGGTTCAAAAAAATGGGACACTGTCCCCAATTTTTTTTCGCTATGTATAAAAATAGTAGAAACTAAGTTGCTCATAGTGGTGCATGCCTGCAGGATCTTGAGTTCCAAGCCAATCTGAGCTACATAACAAGAACTCAGTTCCAAAAGGGGAGAAGGATCATTTTTTAGTAAGTAGTAGAAAGGACTGGAGTTGATTATGATACCATTTATTTGGGGGGTGTTGACTAGGGTATCTTGAAGTACATGCCTATTATCCCAGATTGGAAAAAAAAATGTCTTCTTCAAGTCTCTTCCTCAACAAGCTGCTCCTAGAATCTTGTAGATAAGGGGGGAAACTGGGAAATAAGTCAGCAACCTAGGTGAAAGCTTTTTCTGGGAAAACAGTCTGAAATAGATAGCACTGTCCCCTGTAAGCTGATTTGATTTAGGTTCCTAAGGTGTCACATACAACAGGAATTTGTAGCACTTTTGTACAAAATACCTGTTGCCAGTAAGATGTTGTGGACCCTTTGGCTAATGCCAAAGCCAAGCCCCTGTTCAACTTTAAGAACATTCAGTTGAGAAGGGTCCTGAAACCTCAAAACAGAACACCAGTCCAAAGCCATAGTACTGGTACTGGAAACAACGTGAACTGGTCTTTTTACTGGAATCCATGTGAAGTTTCCATCATAGTTTCTGCATGAGACTCCATAAGTCAATTTTTCCTCTAATTCAGAGGACAAGAGCTAGGGAGGGTAATTGTATTAGTTGTATCAGTTTTTGGAGAAAAACTGCTTGATAGATTAGCAGAGCAGTAAGAGTTGCAGAAGATACCAGCCAGCCTACTTGGGCAAAGCAGACTTCATAAAAATGCCATCTCACGATATCTTTTGTTTAAAATTTTTGATTTATTATATTTCATATATGTGAGTATACTACACTGTCACCAGACACACCAGAAGAGAGCATCGGATCCCACTACAGATGGTGTGAGTCACCAAGTAGTTGCTGGAAATTGAAATTAGGACCTCTGGAAGAACAATCAGTGCTCTTAACCACTGAGCCATCTCTCCAGTCCCTCAGGACATCTTAAGATAGGTTTGAAACTCCAATGGCTGTGGGCCTGGAGCATCTGTCACAGACCAGAGTCATGCAAGAGACAATTGTTTTTCTTTTCCTTCTTGTACTTATTTTTAATGTCATTTTTTGTTGTTGTGTTGTCTTTGTTTTGTTATTATGTGACATGGGGGACACAAACAAATGTCTACTCACTCCAGATAGGGAACTGACAACAAACCAAAAAATAGGTGAAGGGTTACTTACAGGAGCAGAAATATTTCAAAGACAGCTGCATCACTAAAGCCCACCCCAGCATGGGTGACAGCTCAAAAACGCTGGGAACCTAGAGCATACTACACAGGCTGCAGGCAGCTCAACAGGATGGAGAGTGTCCTTTCCTGGTGGCTCAGCTGGTCTGAGCATCTTTCAGGCACCAAAGCTGCTCTCTGCTTCTTCCAGGCAGCTAGGCTTGTCTGAGTGTCTCAGCAGTCTCTATTGTTTTATATACACTTGGGAAAGTAAAGGGCCTAGTCCCTGGTCAGTTTCAGGGACTTCATGAAACTATTTTGAGTCATTTACCTCCTGTCTTAACAAGCTTCCATGCAGGGTGGAATATTTCAGTGTCCCCTTAGAACATCCTGTTGTTCTCTCTCCCTGTAAACCTCTGTCATAGGAAGTTTCCTTTCAAGATGGAAAGTTTCAATCTTGGGGCAATTTGGACACACGACAAATGCAGTCTCCCATGACCACAACTAATTTGGAGAAACAACGTGAGCAAAGATATCGAACACATGGGAAGACCTTCCTGTTCCTCAGTGTTCACCCTTTGGTGACTGGTGTTCCAAGTCCTCTCCTTTGTAAAATAGGAATTCCTTCTGCATATCCAATCCCATCGTAGTAGGACCCTGCTCCTGAAAGTTTTTCAAGCAGTCCTCCCTACTCTTCTGATGAACACTATTGAAACAATCATGTTTGTCCCTGGAGAGAGAGAGAGAGAGAGAGAGAGAGAGAGAGTTCATTTAGTCAAACAGCTTACACTTATTTTTTTAATATTTATTTATTTATTTATTATATGTAAGTACACTGTAGCTGTCTTCAGACACTCCAGAAGAGGACGTCAGATCTCATTACGGACGGTTGTGAGCCACCATGTGGTTGCTGGGATTTGAACTCAGGACCTCTGGAAGAGCAGTCAGTGCTTTTAACCGCTAAGCCATCTCACCAGCCCCAGCTTACACTTATTTTGGGCAACATTTATGCAGCTGAATTTGGCATCGTTAAGACTCCAGTTACTCAACAACAATTAGATGTGTGTTTTCTTTCTCCACAGTCTCCTTGCCCAATGCATTTCTGATGCGAGCCCAGAAGAGTGGCTGCTGGTGAGCACTGTCCGGCCAAGTGATAAATGTCTGTTTGTTTATGAGTTTCCTGAGTCGGTGGAAGCTGGACAGCTTATAGTTCGGAATCTCTTCAAGGAAGATCAAGATAATGACATCCGTGTGCTCATAAAACATCTTCATGCTAGCCAGCTGGACTTCAAGCTGGCACCATTCACTGTGTAGGTAGTGGTTACTAACCACACACAAGGTTTTCCTGCTTGTGTTAATAGCATTCTGGATGTTCTCAAAGATATCAATGCCTGGTTCAAAATCCCGTTGGTGAAGACAGAGTTTAAAGGTGGTCTGGCTGCCTTCTTCTAGGGCTGGAACAAGCTCTTTGTATACCCATGCCTCATCAGGGGCTGAGAAAGAGACAAATGCATCATATAAGAACTTCTTCTCTGTTTTGTGCCATTTAGTGAGATACCAGGCTCTACATATATACAAACCATACCACAGAGATGCAATCATCTTGGTACTGAACCAAGAGAAAACCATGGTGCTGAGGACAATACTGAAGGAACATAAGAAGTAGACCTTTCCCAAGTCAAAATTACACATGGCATCATCAAAATCTATAAGTAAACTCTGGCTGCCTGGCTGCTGACAGGGATAGCTCCGGAGGAAGGGGATGTGGACCTCCTCTGTGTTCATTGACCAGTTCTTGAACCACAAATTGTCACAGGTGCACTGAAGTTTGTTCCCATAGACATCAAAAAACATCAGTGATTTCAGATTCTTCAGATGACTTTGATTAATGACCTTCAAGTTGTTGAATCTTAAAGAAAAGACTTGGAGGCTCTGTAAGCTGGAGAACATGCCAGGAACCAGTGACTCTAAGTTGTTATTTTCAAGGCGGAGGATCTTTAGCCTTTTGAGGTTTTGGAATAAGGAAGCATTTAAGTAGAGGCTTCGCTCTCCATCTTTTGTTCCTGAGATATCCAACTTTGTGAGGTTAATCAGAGGGTCAAATTGGTAGTGGTCCAGGAATACCGAGGGATTTTTCCCTAAGAGTAACTCCTGCAAACTACTCAATCCTTGGAAAAAGTTGCTCGGAACAACCTGAATCCCATGTCTTTGTCCTTCTAGGTTGAGCTGTTTCAAAGACTTGAGCTTTATAAATGGAGGATACTGAAGGGTCCTAGTAGTTTCATATGTGATTTTATTAAAACCAAGTTTCAAAATCAGAAGCTTTTCAAGGCCAGAGAAAGGGTGTCCACGAAAATATGACAAGCTGTTGTACATCAGGTCAAGGGAACGCAGGTTAGTGAGACCAGAAAACGCATTTGACTCCAGGGTTTCTAGGCGGTTGTGGGAGAGAATCAAAGCCTGGAGGTTTTTCAGAGGTTGGAAGGTTCCCTTGTTGAGAGTCCGGATATTGTTGTCCCCAAGATCCAAGACTTCTAAGTTTGGGAACTGAGTAAAGGAATTTATGTCAATTGTTACAATCCAACATGCAGCCAAGTTGAGCTTCTTCAGTGAAAATAGCCCACTGAAGGCCAGATTATTGAGTTCTGTGATGGGGTTTCTTGAAAGAGAGAGAAACGCCAAGTGCTTCAAGGGGGAAAATGCAAAATCTGGAAAGCTTTTAAACTTGTTGTGGCTCAGATCTAGGTAGGTCAAGTTCTGCAAGGAACTCCAGGTCCTGTTGCTTATGAAGGAGAGCTGGCACTTGTTCAGATTCAGTCTTTGGAGACTGGGCAGAGCATTGAACTCGCTGTCATTGAGATGAACCAAGTCACTGTTTTGGCCCAGGTCGAGGGACAAGAGCCTGGTGCACTTTGCCAGCTGCTTAATGCCCTCTGCATTGGTGGTATTTTTCTGAAAAACCAGTGTCTCTAACATGGGTAGGTTTCCGAGCAGGTGACAAACAGTTTTCATATTTAAGTGACCATGTCTAAGCTCCCGGTTACTGAGGTCCATAGCCCTTACATTCTGCAGGTGTTTGGCCGAAAGATTTTCCAATTTCACTACTGTTCCACTCAGATTCAAACTTTTAAGTTGGGGCAGAGTTTCCAGATACACATTCTGAATGACTTCCTGGCCATTCTGGGAAGCACTTAGATTGGTTACGTTAGGTAGTGACAAAGCAGAGAAGTTTAACTCGATTAGTTTGTTCCCCTGAAAACTCAGGTGGGTCAGAGAAGCCAGTGACCTAGGGCTGTGGTCCAAGTACATGATGCTGTTGTTAGTAAGATCAAGATGCTCCAGGCATGGAAGATGCTGGACTGCTTCAAGAATACCAGAAAAATTGCTAATGTTGTTTCGAGATAGGCTCAAATATTTCAATTTGATTAGAGGAGAGAAGGCGTCTTTGTGAATATGGGTAATCTGATTATGGCTCAGGAGCAGGGTCTCCAGGTTAGACAGGCCCTCAAAGGAGTTATTCACACTTTGAATCTTATTTTCCACTAAATTCAACAGAGTCAAATTTTCAAGTCCCCTAAAGGCACCTTCGTCGATCTTCCAAATTAAGTTCCACTCTAGTCTCAAGTCCACCAGAGCAGACAGCTTGGTGAAGCTCCAGGGCGGAAGGACTTGAATGTGGTTCTGTGTAAGGTTGAGGTGAGTAGTATATCTAGGTATGTCACTAATGGCCTCTGTCAAGTTGGTGATCTTCTTCCTAATGCAGAACACATGGTGAATATCAAATTCATACTGTGTGCACTTGTTGAACCCATATGTCTCTGCCAGAGGCAGGAGAGAAAGTCCCACTAACATGAGCAGGAGCTGTAGAGATGGCACAAAGCTGCTCCCACTCATCTTGACTGCCTCATGCATCCAGATTACAACCAGGAAAAAAATCCCTTCTCATGTTCAAAGGCACGGTCTTCACATATGGACTTTGCTGCAAAGAAAAACAAAGGTTTTTAGTTGAAATTTCTCTATCCTAATATGTGTTTTATAGCTGCTTCAAGGAAAAAATAAAAAAAGCTTAATCTCCACATCAACCTGGGTTTTTTTGTTTTGTTTTGTTTTGTTTTGTTTTGTTTTGTTTTGTTTTGTTTGTTTTTTAATTTGGTTTGGTTTTGTCCCCACCTCCAACCCCTGCAGGGTTTCTCTGTGTAGCCCTGGCTATCATGGAACTCACTCTATAGACAGACCAGGCTGCCCTCAAACACAGAGAGATCTGTTTGCCTCCTGAGTGCTGGGATTAAAGGCATGAACCACTATGCCCAGTCCAGCCCAACACCAATTTACAAAACACACTTCCAGAGTATTCTCTGTGTTAACAAGGAAGGTTGTGGCTCTTTTTCTGCAACCAAAATTCTCAGCATTCAGAGCCAAAAGAGGCAACAGGGTGTACCATTTACTTCAGTATGACAATCAGGAAGTCCCCTTATCCTTTCTCTTACATCCGTACAACAAAACACGGGCCCCTGTCTTGTGGGCTGGTACTGGAAATGCCATCATTGCAGATGCATTGAATGGGTTGTGGAAATGCAATGTCAACTGTAATGCAAATCACTGCTACCTCAATATGAATGAGTTTGAGTGATCAATCAGTTCACCACAGTTTGCTTTTGATAGGCAGAGAGGTGACTCAGTAAGCTCTGTCCTTGAGCTGAACTGGGGAAGGGGCATTGGGTAGGAGGAAGAGTGAATATTGAGATAACTGATACAATTTGAGCAAGATGCCCTGACTCACCAGATGCAGGACCACAATATCTGAGTATTGGTGATTTTGAAAATCTGCTTATATATTTGGATGCTTCTCTTCCAGTGACCTGCTTGATTATCTCCATTCTTCATTTTCTTTCTTTTCTTTTAAAAAAAAATCCTTTGTGAATATTCTTGTATATTCTTTAAATGTTAGTTCTTTGTCAATAATTTAAATGTATTCTGCAATCTATAACTTAACATTGTTCATGAACTTCCTTGTTGACAGAAAAAAATCAGTAATAATATGGTGTTTTAATTGATTGATTTAATTGTCAACCTGAAATAATATAGAATTGAATGAGACGAGTCTCAAGAAAGGATTGTCTAGATCAGATTAACTTAGGAGCATATCTGGGGGTGTGTGGCTGTCTTAATTACATTAGTTGAGATGGGAAGACCTACCTAAAAGTATGTGGCACTATTCCCTGGGGTTGGCTCAGAATCCTATAGGAGTAGAGAAAGCAAGCTAAGCAGTGGATATGCATTTGTTTTCTGCTCTTGACTTGGGTGTCATATGATCAGATGCTTCAGTTCCTGATGCCCATATTTCCCTGCAATGATAGACTACATCTGAAAATGGGCTCTTTGATGTTGTTTTGAGGAGGTCTCTACAAACACCACATTTTTCAGAGCAACAAACCACATGAACAAAGAAGGAAATCTGATCAACCATGACTTAGTTACCCTGTACTGGTTCAACCTCGAGTCTGACACTGGGAAGTTTATTTTATTTTAGGCATATTTAAGTACAGTACAACCTTGAAAACAAATGTTTCCTCATGATAATTAACAAAATCTCATTTGTACAATAAAACTTAAGACATGTTTACATCGAAACACTTTACAAAGTATGTGTGACCTCTTCCATAAAGATGGGTTCTGTAGACTCAGAAACAATGCTCAAAATGTGGGTGTAGGGGAAATGACTGAGATAAACATGAAAGTCTGTGGGAGTTCAGAGTGGCCTGGCCCTATACAGATAGCACAGGGGTTACCCAGGCTGTTGTAAAGGACAAGAGACATCTCCCCTAAGGAAGGGTTTTATTGGCTGGGAAACAATGTTCAAGATAAAGGTCTAGGGAGGAAGAGTCTGGGACGAAAACCATAAAAATCTGGGGGATTCAGGTGTGGCCTGACCCTCCAGATAGCACAGGTCACCAGGTTATCAGCTACATCCAAACCCAGCTTTCTGGGTGGGAAATGAGTAAACATGTCCTTGCTGAGGGGACAACCTTGTGTGTTTGACATTCCTTTCCCCCAGTGCTTATCTTCGAGCAAAAGGACCTTGTGCCCTCTACACTGTTTTCTGTGCTGTCTCCTGGAAGCAGATACATCTTGTTATTTTGAGGACTCTCTATTTCCTCTTACTTCCTAGTTTGATACAAGACAATCAGACTGTACATTGATGGTGATCATAAATATAACAAGATTTCTGAATTCTCGTAGTTTTTAAAATATGAATGTTGGTTTCATTAGAATTTTTAATTAGTTTTTTTCTGGTTTTTGTTTGTTTATTTTTTCTTTTTTCTTTTTTTTTTCTCTCCTGAGACAATGTCTCACTATATAGCCTTGGCTGTCCTAGAACTCACTATGTAGACTAGGCTGGTCTCAAACTGAAACTCACAGAGAGCCACCTGCTTCTGCCTCCCAAGTGCTGGAATTAATGGTGTTCACCACTATACTGGCTGCATTTTTATCTGTTAACAATTATGCCTTTAGCAAGGAACAGAAATTACACATTTCCTTTTAAAGTTTCCTCATTTTTATGACTTTCTTTTATGTTGATTTCCTAAACATAGATTACAGTTCCTATCATTATATTATAGTTGTGATAGAGCATGTCCTTCATCAGTGAGATGGCATCTATAATCTTCTTATTAATTATCATTTGTTGTAGTGCTTGACAGATTCAAGTCAGGAAAATTTCTTCCCATTCTTAATTTTTTTTTTTTTTTTTTTGGTTTTTCGAGACAGGGTTTCTCTGTATAGCTCTGGCTGTCCTGGAACTTTGTAGACCAGGCTGGCCTCGAACTCAGAAATTCGCCTGCCTCTGCCTCCCAAGCGCTGGGACTAAAGGTGTGCGCCACCACGCCCGGCAATTTTTTTTTAAAGATTTATCTATTATTATACATAAGTACACTGTAGCTGTCTTCAGATACACCAGAAGAGAGCATCAGATCTCATTACGGGTGGTTGTGAGCCACCATGTGGTTGCTGGGATTTGAACTCAAGACCTTTGGAAGAGCAGTCAGTGCTCTTACTCACTGAGCCAGCTCACCAGCCCCCTTAATTTTTTTTTTTTCATATTGGGGAGGTGTGGCTGTTTCCAGGGAGGCCAGTAAAGGTGCTAGATTCCTTGGATCTGCTATAATATAGAGCTGGTTTGAGCTGCTTGGAACTGAGTGTTGAGGTCAGAGAACAACTTTGTGGAGTCATTTCTCTCCTTACACTTTATGAGTCAAATTCAAATGGATTGCCAGGCTAGCCATCTCATGGACTTTATTCCTAATTTTTAGATGACAGATATATTTTACTTTGACCAGAAAAGAAAAGAAGAACATGGAAATAGAGTCATCTACCAATGGAGTGGGTATTGTTTAATACAGTCCACGATGCATAGAAGAAGCAACATTCTAATGATTGCGTTCACTTTTGCTCAGTATCTGCTGGAGGCAAGCAGGCATGCAAGGGCAAAAATGGTTCAGAGATTCAGGATGCTGCTTAGCTTGGCTTATACATAGACTTGACTGCAAGTAATGGACCTGGGAACCTAGGCTCCTCCATGTGCACCAAAGCACATGAACACTAACCTTTAAGCAATGGAAATGTGTTACTCCCTGTAGAAACCCCCCACCCCAAGAGATGCTATTTCTATCCACATGTGTCCCAGAATACAATCTTAAAACAGAGCATATGAACCAATCGAGTCTGTACTGGTTTGAGGTGCTTCTGTAACAAAGCAAACTGTGTCTTCTGAATGAATTTTCAAGAAAGATCCTCTAACTTATGCTTATGTGTGGCTGGTCATACATGTGATTAAACCAGGTGTATCACAGGAAATTACATGTGCAGTGAACAAAGCCTTACATAATCCATCAAAATCGAGTCTTTGTGGTCATCAAACACCTCCTCCTAAACCTCATCAAGAAAGACCCCAGATTATAGCCAGGGGCCCTTGAGTACTCTAACTCAAGGAAACTGCTGCTCTCTTGCAGCATATTTAATCTGTATTATAACTTTGCCTTTGGATATAGCTTCCTTGCCACTTTGAAGTGTGTGTGCATTTTCCTAATTATATGAATAAGTCACCAAGTATCTGGAAACACCTGGAGTGGAAAGCAGTCACCAGACTGAGCTGAATAAACTAACTGAGTGATAGGAACCGAGGTTGAGGGCATTTCTGTTGCTGTAGTTGCTGAGACTAGGTCCCACTCTAGAGCCCAGGCTATTCTGGAATTCACTGTGCATCCCAGGTTGCCTCATAGTGATCCTCCTTCCGCAGTCTCTTGAGTGATGAAATTAAAGGCATGCACTACTACGCTTAGATTTTAAGGTATTTTTATCTTTTGAGGTAACAGGAATGGAACAGAACAAAGAGGAGGATCAATAAAAGTAAATGCAAGCAATGGAGACATGGAGATGGAGCCCAAGGCCCTGAGTTTGAGTCCCAAGACTCTCCCAAACCAAAGAACTTCACTTTTCTGGGCATGTTGAATCATTCATATAATCCCAGTAGTCAGGAACTGAAGCAGGATCTCCACTTGGCTGAGGAGCCTGAGAGCCACAGTTTTTCAGAAAGAAAAGGGGAAAGAAGGAAAGAGAGCAAAGAAGCAGGGAGGGGAGAGGAGAGAAGAATGGGAGGAGGGGAGGTCGAAGAAATGGAGAAGAGAAAGGAAGCTGTAAATCCATATTGCACAAATGTGGCTAGAGGAAATTGGGTGGAGCAGGATGACACTGCCGGATGAATGTGCTCTTTGTTCTCGCAGATGACAAAGGACAGTGATATAAACCCTCAAATCTACCGGTGCTTGCTACAAGAATATTGGAAATAAAAGACACTCACCATGAAGTAGTCTAAGGGAAAACACAAAACCTGATCTGAACATGTATATATCTACCCTGCCTTACAATGGACAGGGAGGAGCGCGTCATCTGTGAAGTTGTCCCAGGGCAGGGCTGGCAGAGGAGACAAGGGGCAGGCAGAGCAAAGGCCACACCAGGAAGCTGGGGCCTGACAGCAACACAAAGAAAATTTTTAAAAGTGTGGATCAGGTGAGATCCCAAAGCTCTGAAGAGAGAAGCAGTGAGTAAGCCAGGCTTCAAAGGCACGGCTCCTTCAGCTGGATTTTTAAAATTACATTACATTTAATTTAATTTAAAGAGTGTATGTATATGTGTATGTGTGTGAGCATGTGTGTGTGTGTGCATGTGCATGTGCACGTGCATGTTTGTGCATTTTGTGAGGGCGAGTATAGCACAGCTGGAATGTGGAAGTCAGGAAACAATGTGAGAGTTCCTTTCTTTCCTCCCACCATGTGACCCCAGGGATTAAACTCAGCTTGTCTGTAGGCCTGGAAGCAAGTGTCTTTACTTGCTGGCCTAGACAGCTGGATTTTACAGGCTTCCCTGCTACAACACTGTGTGATGCAAGAAACTTTTGAAAAGACAGGGAAGAGAACCAACCCCTTGCAGTTGTGACATTAAAAAAGGTAAGGATGCCTGGTATGGTCTTACACGTCTATAATTCTAGCCCCAGAGAGGCTGGGGCCAAACTGAACTACTACATAGGGACACCTGGTCTCAAGAAAGAGATCTGAGAAACAAACTTCAACTGGTTTATAACATTACTTGTCATTGTTTTTTTGTTTTGTTTTGTAGACATTGTGTGTGTGGTGTATGTGTACTTGCTTGTATGAATGCACATGAGTAAGGGCCTGTCCACACACGTGTGTGTGTGTGTGTGTGTGTGTGTGTGTGTGTGTGTGTGTAGGTCAGAGGTTGGTCACTGGTATCTTTCACCAAGGAAGCTTGACTTACGTGATGAGACCTGAGGTTGCGTGAAGACTGGGCAGTAGAACAGAAGCCCGACAAGGCCAGGAAGACTTGGCTTTCATGGGTTGTACAACAGGCTGATCTAGAAAATAGCAGCTTCCTTTGCTCTAGTCACTAGGGACTTTTTAGATCACATGTGGCTTGTGGCACCGTTTCTTTCCCATGCTAGAAGCTGGCTGGGTCAGCTGCTTTTATGTGGGAAAGTAAAGAGTGCAAGCACGATTCAGGCAGAGCAGGCCTAAATCCACCATTGCTCTGGACTTAAATAGGTGATCTTGGGAAACCCAGCTTGGGAAAGATGGATTGTGAAATTTCCACAGACATGCCCACATGACAACTGCAATGTTTCTTTCCTAACAGAGATAAAGACTTTTGTTTTTGTTTTTGTTTTTTTTTGAGACAGGGTTTCTCTGTATAGCCCTGGCTGTCCTGGAACTCTGTAGACCAGGCTGGCCTCGAACTCAGAAATCTGCCTGCTTCTGCCTCCCAAGTGCTGGGATTAAAGATGTGCGCCACCACACCTGGCACAAATAAAGACTTTCTAATCCTGTGGTTTAACCCATCCTGGGATCAACCATATGCTGACCCTAACCCTAGGTATAAACATTCTAATCTGGTTTTAAAATTCAACAGAGACCTGGGCAGTGGTAGCTCACACCTTTAATCCCAGCACTTGGGAGGCAGAGGCAGGCAGATTTCTGAGTTCGAGGCCAGCCTGATCTACAGAGTGAGTTCCAGGACAGCCAGGGCTACACACAGAAATCCTGTCTCGAAAAACAAAAGACAAAAAACAAAAAACAAAACAAAACAAAAACAATTCAACAGAGAGCCAGACAGGATGATAATATAGGCCTGTAATCCTGGCAGTACACAGGAGGCTGAGGCAGGAGCATCATAAGTCCAAAGCCAGTCCTCAGAGTGAGTTTTGGGACAGCTTGTGCTTATAAGCGACACCCTGTCTCTTAAAACAATTCAGGATCAGCCCAGACTACAGAGTGAGTTTCAGGACAGCCAGGGCTACACAGAGAAACTCTGTCAATAAATAAGTAAATAAATGAATAAATAAATAAATTAATTAAAAATGCAAATAGAAACTAGAGAATCACAAATCTAGGAGAGATTTTTAAAGGTCATTAAAAATCTTGAAGCATGCCTTGGTCTAATTTAAGCAGAGGAATTCTGAGACTCCACAGCAGGGTCTGAGAGACCACAGTACTCAGTGGTAGTTTATAGACTTGTTTAGTGGTTCCTTCTGGTCTAGATCTTGTAGCCTTTTCTCATCAACTCAAGCCTATCACCTTTTATTTAGATTTTCTACAAACAGAAATTAACACACATTATATCGGATAAATGTAAAAATGATAAATGCCAGTGAGCACAGTGTCATTAGTACAACTCAGACATGTCCTAAGACATGCTGAGGATAATTTGAGAACACCTTAGCTAGATCTGATGGTATAGCCCTATAATCACAACTACTCAGAGGCTGAGACAGGAGGACCACAATCATAGGGCTTGCTACAGAGTAGGTTCATGTCCAGCCTGGGCAATTTAGTTAGACCAGTCTTAAAAGCAAACACACACACACACACACACACACACACACACACACACACACACACACCACAAACAAAAACAGTAGAGCACTTGTCTGAAATGGGAAGTCTCTAGTATGACACACTCAAAAGATTATGTTATAAACAAAAAGAAGAGGAAAGATGCTGTATGAAGGATGACTACCTACAATTTACCAACCAAACAGAAACATCAAGTATAGAGCCGGGAGTGGTGGCGCACGCCTTTAATCCCAGCACTCGGGAGGCAGAGGCAGGCAGATTTCTGAATTCGAGGCCAGCCTGGTCTACAGAGTGAGTTCCAGGACAGCCAGGGCTATACAGAGAAGCCCTGTCTCGAAAAAAAAAAAAAGAAAGAAAGAAAGAAAAGAAACATCAAGTATGAGAAGGATACCAAAAAATAACGGGAACTAACAAAGATGAAATTTGTTGCAACATCTTAGTCACCCTGTACATAGGCTAAAAGATATCACAATCTGCCATCGGTGTTTTATTTATAGCTTATGAGTTACAATAGGAACAACATAATTCTCAATTTAAAGAGGGGAACCAAGTGCCAAGACAGTTAAGGTATTAGTATGAGACCATAAAGCTCTTTTGGACCCATACATTCATTTGTTAGTTCATTCTGCACACACAAAACATAGAGCCTACCCTACTTACTTACTCATCTAGGTGGTGTGTAAAACAATTTCCTTTCACTAGAGTACTAAATCCTAGTGAGGGTATCTGTGGGTAAACTCAGCTAATTAAGGTCAAAGTCTACCATGACTGGATAGCTCCTCTGTGCTTGACACAAAATGGAGGACTCCTTTTACCAGCAAGGCTGACTTTGTCTGGGAAGCCTGACCTTCCATACTCTCTCTACCTAGGGAAGATCAAATCATCTTTGGTAGACCTAAAACTTCAACTTCCTCTTTTCAAAATAAGAACCCTTCCAGTTAGTACCTGCAATTTGTGGACTGCCTCACCATATGAATGAGGCATTCCTAGAACTTTAAACTCTAGCCAATGGAAACTTCACCCTATGAAAAACCCCTTCCTGCACTCTAAAGTTCATATATAGCCCTTTTAAACCCAGAAGGAAGTGTATTAGTACAAGTCCACTCCCCAAAAAAGGTTTGTGCACAAGCTAAGATTGTCTCAGAAAGCTGTTTCACCTAAGATTGTTAGAGGAGGCCCTTTGTATAAAAGAGCTGTAGCACTAAGATTGGCAGAGAAGGCCCTCCCCCACATCCCCTAGCACTCACTTCCAGCTGGACCAGGATCCTGTAGAGCCTACTCATTCTGAACTCTGCTTCATCCTTCAAGCCCAGTGTGCATCAGTGTCTCAACACCCTGAAACAGACAAAGCAGAGAACCACGAATCATTGCTGGACCCCAAGACACATACCACAGGTATTTTGCAAGGGAAAGGTTCTGGAAAGGAAGATATTTAGAGTGACTATTATGTCCAGATTTATGCCAATGGCATAGTCATTCCATTTAATAATCTTCTCCCTTGGCTCTCAACATAGACTGTGTATGATAAGCTGCTCTTCACATACAGGTAATATTTATTACTGCCTTGTATTGTACACAAGTGTTTGTCATGCAAAATCTCAATAGTGCCACACCCTTATAGACAAAGAATCTGAATATGGCCATAACCTTGCCAGTATCTCCCTGGGTGATGCAATTTGCCTGCCCTACTTCATGGTGATCATGTGTGACTAGAAAGAAGTGATAAAAAATGCAGACATGTGATGGAGAGACAGCTCAGTGGTCAAGTGGCTGCTCTTGCAGAAGACCTGGGTTTGGTTCCCAGTATCCACATGGCAGCTCAAAACTATCAACTTTAGTCCCAAGAAATCTAATGTCCTCTTCTGACGTCCACAGGCATCAAGCATGCAGGTGGTACACAAACATTCATGTAGGCAAAACACTTACACACAAAATTAAATAAATTTTAAAAAGGTTTCTAGTGCAGATATTTTGGAAGAAATGAGACAGGATTTGCTGAACTATGCTAGCCAGGCATTAGTGGAATACCAAAAGCAGAGGGTATAGCAGCCCATGTAAATCATCTAGGAATAAGTAAATCCCCACCTGGCACTGCATCCTGCAAGGGATGGAGTCATTTTGTGACATATGAAACAAAAGACTTCATCTACTTCTATGTAGGCCATGTGGCCATGGTTCTATTCAAGCCTGGATAAAAGCAGGGGTATCCCACCATCCATCTGAAGACAACTGCTGCAGACTAAATTTAAAATACCAGAGCCTGATATTGTTAGCCTTGCTGAGAGAACACTTTCAAGGTGTTTTGTAGGAGGAAGTCTCTGTTCTGGTTAGTTGTGGTTATGGAATTGTTAATGAATCAGTTTTGCATTTATATTTTGTTTCCTCTTTTGTTTGTTTTTTGCATTTTTCTTTCTTGAGACAGGGTCTCACATAGCCTCAAACTCACTAGGCAGCTGAGACTGCCTTACACACCTGATCCTCCTGCCCACCCAGCACCTCCAAGTGCTGTGATTGCAGGCAAATGCCATCAAGTCTGGCCTTGTATATGTTTTCTATCCCATTCTTCCATGCCCTCTGGCTTTTTCTCCTAATCCATTTGTTTTAAAAAATAAACATTGGGCCAATGGGATTGCTCAATGGGTAAAGATATTTGCTGGCAAGAGAAACATGGTTCCTGAATCATATGGTGGAAAGTGAGACCTGACTCCTGCAAGTTGTACTCTGACTTTCATGCATGCACTGTGACATGCATGTGCCCATGCACTTATGCACACTTACACATGGTACACACACAAATTGGAAAAAAAAAAAAAGAGAGATGGGGGTGGGGCAAGAATAAAGGCTGGGTATGGTGGTCCATGCCTTTAATCTCAGAGCCCCAGAGATAGAGGAGGGTGAGATTGACAGAGTGAGTCACCAGAGCTAAATAATAAGACCGTGTCTCATAAGGAGGAGAGGGCACCACAGAGGAGCGAGAGGAAGAGAAGAAGAGGAGAAGCATCTCTCAGTGTTTAATTGTGGAACTCAACCTCACAAGGACAAGGAATAGAGCTGAGTTCCCCAATAGGCACAGTAGGTACAAAGTTTTTGGCATATAATATTTCTAGAGTTCCATAAATGTATCTTATTTCCTTTTAAAGAGAGTGTGTGTGTGTGTGTGTGTGTGTGTGTGTGTGTGTGTGTTCATAGTGCCCCCAGAGACCAGAAGAGGGAATTGGATGCCCTGGAACTGAAGTTACATGCAGTTGTGTGCACCCATTGTGGGTCCTGGGAACTGAACCGAAGTCCTATGAAGAAGCAGCTAGTACTCTTAACCACAGAGCCATTAGTTACCTTTTAAAGTAAGGTAAAAATGATACTGGAGTGGAAGGAGATGTTTTAATAGTGAAAGCTAAGATAATTGTCTACGTATTAGCAATGCCTAGTTTACAATAAGGAAGGCTTGTAGGCTATAGTTACTATGTCCTCTAGTTACCCTTTCTTTTTATTGTTTTTTTTTTTTTAAGACAGGATCTCTCTACATAACACTTGCAGTCTTGGAACTCACTATGGAGACGAAGCTGACCTCAAACTCACAGAAATCCTCCTGCTTCTGTATCCCAAGTACTGGGATCAAAGACGGTGTGGCATCATATCCACCAAACATCCACTGTTCCTACAGAGCCTCTTTTTCCACATCTTTGTCCAAGATGGAAGGTAAACTGCTTCATGATTTTCTTTCCTTCATGATTTTTCTTTACTGTTATATACTCATTGTACATGGCACTGGGTTTCATTCAGAAGGACATTTTCATGCAGTAAAGTACTTTGAACATGTTCACCCCAATCCCTTCTGGCCTCTATTTTCTCACCCCGCCTATTGGTACCCCACTTCTGCTAGGCAGTTTTACTTCTCTTTTCGTGATTTAGAAACGTGCATGATACTATGTATCTCTACAAAATCTAGAGCTTATGAATGAGAAAAAGCATGGTATTTTCTTTCTTAGTCCAATTGACTTAATTCACTTAATATAAGCATCTTGTTACATCTTTTTCCCTGCAAGCAACATTCGTGTATTCTCTATGCTGAATAAAATTCCTAAACCATAACATATACATGTAATGGGATTTGATCTAGCTCACTGCCATTTCTAATCTTTACAGAAGAACAAAAAGAGGACATTAGACATCCCTGAGTTTCTCTGTTAAGCAAAGGCATCACCCCTACATAGGTTTTGATCCAGCCCAGAGGCAGGCCCTGAGCTAGGAAACTGTCTTATCCTAACACAACAACCTATAATCCTAAAGGGATAAAGCATCATGGCCCCAAGGAAACTTGCTGTGCTGGTCACTTGGGGAAAAGGAAAATTCTTCCATCAGATTGGCCTGCAAGTCTCTAGGGCATTTTCTTGGTTAATGATTGATATGGGAGGGCCCAGACCACTGAAAGTGCTGCCACTCTGGACAGGGGGTCCTGGCTAACCTGGTCTACAGAGCTGTTTCCTGAATAACCAGGGCTACACAAAACAAACTCTGCCTCAAAGAAAAGAAAAAAAAAGAAACCAACAACAACAAAAAAAGAAAGAAAGAAAGAAAGAAAGAAAGAAAGAAAGAAAGAAAGAAAGAAAGACAGACACCGAGCAAGCCATGGGGCATAAACCAGAAAACAGAGTTTCTCCATGACCTCTACTTCAGTCCCTGCCTGGGTTCCTGCCTTGACTCCCCTTCATGATGGATTATAAACTCTAAACTGAAATAAACCATTTTCACCCGAAGCTGCTTTTGGTCATAGTGTTTTTATCACAGCAGTAGAAAGCAAACTAGGAAATGTGCCCTCAAGAACAGAATACATGTATGGTTCTTAATCCTCTGGTCCCACTGCAGGGTCTGAACTTAAAACAAATGCCTGAGTATTTGCAGACAAGATTGAAAGTAGGCTCAGAGGAAGGGATTCTCACACATCAGCATGACTCCTGCTGGCCTGGGAGGTTTTGCTAAGCCCTGGGTTGTTGGGCCCCACCCCTGGACTTTTACTGTCACTTGTTCTGGAGAGGGCCCAAGATTTCATTCTCATTTTGTTTCCTAGTCACATTGATGCCTCTGGCGGGTTGGGGGCAGGAGGCACATATTCTCAACAATTGTTACTACCTATTCGAGTCTGGCCTAGATTCCTAGTGCTCTCCACAGCCTTTTCAGCTTGCCCCTGCATCAAAAGGAAACAGGGGTGGCACTCACGGAGAGTTACCACACTATTCTCGGTCCTGTACTCACTGCAGACAAAATATGCTCAAAAACCTTCCAACATCACCACAGTGTCTCTCTCTGTCTCTTTGTCTCTGTCTCTTTCTCTCTCTCTCTCTCTCTCTCTCTCTCTCTCTCTCTCTCTCTCTCACACACACACACACACACACACACACACACACACACACACACACCCCTCTCAGGCCACAGGCATGGAAATACAGTTCCCCCCCCCCCAAGACTTCCTAATACTGGGTCTGGGTCTGAAGGGCAGCCCTGGTCCACCAAGGAACAACAGCCTTTGACCTGTGGCTTTCATTGAAGTTCATCTAATACAAACTGCACAGATCCATCAGCAAGCACATAGAAACAGGCAAGAGATATGCTGAATTCAAAAGAAGCCTGCTGGTGTTCCATTTACAAGAGTTACCCACGCCACAGGAACATTCCTGAGCTGCTTTTCTGAGTAGATCCATGACCCCCTTGATTTTTCCAGCATCCATCAAAAGCATTCCTGAAATGGGCAGGGGCTAAGGGGCTGTGTGAAGCTAAGGCTGTGGGAAGGAGTGTTGAGGAATGTTGTCTAAGAAGCAGAGCTTCTTGACTCTTTTCCAAACTTCCAACTCATAATCACGGTGTTGCATGACTCAAAGTAATGCCCCCTGCCCCCACGTCCCCAGTGAAAGCTTTCTGACTTTGAAAGTACAAATTCCTTACTGCTTTTATAATAATTCAAACCTTTCTCTATGGAGTTAAGAGGGTACTTCTGTGGAGTGCTGTCTTTTTCTCTTTCTCCCTTCTTCTCTTTCTCTCCCCGCCCCTTTCTTTCTGTGAGGTCTAGGATGAGAGCAAGCTCTTGGATTCAAGGATCCTCTTGCCTCAGATTCCAAGGCTGGGATCTCAGGGATACACCACTCTATCCACGTGGAAGTTGTTTGACAGTGCTTCCTGACCATCAGTGTGAGGAGGGAGAAGAGCCTCCACTTTTACAGGAGGTGAACCAGAGTCCACGGTCTGTGGATTTTGCTAACCGGGGGGGAATAGGCTCATAGTTGCTTAGAAGTTCACAGTCCAACCACATAATTCCCCATCAGGTTTTATTGAAAAGGGAAGCCCATAGACTTAGCATGATTTGGCAGTCAGCTAGTAAGTGGTTTGCACAAGATTGCCATTCAAATTCGGGCCTCCTGACCTCTTGCCGCTTCAACAGAGAGGGTGAAAACATAGATATACATGTATGTACTCTCCAAAGGCCACTTCTGCCTGAAATTCTGCCCCATTCACATAACAGCTTGGGCTGGGCATCTCTGAAGTGTAGCAAAACCCTATCAACGAGCACTAGAAAAATAGTGTCTGTAGCTCAGTTGGTAGAGTGCTTGCTTGCCTAGCACGTGTGAAATCCTGGGTTCCATTCTCAGAACCAAATAATCCAGGCTTGGTGGCTCACACTTTTATTACCAGAACCTGGGAGGTAGAGACAGGAGCTTTAGAGGTTGAAGATCACCCCTGACTACACATTGAGTTTGAGTACAGCCTGTCATCCTATGGGGGGTGGCTGAGGGGGAAGAGGAGAGGAGAGGAGAGGAGAGGAGAGGAGAGGAGAGGAGAGAGGAGAGAGGAGAGAGGAGAGAGGAGAGAGGAGGGGAGGGGAGGAGAGAGAGAGAGAGAGAGAGAGAGAGAGAGAGAGAGAGAGAGAAAGAGAGAGAGAGAATAAATCTATAACCCTAGTATTCTGGAAGCTAAGGCAGGAATCAAATTCTTGGCCAATCTGGGCTATTGTGGCTAGACTCTGACTCAAAAATCAAAGAAGGCACTGTGGCCCATGCCTTTAATCTCAGTACTTTAAGGCACTGAAGGAAGAGGCAGGTGTATTTCAGTGAACTTGAGGCTGACCTGGTCTACATAGTCACTTCCACACCAGGCAGTCTATATAGTGAGACTCTGTTTTTAACAAATGAACAACAATAACCAAAAAAAAAAGACAAAGGAAATTTTACAATTTTTAAAAGCTTATTAAAATAATAATAAAATACATTTGCATATGCTACATTAGAAAGCTTATACAAAACATAGGAGTATATTTTAAAGCACAGTATTTCAAAGTGATCTTCAAAAATCAAGCTAGTTTGAGGCCCACCTGGACTACATAAGACCCTGTCTCAATAATAATAATAATAATAATAATAAACATAAAAAAGTGTAAGTACCAGGGAACAGGGACTTTGCAGTAATAAGAAAATAAATGTTACTTCCCTTCGGTGCAATACTACTACTGTCTATGGTAGGAGTCATGAAGTGAGTTACATTGAATTAAAAAAAAAATCTCGAGCAGAAGTGGTGATGCCTGCTTGTACTCCTGGTAACCTTGAAGCCAAAGATCAGTGGTTCAAGAAGAAAGCTGCAGGCAAGCTTGGGTTATATGAGACCTGTTTTAAACAAAAATCAGAATATTTCCATTGTTTGCTGTATACTGCTGAAATGGAATCAAGTCAAGAAAGCTCAACTTACCTCTCAGAAGCTCCTAGCACATGGTACAATTGTTCATCTTCAATAAAAAAATGACATTCTGTTTTAGGACTCTTAAAAACCCCGTGATGGTTGTTTTAAACTCTTAGGACATGAGACATTTCCTTCCTCTTCAAACATCTTTTTTTTTTTTTTTTTTTTTTTAGGCATGGTGAAAGAGGCGGGCAAGGAGGTGTACGTCAGATGTACCAAAGTCCTATTTGGTGTGTATTGCAAAGTACAGCCCACTATACATTCTCCTGAGTTTCTTGCTGTGTAGGCTCATTTGGGGATGCTCAGACAGATCATGTCTTGGTGTTGCAAACCATCCTGCCCTGTACCTGGTCTCATACCTTAAGGTCCCAGTTGTGGTTAAACTGTGGGATCTGGATGCCTAACTGTGCTACTTGACCTTTGACTCTTCATCCACCACAAATTTTGTTGCCTAATTGATGGGGTTCCTTGGGTTATTCTATATTTACTTCATTTGTGGAAACACAATTTGATTACTTGCCTAAAACAGTGGCCAAAAAACCCTATGAGACTGTCTTAATTTGTTTTCTGTTGCTGTGATAAAACACTAACAGAAGGAACTAAGGGTGAGGCAGAAATATTCTTATACGTTACAGTCCACCATCAAGTCCCACCAAGGCAAGAATCTCAAAGGGAACCTAGAGGCAGGACCTGAAGCAGAGACTATGAAGGAACACTGTTTGCAGGTCTGCTTAGCCAGCTTTCTTACATAGCCCAGGCCCACTTGCCCAGAGATGCCAGCCCCCACAGTGGGTTTCAACAACTAACAATCAAGAAACTGCCATAGATATGGCAATCTAAAAGGAAGAAATTCCTCAATTGGGAGTCCCTCTTCCCAGGTATTTCTGGGTTTGTGTCAGGTTGACAAAACCCAGCCAGTACAAAAACCAAATCTTCAAGTCACCACTCTATCCGGAGCTGATTTAAGAGTGGGAGAATCAGTCTTCTCTAAAGATGACCCCCTTGATATTTTGTCTAATTTCAAGTGGTCAACCTTAAGCACACTTACAAACAAGCAACACTAAGTAGATTTAAGCAGGTGTTATATGTGTAGTAGTTTGAATAAAAATGGCCCCCCAAAGCTCATGTATTTGAAAGCTTAGTCACCAGGGAGTGGCACTACTTGAGGATTAGGTGTGACCTTGTTAGAGGAAGTGTGTCACTGGGGATGGGCTTTGAAGTTTCAGAAGCTCAAGCCAGGCCCAGTATGTCTCTCTCCCTGCTGCCTGTAGATCCAGACACAGAACTCCCAGTTCCTTCTCCTGCATCATGTTTCCTGGCATGCTGAAACTCTAAGCCAGTCCTAATGAAGTGCTTTCCTTTACAAGAGTTGCTGTGATCATGATGTCTCTTTATAGCAATAGAATATTGACTGGGATAATGTGTATGCGTTTAAAAAAATGATGTCATGCATTTGAGACTTATCATCGTGGCACATTCAGCACATAAGAGGTAGAGACCAGGAGGACTAAAACTTGAAGGTCTTCCTTGGCTACATAAACAGTTTGAGAACAATCTAGGCTAGAAGGCTGGTGAGATGGCTCAGTAGGTAAAGGCACTTGCTACTTCATTTCCTGGTGGAAAGAGAAAAATGACTCCTGCAAAGGCACCCATCTCACACACAAATAAATAAATATAATTTTTAAAAAGATGTATTTATTTATTATATGTAAGTACACTGTAGCTGTCTTCAGACACTCCAGAAGAGGACATCAGATTTCATTACAGATGGTTGTGAGCCACCATGTGGTTGCTGGGATTTGAACTCGGGACCTTCGGAAGAGCAGTCGGCGCTCTTAACCACTGAGCCATCTTGCCAGCTCCCAAATATAATTTTTTTAATTTGAAAAAAAAACCACTACTGACTTTAAAATGCTCTGTCATCGGGTCACATTCCATTCTGCCTTTGAGCTATATTAAGAAGCTTCTAACTTGCTACTCCCACTGGTCCACTAAGGTCCAATCAATCTAGCATCACTGTTATCCATCTGTATGCATAATCCAAGATGGTCCTCCTCTAGAATACAGTGGTGGTTTGAATGAGAATAGCCTCACATAGGCTCATGTGTTTGGATATGTAGTCCTCAGTTAGTGGAACTGTTTGGGAAGAATTTGAAGGTGTGGCCTTGTTGGAGGAGGTATGTCACTGGGGGTAGGCTTTGAGGTTCCAAAAGACTGGAGCCATTTCCAGTGTTTCAACCTCTGCCTCATGGCAATGTTTCAAGATATGAACTCTCAACTACTGCTCCAGCACCATTCCTGCCCACCTCCTGCCATGTTCCCTACTATGACAGTCATGTACTTGAACCCTCTGAAACAGTAAGCCACAATAACCCTTTCTTCTATAAGTTGCCTTGGTCATGATGTCTTATCACAGTAATAGAAAAGTAACTAAGACATCTACTCTGAGACCAACAACCAGAGTGCATGTATGGATGGATGCTCTAGAAGGACAGAATAGAGCATTAGATTCTCTGGAGCTGAAGTTACAGGGAATTCTAAGCGACCTGGCATTGGTACTGGGAACTGAATTTTTGCCGGAAGAACAGGAAGTGTTTTTAATTACTAAACCATCTCTTCAGCACCTCTTATCTTGTTTTTACTGAGACCTACAGCATTAAATTAATGTTGATTGCATGAGCATGGTTAGGGGTTATCTACTTGAGCAAAGGCAATTTACCAGTGCCTATATTCACTGAGGAATATGACTCCCTTCTCCCACCAACTATTAATTGCCTATAATTCCTCAACGACAGATGAGTCCTTATGAGCCATAGCATTGTTTTAAATTTGTATTTTTGATTACTAATTGTGCTACTTTGTTTTCTATTGCAGTGATAAACACCACAACTAAAAGTAACTTGGGAAAGAAAGGGTTTAATTAATTCTATACTTCCAGATTACAGCTTGTCATTGAGAGAAGTCAAGTGTTGGTATGTCTATGAAGCATTATTTTGATTGCTAATTGATGTGGGAGGATCCAATCCACTGTAGGTGGTACCATCCCTAGGCTAGTGGTCCTGGGCTGTACATAACTAAGCATGAGCCTGTGAATGAGCCAGCAAACAGCATTAAGCCATTGTTTCTATCTTTAAATTTCTGTCTTGAGTTCCTCTTCCTGCCTTGACCTCAGCACACCACAAGCACACACACACACACACACACACACACACACACACACACTTAAAAATAACAATAGAACAGGGTATAACTGCGCATACCTTTAATTTGAGAGGCAAAGGAAGGAAGGAAGATCTCTGAGTTTGAGACCAGCCTGGCTCACAGAGCTACTTCCAGGACAGCCAGAGCTGCACAGAGATATCCTGTTCCACAAAACATCATCATCATCATCATCATCATCATCATCATCATCATGTGCAAAAAATTAGGAAAAAATAAATTTAGTATGATCTCCTAATGAGGGTGTATAAAAAGGAATACAATCCCCAAAGAATGTGACGATTGCAAATGAACATTTATTTACAAAAAAGAAAAAGAACATTTAAGGACTTAAAATAGAGAAGATAAATAAAAAAATGATCCTGATGATATACTGATAAATTTGCTTTCACGTGTAATTTTTTCAATGTGTGTGTGTGTGTGGGGGGGGGGGTAATCTGAGAACAGAAAGTGAAAAGCGGTAGTCCATGGGGAAGAGAATGACTCAGAAAACAAGACAAAATAACAAGGTGCTTTCCTCTGGAATGTGAGCTACCAGGAAAAGGATATATATAGATAGAGATAGATATAGATGGTACACTGCTTTCCATGACAGAACAAAAAATGTGCCTCACTCCTAGTCTGTTTCTGCTTTTTCTGTCGACATGAATGGGTTTCTAAAGGAAATGGAGAAGTGAAACCACAGACAAAGTGACAAATATTGATTTGAAGCAGTTTCTGGCAAAATTCAGATGCATCATTTCAAAGAAGACTTGAAGTGAGCAGCTTGCCGAGGAAAGCCTCTGTTGGCACACTACAGATCTTCCCTCTCAGCTCTTCCCTAACTGCTCCTGGCAGTGCTGCAGATGGAACCCGAGGCCTGGTCCCTTCTAAACAAGCTGATGCTCTATCACTGAATTACGCATTCAGACTCTAAATTAACATTATCGCAAGTGTGAAGACTCTAAACACCCCGAGCATCTACTTTGCTTATATAACTCAAGAAAATGTGGTAAATACATTGCACAATTTAATCAGGGTAAATTTAAAGGTGTGAGTTTTCTGATTACACAAACTTCTTATGTGCCAGTTATGCTGGAAAGCAATAGAAATTAGCCTCTGTCTTCCAAAGGTAGTCGACCATAAATAGTTGCTAAATTCTTTTACAAGTATGTTTGCTTTCAAGAGATTATTTCCAAAATATAGTGGAAAGCCTGTTCATAGTAACCAACTGAAGAATACTTGGCAAGTTTAGTTGATCAGAAAAGCAGTACTAACAACACTTCCCTCAAAATTTAATCTCACCAGGATCGCCGGGTTCAGCACTGGCAAGCCCGCAACAGTTTCAAGGGCTTCTTTCTTGGTTTTCAGAGATTGAGTGGAAGGGTCTCTCTCTGTAGACCAGGCTGGCTTAGAACTAACTCACTCTTATTTTTCTAATACTGGAGATTGAACTCAGGTTTTTATGCATATGCATGTTAGATAAGCATCCTACCACTGAGCTACATATGCATACATACATACATACATACATACATACATACATACATACATACATTTACATACACACACATGTATGTATATACATGCATCCTTCCAGCAAGATATATCCCCGGTGAGGACCACAATTTTGGTAATTTATTTTATTTTTAATTTCCTTAGGTTTTTAATTTGCATGTTGCAAACGCACACATTTGTGCAGGTGAGCCAGAGGAGGCTGTTTTGGGGGTCCTGCTCTATCACTGTCTTCTCTTGAGAGAGAATCTCTCACTAAGCCCCAGCAATCCCACCTGCCCCCCCCCCAGCACTGGGATTATAGACAAAGATGGTCACATCCAGCTTTGTTTGTAGATGCTGAGGATTTGAACTCAGTTTCTCATGACTGTGCAGCAGACACTCTTATCCACTGTGCTATTCACCCAGCTTCAGGCCCACGGTTTAAAATGAACTCTATCAAAGTTGATTTTACAGAAAGTCAGGATGTTTAAAAGATATGTTGGTCATATTGCCTGAAGAAGGATGGCTCAGGCTGACAGTGTATGGTATACCTTTAAGAGATCTGGGAAGTGGGGCAGACACAAAAAGAAGTTTCAAATGGGTTGCTATGTGAGAGAACCTATACTCTACTCAGAGGTTAGACTACTTAACCAGGTCAGAGATGTAGGAAAGAGGTGGGGGAAGATGAAAAGAGCTTTAATCTTATCTTTGTTATCTTTGGCTAGGACAGCCATGGGAAGAAAAGTGAGCTCCACTACTATTTCCCATTACCTCAACCTTGTGAGCAAAAATGTCAATCAAATCATGTAGTAGGAGCCCAGAAGACTTTAGGTCTCTGCCATTTCCCCAGTACATATCATTCATATGTATACATACACATACATATACATATGAAAAAGAAAAAAATATACATACACACAACATACATATATTCTTTTCATTTTTTTGTCTTATACCATGCATCCTGACCACAGTTTACCCTTCCTCCACTCCTCTCATTCCCTTCCCCACTCCCTCTCCCTCAGATCCATTCCTCCTCCATTTCCCTTCAGAAAAGAACAGGCTTCCAAGGGATACTAACCAAAACCAGCATAACAAGATGCAATCAAACTAGGTGTCTATTAAGGCTGAATGAGGCAACCCAGAAAACGGGTCCATAAAGCAGGCAAAAGAGTCAGCTCCCGCTCTCACTATTAGCAGTCCCACAAGGACACCAAGTAAACTAACAACCATAACATATATGCAGAGGACCTAGGTAAAGCCCATGCAGGCTCTCTGGCTATTGGTTCAGTCTCTGTGGGCCCCTATGAGCCCAGGTTAGTTAATTTTGTAGGTTTCTCTGTGGTGTCCATGGACTCCTATGGCTCCTACAATTCTTCCTCCTCTTTTTCCATGGGGTTCCCTGATCTCAGTCTAATGCGTGGCTGTGGGTTTCTGCATCTGCTCATGCCAGAGGAAGCCGCACTGATGACAATCCCCGACTGGCTGCATATTTTATTATTCTGCTGTGTTGACAAAAAAGAGGAGCTGTGAGTTCCTCATCTGCTCAGCTCACTTCCCAGTTCCCCACCTCTTCTCGCGGTTAAAGGTCCATATCGAATGGTGAGAAGCTGACCCCAGTGGGCAGGCACACAGGTCTCAGACTGGCTGGAAGAAGGGAACGTCTCAAGGTCACTTTCACACAGCCCCCACAGTAATTAAAGGCTGGTGACCATGAAGCAGCTCTCAGGGAGGGCAGCACACTGAAGAACAGCTGCTGCAAAAGCATCTGTCAGCTATGGCAAGTGCCATGGTGTAGTGGAGGTGACAGCTGTAAGCGTCTAGCTGGACCAAACATGACTTTCCCACAAGGCATCTGACCAGAAGTTCTCTGACTCATGTTACCCTCATCTCAACCGCGTACTCCTGAATGTTCCCAAAGCCACAGAGAAACTATATTGATTCTGAACCTGCACCTATACCTGCTTGTTGGCTGCCTCACTTGTTTCTTTTGGGAGAATTTTTAGCTTGTATCTGAAAGCATAGTTCCTAAAAAAAAAAAAAATATTTGTGTGTGTGTGTGTGAATAGAGCTGCTTTCTTTTATGATGCTGAGAATCAAACTCTATGCCCTATCTTGTTAAGTGTGTGCTCTCCCTTAACCTTACTCCCTAACCCCGCCCATGTTACTTCTCTAATACAAAGGTTGCAGCTAACCCAACCACTGCCTTTCAGAGAGGGTGGGGAATCTGTGGGTGGGGACTGTCTTTAGCAAGAAAAACTAGTGGCTGCTAAATTTCACTACTCCAGTCTCTCAGCCACAGGGGAAAACCACTTTGGTTGGGCTTTGATTGTGTGCAAAAGAAAAATCTTAAAGGGCACCTATCACAATATTACCATCAGTTGTTTCTAAGTGCAGAAACACTGGAGACTTCATTTAGGAAAAGCAACCGAAAGCAGCACCATGGATTTAAATGCCACATTGAAATATGAAAATCTTCCAATGGGAGGAGCATTGCTCTCTTCCCTTTTACCTCCTTTGAGATTGACTTTCTTCCTTGCACAGAAGCTTGAGTATTCAAGCTGCCAAGGCCAGTCAGGGTGCTAAGGAGAGCCATGACCAGCATGCTCTCTCCAGCTGCTGTGAATGGCTGAGGGGGAAGAGAAGCTGGTGACTTCACAGGCTGCACTTGCACCTGTTCTGGCTTTAACACCAGCTGTTAGAGGGGATCTAGTGGTGGCTAATGATCTGTGGGGCCAGGCGACACCCACACCAAGGTGAGCCAGGGGCCAGCAACAATGTGTGCTAACCACTGTGGTGCTGCTCCAGGCAAGTCACCGGCTTTCCCAAAATAAATAGATAAATCACTGTGGAGATGTTGCTTCACTTCTGCTTTTCAAATCTCTTGCAAAATGAGTTATGTGGCGAATACTGGCATACAAAGGAACACAGTTCTACAAACTGCTTATCAAAGCTGGTGCAGTAAAAAGTCATCACAATATGAACTGAGAAACTTGATTTCCTTTAGCTATAAAGAGCCCAGTGGACTCTGTTAACTGAAACAGGAGGAGCTCAAGTTTAGGTGATCCTCACAACAGAAATGAAGGGTCAGGGATGTAGCTCTGCGACAGGGTGCTTTCCTAGAATACTCAAGGACCTAGATTCCATTCCATCCTCAGCATCACACACACACACACACACACACACACACACACACACACACACACACACACACACACACACTCAAAGTATATAAAATGAATCGCATCCATTTATGTTGAGATTTTAAAAAAATATTTTCAAAATGTGTATGGGTGTCTGCATGATGTCCATATACCGTGCACATGATGCCTGGTCTCCTGAAAAAGTAGCAGATACTCTTAACAGCTGCGTCAACTCTCAAATGTGTTTTTGGAATGCCCACCATTATGGCTTGAATGAGAAATGTCCCCCATAGGCTCACATATTGATTTTGTATTTTATATATATCACAATTCAAAATTTGCATATTCACTTACTTATTTCATATCTCCTCTGGGACACCATTGGATATATCACAATTACAGCCAAGAGTGAACATTTTACCTTTCTTTCTCTTCTGCCCCCCAAACTCAACCCATTCTATCTGCAGTCTTCCTCGTTTTAGTACATGATAGCTTCAGCCTTGTTTGTTGAGACAATGCCTCACTATATTACCCAGGCTGGCTTTGAACTTCCCAGGTCAAACAATTACTTCTGCCTCAACTTCTAGAGTAGCTAAGCCTGCAGTTGTGTCCTACTATACCCAATTAATCACATCATTTTCTTTTGGAGACAGGGTCTCTCTATGTAGCCCTGGCTATCTTAGAACTCACTATGTAGACCAGGCTGGCCTTGAACTCACAAAGATCACCCTGCTTCTGCCTCCTGAGTATATGTGCCACCATGCCTGGCCACAGCCTTTTTAAAACACACACACACACACACAGAGAGAGAGAGAGAGAGAGAGAGAGAGAGAGAGAGAGAGAGAGAGAGAGAGAGAGAAAAGAAAAGAAAAGAAAAGAAAAGAAAAGAAAAGAAAAGAAAAGAAAAGAAAAGAAGGAGTTGTCCTTGACTCTTCTCTCTCTTACTTTATAATGAAATCGGGGGCAGGAGTCTCCTCCATTGCTGCCAGCCTGATGAGCCGTATCCACTGCCGTTCACCATTTCTGTGCTTCCTCAATAGGGCTGACAGAGAATGTAACAAGGCAGCCAGTTCTATTTGAATTTCCAATAAACAGCAGACATCTTTTAAAATATGTGTCCCATATAGTATCCTCCTCCTCTAATGGTCCCCTCTTATGTTTCTTCATGGCAAACTCTCCTGACTCCAAAGGTTTTCTCTAATGCTAGATTTTCAGTAGGTATGTCTCTGAAGACCTTAAATAGCAACTCCTCTTCAGTATTCCCTGTGTCCCCTTCTTTCTCTGTTCATTTTTCCATTGGTGGCTGCTATAGTTTAGATCTAAAATGTTCACAAAGGCAGAGCTTTTTATCTAAGTACTACCAGGCTGGAAAAAGAGCTGCTAGGGGCCTACATAGACTTCCATAATAACCGGAATTGCCAGTAATTTTTGACAGCTCGGCCCTGATTGGTGGGATGTAGTAAGATAATCAAGCAATCAGAACACCCTGCTGGCAGAGGGGATTCCTCATCCCTGCCTCAGCCTCTAAGACTCCAGGTTTCAGATTCAGACAAGAATTCTGAGGCAGGCTCCAGGCTCCAAATGTTGCAGCTTCCTGACGCTTCAAAGATCAGCTGTTGCAGACATCTGCCAGGGCTGTAGACTTGTTCTGCAAAGAATAGCTCTTGATTGGCATCTGAGAGTCTTCCAGGGGTTTGAGGTGCAATCTTTCTATAACAGCTCTCAGCCACCATCCCCTGTGTTACTGAGTTCCAACTTGCTTCATTTAAACCCCACATGACAATCGGTTTTAAGTTGTTTTACCCATTTAATGGTTATAATCCCAAATTGACAATAAAGTACCTCCCTTTTATTCTGTATGCTGTTCATCCACTCCACCCTTGGAGGAGGGTGGAACCACTCCATAAGATAAATAGATCCTCTCTACATATTTTATCACACTGACAGAAAATGAATGCAAATTATTATCATCTATCATGCTATTTTATTTGTATCTCACGACAAGAATTGACAGTCCTTGGGACAATGCTTTGATTTTTTGTTTTGAATGTTTTTTTTAAAGATTTTATTTTTATTTTATTATATATAAGTACACTGTAGCTGTCCTCAGACACTCCAGAAGAGGGAGCCAGATCTCGTTACGGATGGTTGTGAGCCACCATGTGGTTGCTGGGATTTGAACTTATCACCTTCGGAAGAGCAGTCGGGTGCTCTTACCCGCTGAGCCATCTCACCAGCCCTGTTTTGAATGTTTTATGCCCTATGTATCATCAACATTTAGAATGGCACCCCATATATGATATTCAATATTTATTGAAACAATGAAAGAATGAAGAAAGAACCTTCATTTTTAACAGAATTATCTGGGCAAATTTTAAATGTAAATTCTACCCAGAGCTTATAGGAGGGAGAAAGACAGATGGCTACTACTGAAGGTGTGTCCTTGACAGTTTTATCAGTATTTCTAACACATCCCAAGGCACAGTGAAAATCAGTGGTGTAAGGTACTAACTGCTTTTTTGTTGGTGCTTTCTGTGGAGAAAGGAAGAGAGTCTTAAGGATCTTAGGATGGTCTCTGCCTCTTTCTCAAGTGCTAAGCAGTGGTTGGCCTTTCTTCCTTCTTTCCTTCCTCCCTTCCTGTATTTTCTCTGTGTGACAGTGATGTGGCCCCCAGCAAAACTGGCACTCAAGACTGGCCTTGAACTTCTGGTTCCCTGTTTCAACCTCCTGGGTGCTAGGATTACAGTGAATGCTAAAATAGGTTTATAGCAGTCACCTGGGACTCTGTCAACACACATGTTCCATCAGTCTAGGGTGGGGTCTGAGAACTTGAATTTCTCACAAGCTCCCAAGGGATGCTAATCCTGCGAAGTCTGGGTCCACCCTGGGAGTAGCGAGAATTAAAAGGTTTTAAAAATTAATTATTAGTGTGTGTGTGTGTGTGTGTGTGTGTGTGTGTGTGTGTGTGTGTGTGTTTGCATACATACCACAGCACTCACATGGAGATCAGGGGACAAAACAGTGGAGTCAATTCTCTCCTTCCCCCTGTATGTGGGTTCCAAGGGCCAAAACTCAAGGTCATGAGGCTTATGTGGCAAGTGCATTTACCCAGTAAGCTATCTGACAGGCCTAGGAGCAGGAGCCAAAAGGTGACCTGTTGGTGTTAGATCACACATCTCAGCAGCCTTTACTTCTCCCTGTAGTCAGGACATGTAAATCTCTCCAGGGAGTTGACAATTGGGTGTGCTGCGACCCCTAAGTTCTCAGACAGTTAAGTGTTCTCAGTTATACGATGAGGCCTGGTCAGCCTTCCCTATTGCTCAGACCCAAGACAGCCTTGAGGTGTAGCTGATTTCTTGACTTCTAGCATGAAGTCAAGGTCATGTAGCATGGAACAGAACTGCCTTCCACTCTGAAAACTTGTAAGAGTAAGAATTTCCCCCTTTGCTCTTTGGAATCAGAAGTGCTTTCTCTCTTCAAGAATCCATCACTGCCCATGATAATGTTATAACTCTTCAGACATTCTGGGAAGTGAAAGGTCAATCTTCTTCCCTTTGGGATGCCATCTTGGCTGTCTGTAGCACGGGTGTTCTCTTTAATAAGGTGTTCTTTCTATGAGCCCATACTCTCTTTTTCTTATCATAGTGGTTCAACTTGCCAAGGAACAAACACATCTATTTTAAGCAGAGGCAGTTAGGTTTTGTTGACTATTTGAAGGAAACTCTTTGCCCAAGAGTTATGTTAAATATACAAATGTACTCTACTACAGTTCAATGAGGCAGTGTTATTTTAGTGGAACTGGCACATATACAAAAAACAAAAATTATGTGGGGGGAAGGCTAACACTGTTAAATTTAAGCACCCAAAAGTGTATGACTGCTCTTGGCAAGGAGACTGGTATTTTGGTGCTCCTTAATCACTCTATAGGAAGGTTTCTTAAAGGCAAGAGAAAAGCTCTCTGTGATGTATATAATTAACAACTTAAACAGCTCTATACCAAAAGAGACCAACACACCCAAGCGGTATGGCCAGTTTCACTTTCCTTATGCTCAGGCCAAGGAAGTAACACCGTAACCACTGTGTTTTTTGCAATACCCTTTCCAGTGACTCTCTTCGAGAAGTCCACACCCACACTTAAGGGTGTGTCTTACTTTCTTCTGGAGGGTCTCCTTCTCGTAACTCTCATGCTTAAAATCTATTTTAAATTATCTTTAATAAACGATAACTCTGCTTCATAAAAAAAGGAACAGCTGGGCAGTGGTGGCGCACACCTTTAATCCCAGAACTTGGGAGGCAGAGGTAGGTGGATTTCTGAGTTACAGGCCAGCCTGGTCTACAGAGTGAGTTCCAGGATAGCCAGGACTATACAGAGAAACCCTGTCTCGGAAAACAAACAAACAAACAAACAAACAAAAACAAAACAAAAACAAATAAAATTTTTTTTTTAAAAATTTAAAAAAAGGAACATCATTTCCATTCTTGGTAAGCCTTAAAATTAATTCCCCAATATAGTATTATTCTCAATTTGCACGTGAGGAAACTTTCAGGCCAAGTCAATAAGTTGACTATGGATTCCATGATAGGCCCCCAAGATGTCCTAATTCCCAGAAGCTATGACTTTGGTGGCTTTGGTACAAAAGGGATTTTGTAGCTATGATTAATTTGAAGATCTGTACCCGAGGAAATCACGATAGATGATCTTAGTAGACCCAAAATAATCTCGCAAGTCACTATAAGAGGAGTGATGGTATTAGGGATAATAATACTACAGTGGAACTAGAAGATGGAGCAATACCATGAAGAAGCCATGGGTCAAGGCAGCTTTTGGTAGCCTCAAACCCTCAAGGCACTG
Organism: Mus minutoides; assembly: GCA_902729485.2. NCBI lineage: Eukaryota > Metazoa > Chordata > Mammalia > Rodentia > Muridae > Mus > Mus minutoides. The sequence continues at coordinate 525,311 of LR749899.1, forward strand.
GAGTGCCTCTGAAGGAAGCACAACTTTACCAACACTAGTTTTTGCCCTGCTTTCCTTTTTGGACTCCAGATCTCCTGGAATGTAAGGTAACAACTTATTAAGACAAGATCTGACACTGTAGCCCAAGCTGGCATAGAATTCAGCATGTACCTCCAGCTACTCGAACAGCCCTCCTACCTCTGCCTCCTGAGGGCTCCAATAACAGGTGTAAGGTACTGCACTCAGCTAGATCATTGGGCACATCGGGCCCCAAATGTTCTCTACATATGTGGCCTGTTATTCAGTTGTTATAGTCATTTGGTGTTAGAGAATGCTTTCCACATAAATCGCAAATCCCTCTGGCAAGCTCTGAAAGGCATTGTCACTTTAGAATGAGTTGCGTTAACCTTAGCTCTTCTGTTGTACTTGGTGATTGTACGTGGCAATGAAAAAACTGGGTGTTTTGATTGGGTGAGGATAGCACTTGAGTTTATAGATCAGCCTTGGTCATCTGAGGGACAGAGAATGCTGACAATTAAAACTGACACCACTTGAGGGTAATCAGTCCAGAATGCCAAAGGCTGCTCAGTCAACTGCAAACATTTCAGCTTGAGAGTTTCCATCAGCTGCTGCTGTTACCTAGCTCTTTCAACCTTGCCAAGAGCCTCCCCTTGGCAAGCATGGTAGCACATGCCTTAAACCCAGTAGAGGCTGTGAGTTCGCGGCCAACCAAGGTCTATATGGAGACTTCCAGGACAGCAAAGGTTACAAAACAGAATGATATCTCTAAAAGAGGGTGAGGGGACTTGCCTTTTGTAACTCCCTTCCAATCCATGATCTCTGTCTACAAATTTAAAGATAAAACCGTACAGCAAGGCTGGCAGGTCCTATGAAAGCAGAGACAACCCTATTTCTCAGTATCTACCCTCACTCCAAGGACCTCTGATGTCTTAACCTAGCATTCCCAGGACAAAGGCTCCTTCACTTTGGTAGAAATCTCATCGGCTGCACTGCTGCTCCTTGCAGAAAGGGATGACAAATGGGAACGTAAGAGTGTAACCCATGGCTCTAGCCGCATATGTAGCAGAGGACGGCCTTGTGTGGCATCAGTGGGAAGAAAGGCCCTTGGTCTTGTGAAGGCTGGATGATGCAGCATAGAGGAATACCAGAGCAGTGAGGTGGGAGTGTGTGTGGGAGCACCCTCATAGAAGCAGGGGGATGGGGGTGGGGTGGGATAGGAGGTTTGTGGAGGGGAAACCGGGAAAGGGGCTAACATTTGAAATGTAAATAAAGAAAATATCCAATAAAAATATTATCTACATAAAAAAAAAGAAAGAGGGAGAGCACAATCCTGAGATGTCCATCCTGGTCCCTAGTTTTCCTTTTCTGACTGAATTATCGCATACATTGGGTATGGGAATTAGCTTTCACCACAATTGAGGGGTTTTTTTGTTTTGTTTTGTCTTTTGTTTTTGGGGGGTTTTTTTGAGACAGGGTTTCTCTGTGTAGCCCAGGCTGTCCTGGAACTCACTTTGTAGACCAGGCTGGCCTCGAACTCAGAAACCCGCCTGCCTCTGCCTCCCAAGTGCTGGGATTAAAGGCATTCATCACCACCGCTCTTCTCCTTTTTTTTTTTTTTAAGCCTTTTAAATGTAAGGGTGTACTGGGTGTGTGAACACATGTTGTGTAGAGTTCACCACTGTCCTCCTCCAAGCATGGCAGCTGGGACTACTCAAAGGAGCCCCGAGATCTGGCTAATCATTTCTTCATAAAAGGAATGAGGAGTGTCCTCAGATACTCACACTAGATCTCAGCTATTGTGATTCTCGCACCTCTCTCCCAGCTGTATAGGTTTCTGGCCAGCTGTCCATGGCGTCAGGAGGTGACAAAACAGCTATGGTGTGAGACTTTCAGTAATTAAGCTGCGTGGGGGTGACTTAGGCTCCTGCCCGTAAGCCCAATAAACTCACTGGCTCAGCAAGCCTGTTTGTTGTTAGTACTCTCTCTGGGTTGAGTGGACATTCACTCACACTTCCCCAGGAAAAGTTCAGGCAGTAAATGGGATCTTCACAGCACCTAGGGCTCCCCCAAATCAAGCAAAGCTCATGGAGGGGAGATACCATCTCAAGAATTTATTAGACACTACAAAGGAGAAGAGGTCATGCACGTTCCTTTGTCTCATGTTCTAAGTGACAGCAGCAGGGCAGCGGGATCTGAGAGACAACAGATTTTTGTCCCCTAGCTGAATGTGGGCTGCTGCCTCTGATCCTGACACAACATGGATTTACAGCTGAAAACAGCCAGACAACCCCAATAGCACAGCGAGGGTAGGGTGGAACTGCTGGGAGAGGGGGCTGGATGACTTAACACAGCGACACTTGACAACATTTTTTTTTAAACAACACTATAATTATAAAGTTGAAGGCACATCTTCGGCAGAAATATCAATTACATGCATATGAGGAAAAACAAACTAAACTACAGAAACGAAATATTGCACAAAGTTGCCCGCTCCTGTTTTGGATTCTAACCAAAATTTCATGATACATTTCTTTAAAAACACAAGGTTGAGACACCTGGCTCTGGCTACAAAAGTTAATTATTATCAACATCATTAAAGAAGCTAATGTGATTGAGAAATAAGAATTCATGCTTTGTGTTATAACTAGCTACTCATACCAGACTAAAGGACTTAAGAAAGTTAGTGTAAAAGTTGGTAAAGATTTGGCATGAATCTATCTATCTATCTATCTATCTATCTATCTATCTATCTATCTATCTATCTATCTATCTATCTATCTATATTTGGTAAAGAAGCCTGTTTTTTAAATAGAGAAAGCAAAATAACTCAAAGGAGTGATTATGAGGAATGTATAAAAAGGAAGAGGAGGGCCGGGCGTGGTGGCGCACGCCTTTAATCCCAGCACTCGGGAGGCAGAGGCAGGCGGATTTCTGAGTTCGAGGCCAGCCTGGTCTACAAAGTGAGTTCCAGGACAGCCAGGGCTATACAGAGAAACCCTGTCTCGAAAAACCAAAAAAAAAAAAAAAGGAAGAGGAGGAAGAAGAGAAAGAGGAGGAAGAAGAGGAGGAAAAGCAGCAGCTTAAGCTTTAACCAGATGCCTCATACAAAAAATAACAAAGTAGAGTAAAATAAGTAAAATAAATATGAAAAATAATTTTAAAACAGAATCTACACATAATGGAAAAATCCTCTACTATACGTTTTTGATTTTAAGCTGTGTACAGAAAATATATACACAGTCACATTTTTGGAAACATCGTGTCTATAGTGCTATTTCAATCATTTTCTATATCTATCTGAATGAAGAAAAATTTTTTAAAAAATTAAAGCATAATATAAAATTATTTGTTCATAAGGCATCAAATTTAACTTCCTAAAACGGTGATACTAAAGTAGGAAAAGCAACATTTCTTTTTCACACCTAACAACTATCCTTTTCAAACTACAAGAGTAAATATTCTAGCTGTGTTTTAATCTTAAATTCAAAAGGCATCTTTGGATATTTAAGTTAAAAGGTGGCCCCTAGCTGAATCCGCATTAGCACTGGACCACAAAGTGTCCATGGCGCCTTCTGACAGGGACAATGGTTGCTGAGTGAATACAGAAGAGTGGCGAGGACAGTATAAAGAACCTCGAAACAGATGTATGCTCTCTCTCCCTCTTTCCAGCTGTCTTTCTATGTATGTGTGTGTGTGTGTATACACATATACACACACACACACATACACACACACACACATGTACTTACAAAACCTGTTCTGAGCAGTGGCCCATGACTTAGACTAGTGGCCAACTGAAAGCAATGTGCTTGATCTCCTCTCTAAATGACCCTCCTCTCCTAGGAATACAACCTCGCTCAAACAGGTTCTTTTCTGGTAGTGAGACCCGAAATGCTGTTCTCACTGTCCTATAACTTGACGTGGAGGCAAGAGGAGGACTCAACAACATATACAGAACAGAAGGAGAAACTGGCTGACGACTGGGGGACTCATGTTCTCAATTTGGATCCAGAGCAAGAAAACACCTACTAGGCATGTCTGGTTTTGCTCTTTCTTCTAGAAGCCAATGAGCTATATTATGATGATCTGCTAGAATTAAGAAACAAATATGCAAACTCAAAACTCTTAAGACGGCATAAGTATTGGTTTAAAATACAGTTTAAGTATATAAACTTATTCATACTTCATTAAAACAGGTTTGCCTTTCTAAATTAATAGCACCTTCATCAAAAGTTTCACCTCTCTAAGATAGCTAAGATAGAAGTTAGGTCTTTTCCAAATCTGGAAAGACAGCATTGAAAAATGTAAACGTTTGTGGGTGTTGGGTGTGAGGGAGTAAGAGAGAAAAGTGGTGGAGTGGACAAAACCCATTCTCCAATTCACTTTATATTCCAGTAATATAAAAATGATTTTTATACTCAATATTGACTTGAAAAGGAAAAATGAACATTTTCAGAGCACAAATTATATGTTAGACACTATGCTAGTAGCTTAAATATGGCATGAAAATAAAAGATTAAGAGTTTATAAGCACAAATATTTTGAATGACAAAACAACATACTTGACTACAAGATATCATAAACCAGGAATATTCTGATTTCTCTATTACAGTTTGGTGTGTATTTTGATAAAAGCAGCTCTGTGTGATGAGAATATTTTAAGTCATTTTAGTAAGTTATCTAAAACAGAGGTGACTAAAATTTTATTAAATTATATACCAGCCAAGTGATTATATCCCAAAAGATGAATTTAATGAGACCACGTACTTTTCTATGGCCCGTATATGTTAATATATTAGTGTTAATCTTTGAAGAATTTTTCAGTGAGAGAGGTTCTAAGTTTCTAGACTGGGATTGATGGAGAGACTGCATCTACTGTGAACAGTGCTGACCTGAAAGCTAGCACAGGGCTGGAGAAACTGAAGGAAGATTTTGAGATTTCTGACAACAGTGGAGAAACAAACAGGTACAGAACTCTGGAGACCTTATGGTCTTCTGAGCTACACGATAGGATGAGAAAAGTAAGATTTCAGAAGAGCTGTCAGCTACGAAATGTTTTAAGACAGGGTCTTAGTGTCTGGCTTTGAACTTGTAATTCTCCTGCCTCATTCCAAGTGATTGTTGTCAGTTATTTTTATCAAGGAAAAACCACCTAAGCTTGGCTCACTTGAAAGGAGGTGACAAAAGCCATCCTGTAGGCTCTTAGGAACTAAAGAACAATGACACATGAATTATGAGGTGAAAGCAAGCCTACAATAAATAAGGCACATCTATTTTGAGACAGTTGCAACTGTTTTCCTTCTAAACTAGGTGCTTTGTACAGTGCTTCGAAAGCCATTGCCCCCCAGTGGGGCAAGGATATAGGCTCAAGAATACCCTCAAAATCATGCTCTCAAATCTTCACATTTTTAATCGTCCTGTCTTTGGGCACTTTTTTTTTTTTTTTGGTCAAATAAAAATGATCTGCCATATTAGCAGCACATTAGCAACTTCTAACTATAGAGCTTGTTCTAAACTCGCTGCTCTCCCCTCTGTATCGCTAATGAAACAAAAATTGCTGGGAATTTGTTTTAGATAATGCCAGGTTCAGAGCTCCTGCCCTGAGAAAGCTATTTTGCCATTACCAACCACAACTCAGACAGAATCCTGCACGTGAGAACATGAGATTGACATAAGATCCTTCTCCATCAACATAAGTGCTGTGTCAGTGCACAGGAACTTCAACTAGCAGCCTCCCCCAAGGCCTTTTACAGCGTGGTGTCGTCATCTTCCCGGAAGTCTCCCACCAGAAGCGAGTGCTTGTCAGGTTCACCAGTAACAACGCTGTTCAGGGAGCGCTTGTCAGATAGCAGTGAATTTATGGAGGCTCTGCTATAGTTGACAATCCGGTCCAGCAAACCCAGCCTTGGAGAATTTCTCGAGGTGTCATCTATTCCAACGTGAACGCTGATTTCTGAAGGACTCCTCTGTCCCACATGGCTCCGGGGACGCAACTCATAATTGTCATACGTAGGTTTCTTGTAACTGCATGTAAATTCAAAGCAATCAAATGTTAGGTAGATGCTTGGTGTATGTACAAACAAAAGGAGATTTGCCCAGTATGAGATATCCAAAAGTGGCTACTGCTAGGAAACGTGCTTGGACTGAACTTTATGCTGTCACACAACCCAAAGTCCCGTTTTTCAAACATATACACTATATGACACTCTGGGCTTATGTCTGTAATGTCTACGCTACATCAAAATAACAACTACTTAGCTTTTTCTTTTTGTTTTGAGACAGTATCTTTACTATGTAGCTTAGGCTAGACTATTTGATTCTCTTACCCCTTTCTCTGAGTACTGGGATTACAAGTGTGTACCACCACACACAGCTTGCTAATATTTACTAGTTACTACCTAATAATTCTTTTTTTCCTTTCTCTTTCTTTTTTAAAATTTATTTTTATTTTTAATTTATTTATGTATTTACATCCCAAATGCTGCCCCCTTCTTGGTCCCCCTCCCAGGGTTCCTCCCCACACCCCCCCTCCCTAGTTGTTAGAAAGTCTGGGCGTGGTGGCGCACGCCTTTAATCCCAGCACTTGGGAGGCAGAGGCAGGCGGATTTCTGAGTTCGAGGCCAGCCTGGTCTACAAAGTGAGTTCCAGGACAGCCAGGGCTATACAGAGAAACCCTGTCTCGAAAAACCAAAAAAAAAAAAAAAAAAGAAAAGAAAAAGAAAGAAAGTCTGGGAAGATGGCTCAGTGAATAAAGTGCTATACAAATGTTATACAAGACTGAGAACCCAAGTTTGAATCCCTAGCGCCACATAAAAGCTGAGTGTGGTGCCTGGCACCTGTGATCCTAGCACTACAGAATCTGGGGGCTCATTTCCACTTTAACTGAACTGATGAACCCCAGATTCAGTCAGAGACTCTGACTCAAAATATAAAGAAAAATAGGAGACACTCGATGTTGACCTCTGACCTCTATGTACATGTGTATACATGTGCATACCTACATGCACACACGTGCACGTCAGACACACATACACAATTATTTTCGCATTCCCAACAACACAAACATAGCCTATGAAATAGCAATGTAAGTGCACCATCCTACTCACAGCTTGAGGAAAAGGGAAGAAAGGACTACAGAAACAGATGAAGCGGCCATTGCTGCGGATCCCATCCAGGGTTGTAAAACCAAACCGATGGGCAGAAAAACTCCTGTAAACAAGTTTGGATTAGAATAGTCAGTATTCAACATATTTCCAACACATGCTCAATTTACTCTGTAATGACATCAGTGTTTTATCCTCTTGATGTGGAGATGTGTGCTGCTGTCAATTTTTCCTTAGTAGAGTGCTGCCATAAATATTCTTGTGGCTATTTCATGTACTCATGTTTTAAGGGTTTCCCTAGGGTGCATGCCAGCGGGGAGACTACTGTGTGCCAACAGCTGTAGCTGGGTAGTCACTTCTCCAGTGTACCAGGATTCCCAGACACTGGCCAGATTGTGTCCTCCAGCCTGCCAGCCCCGCATAGGCACAGGTGCAGTCACCCTACACTGGGAAGGCCATGCTCTACTAAATCAATCTCTCTCTCCCTGTCCCTCTCTCTCCCCTTCTTCCCATCTCTCTCCTCCTCTCTCCCTTTCTCTCCCCCCTTCTCTCTCTCCCTCTCTCTTCCCCTTTCTCCCTCCCCCGTCTCTCTCTCACACACACACTTTCTCCTTCCTTCCTTCCTTCCTTCCTTCCTTCCTTCCTTCCTTCCTTCCTTCCTTCCTTCCTTCCTTCCTTTTTGAGGCAGCATCTCACAATGGAGCCCTGTCTGAACTCAAACTCACAGAGAACTGTGTAAGTGCTTTCTTCCAAGACTGAGATTAAATTAGGCATGCAGTGTCATACTTGGGCCAACGTTTTTGTTTTAAGTTAAAATTGTCAATCTGTCTGTGTGCGTGTTTGTGCCCATCTGCCAATCTAAGTTTTTTGAGGCAATGCCATAATATGTAGCCCTGACATCTGGAACACAGTATACAGGCTAGCTTTGAACTTGCTGCCTTTGCATCTCAAATGCTGGAATTATAGATGTGAGCCACCGCGTCCAAACACACTGGGTTTCAGTAGACATTTTAATAGTTGCTCTTATGTGGATATAGATTTGAACATTTAATTTTATGAGCTTACATGGATTTTTCTATTTTTCTAACAGTAATCATCACTTAGATGATTTTTAAAAAATCTTTTACTGCATGATTTAATCTTACTGGACATTGCTTTGTAGGCATTTATGTGCCTGTGGGCTAAACATCTCTGTAGTTAGTTTACATTTCAACCAGAAAGAAGGAGGGTTTTTTTTTTTTAATTAGTTCTCTGAGAATTTTCTCTGTCATTATTAATGTAGGAAAGTCATGGATGATTATTGCACAAGTCTGTTAGTGTGTGTCACTCACATTCCTACAGTCACTTTGTCACCTGATCTCCCAGTCTAAAAGAATACCTGCCGACTACAACAGAACATTACCCGAAAAGCAGGAAATTCAGAACTATATGTGACAAGAGCAAACTGATGTAGAGTCCAAGTAACTGGAAGAAAATTTAAAATGGTAACAGTGGCCGTATTTAAGTAGTGAAATTATGCATAAATTCCTTTTATGCAGTAAAAATAAGTGAATAAATAAGTTATATATATATATTTTTATTTTTTAATATTTAATTTTAATTTTAATTATGTATCTGTGTCAGTACAGCTTTTCTGTATCATATTTTCAACATTTACTTAAGTGTGAAAAATTTCAAATTATAACAATAGAGGGAAAATTTTAAAGTATCAAGATGCTATAAATGTTTAGGCTATAATAAAGTTTGTTGAATATGACTGCTTTTAACAGTGCCACTCATCACACTAGCAGGGAATATGTAAAAACTAAGGTCAGAACTAAAAATAGAAAGCCTATTCTTCCAATGTTACAGGTATCTAATGACTTTAACCACAAAACTAAAAACCATGAAGACTCGCATACCAGCAGCGATGGGAATTCCAACCAGATTATAAATTAGAGCAAAGACAAAATTGATCCGAATCCTCTTGACTGTTTTCCTTGACAAGTCAATACTTGCCACAACATCTAGAAGGTCATTCTGAGAAGAGAGATCAGTGATATTAGTGACATTCCAATTTATTAGGACTGTCTCTACATGTCACTGTACAACAGAATTACATATGCCATGGGACACACTGGGAATTGAGTACAAATTTCATATACTGCTAGGCCTTAAGTCAAGGCTGGAAGATTTTTTTTGAAGGTTCTAAAAATATTTTCATGGTTGTCAGTGAACACTGTTGCAGAGAACTATATTATTGTTAAATCTTATTTCTCACATCAGAAGCTTGTTATTCAATATGAACTAATAAGAACCCCTAGAGCTCGTGTCTCTAGCTGCATATGTAGCAGAGGATGGCCTAGTCAGCCATCATTGGGAGGAGAGGCCCTTGGTCTTACGAAGACCATATGCTCCAGTAGAGGAGAATGCCAGGGCCAGGGAGCAGGAGTGGGTGGGTAGGGAAGCAGGCGGGGGGGGGGGGGGGTATAAGTAACTTTCAGGATAGCATTTGAAATGTAAATGAAGAAAATATCTAATAAAAAAATAATTGTTTCAAAAAAAAAAAAAGAAAAAGAAAAACGCTTGTTATTCTCATTTGTATTGCTGGCCTGAGAAAGTCAGGATGTAAGTAGTTATTGTAGCCATCCATCTACTCCAAACTCTGTGTCTTCATAGCTAGGAGCATGGGACTCGAGGAAGGATCACTACACTGTATGTTTACAGTATTACCGCTAACCATGTCAGGCAATCTGCCACTCCTCACACCTCAGAGCACAGGACATACCTACTCTTAGTGTATAAGTACTGCCCACTAACTCACTGCACCAGGGGAGCTCCAGGACTTACCCTTATCAAAACCACATCAGCTGCTTCAATGGCTACATCTGTGCCTGTGCCGATGGCAATTCCAACGTTCGCCATTGCCAGAGCTGGAGAGTCATTGATTCCATCTCCTACCATTGCTACACGTTTGCCCTCCTCTTGAAGCTGCTTCACCTTAGCAACTTTGTGGGAAGGTAGAACTTCAGCAAACACCTTAGTAATGCCAACCTATGAAGAAAATCAACTCAATCCATTTTAGGAAGAAATATTAAGCACTGCAAATAATGCTGAGCTCAGAATAATTAGCCATCATTTTTAACCTGTCAAATACTTGCATTTTAAAAGACTAAAAATAATCCAGTGATAATGGAGAGAAATAAGCATTCCTCTTTTTATATTTTAAAATTATTTATTTCTATTTTATGTGCATTAGAGTTTTGGCTGCATGTATGCCGGTGTGAGGGTATAGGATCCCCTGGAATTGGAGTTACAGAGGGCTGTAAGTTGCCATGTGGATGCTAGGAATTGAACCTGGGTCCTCTTGAAGTGCCGCCAGTGCTTTTAACTGATGAGCCATCTCTCCAGCCCTGACATTCTTCCTTTTTATAAGACTTATTGATTTTTATCTTATCAATATTTTGCCTGTGTATATGTGCCAACACTGTTTGTGTGCCTGGTGCTTACAGAGGCCAGAAGTGGGTGCTGGATGCCCAATAACTGCAATTAAAGATGGTTTTGAGCTACTCTGTGTATGCTGGGAACCAAACCTGGGTCCTCTGCAAGAGCAGCTAGTTCTCTTAAGGGCAGAGTTATCTCTCCAGCCAGTGAACAATCTTCTGCACTGTTTGTATTGGACAGAATGACACTGTCTTCAGGTGGACAGAATTTGTCAAAGTGTGCACATCATCTGCTCTGGAAGAAAATCGACTTTTAACTATACTCTGGACAGACTCTTTTGTGTCCAAATATGTCAAGAACATTTTTTATTGCCTGTTTAAA
>LR749899.1:536317-678155 GCA_902729485.2 Mus minutoides
TATATATATATATATATATATATATATATATATATATATATATATATATATATATATATATGTATATATATATACACACACATATACATATCCTACTAAATAAACTATAAAATGATCCAATTAGTGCTAAAGTAGCAGATGTTTACAAGAATGTGGAAAATGCTACAAATTCTTCACAACTTTCATATTTTTACATAAAAATACGCTCATATACTTCTTCTGTAATTTACTAGAAAGGGGCCATGAAGATGGCTCCGTGGGTAAAGGTATTTACCATCAAGCCTGATGGCCCAAGGTTAGTCCCTAGAATCTATACAGTAAAGAAGAGAACCAACTCCCACAAGTTTGTCCTCTGATCTATGTACAGCGTATGTCACATGCATATAAACACATACACACTACATACATACCTACTAGGAGAAAAGGCTTTCTAAGTTTTTTTTTTTAATTGAAAAATATTGGAGGCTAAACAAATGTAGGCTTAAGAAAAAAGGTATGTCAAAGAAGAGAGTCTCACTGGTGGCATCCAAAACATATCAAAGAGGAACCTGTATGCAGTGGCAGTGTTTACAGTAGGGGATGGTGAAGGCTTGTGCATCAACAGAAACCAGTGTGCAGCAATGTCAGTCAAACATCCTATAAGCTAAGCAAATACCTTTTCACTTACATCAGTAACATACAAGGTCCTTGTACCATATCATCCTGACTGTTTTTAAGCAGTTGGAAATATCTACTTGGTAATAATGCAAACAGTAAGTAATGTGACATTCTTAGATTCAGATGTCAGCACATGTTCTTATCCCAATAATTAAGTAAACCAGTTTACCTGAGAAGCAATAGACCGAGCCGTTTTACTGTTGTCTCCAGTCATTAGAACTACTTCTAAACCCATAGATTTCAGAATGTGTACAGCCAACTCTGCCTCAGGTTTCACAGTATCAGCAATAGCAATCAAGCCACATAGCTCATCTAATATAGGAACAGCAGAAAAACAGTCGGAATACGGTGAATGAAGGATAACAGAATAAATAATAGAATACAATTTCAGAAAGAAATTAATTGTGTTAAGCTGTTGAGATCTGGTTTAACTCAAAACATCCTGATCTTAAACAAACTTTATATCACATATTCTGTGATAAGCTTTCATATTTGGCTGTGGAAAATTCATAAAGGAGGTATATTTAATGAAGGTAGTAGCAAGATATGGAAAGATGTTACTGAACATTAAAAAATACACTCTCAGATATTAAACACATTTTAGCTAATTTAGAAGCAAACAGCATGCAAAACTAACAGGTGAACAGGGATAAAACTGGTATTTTGTATTAGGGGGAAGCTGCATGAGGACTCCAATTCTGAAACCTCAATACTGGCAGTAGGGTCAAGACAGAAGCACTGGGGCTTTGCTTGCTGTTAGGCTGAGAGACCCTGCCTTAAGGGACCAAGGTAGAGAATGACAAGGCAAGACATCTACACACACACACACACACACACACACACACACACACACACACACACACACACACACACACACACACTACAGTGGAGGAAAATGTTATTCTCGGCTTTTTCTCGGAACCCTAAATTAAGTTACTAAGTTCATACCTTGCAAGGATTATAAATGTTGAGTAAATATTATCAGACTGGAAATTTACTCTAACAAATAGGGAACAGCCGGGCGTGGTGGCGCACGCCTTTAATCCCAGCACTCGGGAGGCAGAGGCAGGCGGATTTCTGAGTTCGAGGCCAGCCTGGTCTACAGAGTGAGTTCCAGGACAGCCAGGACTACACAGAGAAACCCTGTCTCGAAAAACAAAAACAAAAAAAAAACAAAACAAAACAACAACAACAAAAAAAAACAAATAGGGAACATCTAAAATTTTTATGTCTGTTTATTGCACTATTATGGCTGGTAGGGATGGCTCAGTGAATTAGGGGGCTTGCCTGACAACCTGAGTTTGATCTTCAAGATCCATATGTTGAAAGGATTCTTAAAACTTTCCTTTGACCTCCACCTACGTACCGTGGAACATATGTGCTCTGATATATACAGGCAGACAGATACATACATACACACAATAGATACAGCCCAAGTGCAAGTAAAAGGAAAATAAATTTTCAACAACATGGGAATGGTCATAGTGCATACAGATCAAAATAATATTCTAGAATTATGGGGTGTAGCCTTAATATATACTGTCCAGAATATACTGTCCTGTGTTTTGTTTCTAGAACTGCAGAAATAAATATATAATACAATTATATAATAACATTGAAAAAATATGTCCTCAAGTAAAATAAACCACGATACAATAGTATGTGTATAAGAAACCTTAGTGATTTTTGTGTGTGAAACTACAGTTTTAACTTAGGAACTTGCTTTTTTCCTTTTTTTCTCCCTACACTAGATATGAAACCCATGGCCTTATGCATGCTAGGCAAGTAGTCTACTGAGGAGCTACATCTCCAACAGGATTTTTAAAGGTTTTTTTTTTTTTTTTTTAGATTTAATTTGTATGTATATGTTGATGTCTAGTCTATATGCAAGTATGCACACAGACACCAAAAGAGGGGGATAGATCTTCTGGAGCTAGGATTACAGGCAGCTCTGAACCAACCAACATGGGTCCTCAGGAACAAATTCTGATCCTCTTCAAGAACAGTTAAGTACTCCTAATCACTAAACCAGCTTTTCAGCATTCCCTCAAAATAAGATTTAAAGTGTTTATCCAACTTTATTGACACAAATTTTATATATAAAATGTACATATGAGAAGTGGTACAAGGCTGGAGATGTAGTTCAGTTGGTAGAGTGCTTAGCATGTACAAGGCTGTAGTGTCAGTCTCCAGCACACATACAAACCCAGCACTGTGGAAGTAGAAAGAAGAAGATCAGAAGTTCTAGGTCTTTCTTGGCTACATAGCAAGTTTGAGGACATCTTGGGATACATGGGACTTCATCTCAAAAAACACAAAAGACTGGGGAGAAGATTCAGAGGTAATGTGCTTGTCACAGAAACATGAGACTCGCATTTGCATCTTCAGAACCCAGGGAAAAAGCTGGGTGAGTTTGGCTGCCTGCCTGTAATGTCAAAGGCAGAGACGAAGACTGACTGGAACATGCTGGCTGGCTTGACTAGGGGAAACACAGTTCAAATTCAAAATAAGACCTTGCCTCAATATATAAGGCTGAGAGCCATCAAGGAAGATATCTAATAACTGGTCTACATGTGCATGCACCTGCACCCTTACACATGTTAACACATCTAAACATATGCATGCATACACCACATATACACAAATGCAAGAAAGCAAAAATAGCAACATTATAAATATATAAAAGATATATAAATATACCAACAAACCAGCAGTAGAACACATGAAATTAAAACTTGTGCTATATTAGAATGGTAAGATTATTATTGTTATTTTACTCTTATTATTCAACTGCTGCCATTTAATCATATTTAAATCCATGATTAACTTTCAAGCAAGGGAAGAAAAGAACAAAGGTGAAAAATGAAGAAAACTTTTTTGAGACATGGTCTCAAAGAGACCTGGTAGCATCGGCTGTTCCAGAACTTGCTATGTAGAGCAGGCTAGCCTTGAACTAACAGAATTCTGCCTAACTGCTTCCCAGCACTGACATTAATAGATGTGCATCACCATGTCTGGCTACAAGGTAAGTTTTAAAAGTTCTTTTTTTCCTCTTTTGTAGTGCTACGAATTAAACTTAGGGTCCAATCTGAGGTTGTTTTGCCTTTTTATTTCCAATTTAGTGTTATGCTTTTGTCTTGTCTTTTTTTAGCAGAGGTTAGCTTTGAACTCATTATAAAGCCAAGCCTTTAATTACTGGTCCTCCTGCTTCCACCTCCTAAATGCTAGGATTACAGGCATGTACCACTACGCCTGGCTGATTTGTTTTGTGAGATAGTCTTTCTCTGTAGTCCTTAAGGTCACGATGCACCTATCTCAGGTTTCCATGTGCATGTGCCACAACAGCTGATGAGAAGACCCTTAATTAGTAACAATCATACTTTGTAATACTTTAACTTCGAATTCAAGCCTCTTTGAAATAAACCTCATAGTTTAAGTCTTGTAGACACATAAAATGATGAATGAGATGACAATTATGTCAGTGAATTTCAGAGATACTTTACCATCGATTGTCACCAACACAGCAGTCCGACCTCTTCTTTCATGTTCAATCATAGATTCGTCTACATCGTTACTTATGACAAGACCATTTCTAATCATCCATTCACGGTTACCAATGAGGACTTTGTACTGCTGAGTATTAATAGCATCTAGAAGCACAGAAATAACATTCAGTAAGTTTCTTTAACCTTTAAATCCATCTCATGAGGCAAGTTCTCCCTGCCTAACTTTGTAGTCACAGTGCATTTTTGGTAGAATATAAGCTAACAGTGACAAAGTTTTCCAGGAATACGTTCTGCATTTCCATACCTCTGAGCCCATGTTGCTATGGACACTCAGTGTCCTTAACCTTTTTCTCCAGATAACAAATTCCAACATACTGTTGACATGCCAGTTCAAAGGCCGAGAACATAGCTCAGTGGCATGAGTGAGGCTCTAGATTCAATCTCCAGCCAGACCAGTTGGGGGAGGGCTAAGAATGTTATTAGCTCAGAGATTTCCTTCTTACTGAGGTTTTCTCTTTGACCCTCCACCAAGATTCAAATACTAGTTGTGAATGGGAAGCGGAAAGCTTGAACTGTATGTAAATATGCAACTGTGTTGATGTCTCATTTCAAACTCATAACTACTAATTTTTGATTGTTTGGCTGTTTTTTGTTTTTTTAAGACAGGTTTTTTCTGTGTAACCTTGGTTGTCCTGGAACTCATGCTGTAGACCAGGCTGGTGTCAAATTCAAGAGATCCACCTGTCTCTACCTCCGGAGTCCTGGGATTAAAGGTATGCGCCTCACTAATTTTAAGTGAGCTCTTACCTCTGTTGGATAGATGCTTGACTGCATGTCTCTAGTGCAGTCAATCTATTTCTTCAGGATGACCATTTGAAATCGCCTCTCCTTTTAAATCTCTAACTTTTCCTCCCCCATTCTCACCCATGATACTATCATAAGAGAATTTGTCATGGCTAAATTGTCCCAGCTCCTGTGCCTCCTAGGTGAACCCAACTTGTTTCCCCTGTTATAAACAGAGCCTGCGCCTGCTGAAGGCCAGTCTCTCTACCTGGAGGCTAGGTTACCCTCCTTTGCCTACTTTTGTTCTCTCCTTCAGGAATAATCACTTTTCTATCATCTCTGCTGCATATTGTCCTATCTTTAAAAACAGAAGAACCCTTTCGTACCACTGGTCTAGCTGTGATACCTCTGCTTCCGTGCACAGCAGAACTGTTCAAAAGCACTTCCCCTACTAGCTGTTTCTAACTCACCTCTTCCTATTCTCTTATGAACCCATTCTAGTAAAGCTTTAAGTCTCTACTATTCTAATGAACTATTCCCACGGTGTTTCAGTGATCTTTAGTAAACTAGTAATATTGGAACAGTTGTTCCAGCAATAATGGAAATGCTCTTCACCCATTCTGTTTAATTCTATAGCCACTAGCCAACACACGTGGCTATTGAGGGCCAATATGATTATAGAGCTAGATTTTACATGAAACTAAATTTGATTAAATCAAAAATTAAACAATCACATGTAACTAACTTATAATTATTATATTTGATACCACAGATCTACAAAGCAAATGACTCCCAATTCTGTATTTCTAATTCAATCTCCTGGATCTTCAGGCCCCTGGAGACAACTGCCTACCTAATAATCCCATTTTTATGATATCTCCACTTAGATAGTGAACAGGCACCCTGTTACAGAATGTAACTTCTATAAAACTAGATGCCTAATCTTGTCTCTAATATTGATCTTTTTGGATTCCTTATACTATTTAATGGTAACTCCACCTATCTAAATGGTGGGCCACTAACTTTGGCATGATTTGACTCTTCTGTTTTAATTTTTAAAAACTGGTTCATATGTGGATAGGTATTTTGCTTGCATGTATGTCTGTGTACCATGTCATATGGTGCCTGTGGCAGGTCAGAAGACAACACTGCATCCCCTGGTACTGGAGTTACCAGCCAGTTGTGAGCTGCCGTGTGGGTGCGTGGACTTGAAATTTGTCCTCTGGAAGAACAGCCAATGTTCTTAATTGGTAAGCCGTCTCTCCAGCCCCTTAACTCTTATTTAACTCATATTCTATATATCTAGTTGGTAGTTAAATCTTTCAGCTTGCTCTTCAAGACACACCTGGAATTTGACCACTTCTTACAAACTGTACTGTTATCACATGAGCCTGAGCCATTGTTATGTTTTGCCAGGGTAATGAAAATAGCCCACTAACTCAGCCTCTTTCTTTGGTCCTAGCTCCCAACTTCTCCCTCAGTGGTGCTGGAGATCTAACCCAGGGCCTCACAAATGCTAAGCAGAGGAGAGGATTAGAGAGGTGTACCACTGAGTTACACCTCTGCCCTCACTAATGATTCTTTTTAGTGCTGTTAATGGTCCAGAACACACAGTAGATATTCCTGTTGAGTAATTTTTCTATATGTCTGTGTGTGTGTGTGTGTGTGTGTGTGTATATATATATATATATATATATATATATATATATATATATATATATATATATATATATATATATGTTACTTAAAATGACATCCATAGACAACAAGTCACAGAGAAGTAGAAATGGTCAGGAAATAATTATTTTGTAGTATGTCTAATATAATAGAAATAAAGTACAGGCATAATTTAAGATGAGCAAGTATTTCAATCAGCATATGTTGAAGTGCCAACTGTAAAGACAAGTCTAGAGAGATAAACAGGGTAGATGCTATTTGCAGTGAGGGTACTGCATGGAGAGAATAGGAAATTAAATGAGTAGAAAATGGCGGACCACAAAGGGGTACCAAAAAAGGAATACCTTCAAAACAAACCAACAAACAAATCACAGGCTACTGTTGACATTATTTGGTGCTCTCTACTCGTAAGGACCTATTGCTGAAGTCAATACTTATATCACAGAACATGGAAAAGTCGAGCTGGTGCCTAACTAGAAAGCTTCACTCCTACTGACTAGAGTTCAGAGTACTGAAAGGTCTGCATTCCTGCATTCCACTAGAGGAGAAAGGTGACCATCAATTATCACCACTCAACTGTAAAGCCTGCAACCTACAACAATGACCTGCCTGTAAGACATACTGGTACAAGAGTGGCACACATGCTATGGGAGTGATTTAACCATGGTTTAATCAGATTTAAGGCCTAGCCCATGAGAATGAACCCATACCCAGTACTATTAAGTAACCAAGACCCTGAGACTAGAATGGGTCTAGGCTAAAACCCAATGGTATTATTTTGTTAAAGGAACATAGGAATAAAATGACTTCTAATAATACACTATGATACCCATAGACCAGCACCTCACTCAGCCCACATCAGAGAAGCTTCTTTTTGAAGAAGATGGAAATGAACATAGAGATCCACAACTGAACAATATGCAGATTGTGGATTTCCCCACGAGACTGAAGGATCCTCCATTGCTAGTCAGAGTGCAAACTTGTACGACCACTTTGGAAATCAATCTGCTGGTTCCTCAGAAAAATGGAAATAGTTCTATCTGAAGACCCAGCTATACCACTCCTGGGCATATACCCAGAATATGTACCAACATGTAATAAGGACACATGCTCCACTATGTTCATAGCAGCCTTATTTATAATAGCCAAAACCTGGAAACAACCAAGATGTCCCTCAACTGAAGAGGATAAAGAAAATATGGCACATCTACACAATGGAATACTATTCAGCTATTAAAAACAAGGGTGCCGGGCGTGGTAGCGCACGCCTTTAATCCCAGCACTCGGGAAGCAGAGGCAGGTGGATTTCTGAGTCCGAGGCCAGCCTGGTCTACAAAGTGAGTTCCAGGACATCCAGGGCTATACAGAAAAACGCTGTCTCGAAAAACCAAAAACCAAACCAAAACAAAACACAACAAGGGCATCCTGAAAATTGCAGGCAAATGGATGGAACTAGAAAATAACATCCTGGGGTAGCCCCAACGCAGAAAGTGTTCACTTATAAGTAGATATTATTTGTTAAGTAAATGATAATTAATCTACAATTCACAGACCCCAGGGAGGTTAGGTGAAGAGGAGGGGCTGAAGGTGGATGCACTGGATCTCCCTGGGAAGAAGAAATAGAATGGATTTTGTGGGTAGACTGAGGCAGGTGGGGAAGGAAGTGGGAGGGATTGGGTGGTATTGGGAGATGGAACTGAGGAGCAGCTGGGGGCAGTGTGGAAACTTAGTGCAGTGGAAACTTCCTGGAACCTATGAGGGTAACCCTAGTGAGGACTCCTAAGCAATGAGCAATACAGACTCTGAAATGGCCATCTCTAATAGCCAGGCAAGGCTTCCAGTTGTGGGACTAAGCTATATTTGGTGAGTATTTGGCCAAGGGAGTCCTGTCTCCACAAGCTTGTGCAAACAAGCCAGCTTTGCTCTCTACAAATTAACAGCAGGGCCCCATTGCCAAGGACTACATCTGCACAGCTCATTGAACATGTAAAGGTCAAGTTGGTGCCTGTGTGGGACCTTACACGTACTCTGCAGGCTAATCAAAGAAAAATGTGGACACAAACACAAACACAGACCTTTTGATCTACATTCTGTCCTGCCTCCGTAATATGGTAGTGCAATGGTGGTTTAGAACTTGTGGGAGTAGCCAACTAATGTCTGATTTTGCTTGGGGCCCGTGCCATGAGACAGAGTTCATTTCTGACCCTGGTTGGCTGGTCAGGATCCAGAGACTAGATAGCCCAGGGACATAGAGTGGAACCAAACATGACTGGTCAAAAAATAAATCAATGAAATTCTTCTTAATGATTTCTGCTATCCTTATAGATTGGCACCATGCCCAGTTGTCATCATAGAGGTTTCCTCTGACAGCAGATGGGGTCGATGCAGAGACCCTCAGCCAGACACACTCATTATGCGGAGAGTCTAAATTGGAAGTCTCCATTTGATCTCTCCTCTCAGAATTTGGGGAACCCCACAGAAGAGGGGGTGCAAATATTGTAGGACTCAGAGGGGGATGGAGGACATCAGGAGAACATGGCCCACTGAATCAACTAAGCAGGATGCATATGGGGCTCACAGACACTGAAGCAGCAAGAATGGGGTCTGGATGGGTCTGCAGCAGGTCCTTTGCATATATGTTATGACTGTTCGCTTGGTGTTTTGGGAGACTGCTAACTGTGCGAGCGGATGTGTCGCAGACTCTCCTCCCTGTTCTCAGAACGCCTTCCCTCCTGCTAGTCTGCCTGGCCCAGCTTTGGTGTGAGGGTTTTGCTTTGTCTTACTCTATTTCGTTCTGCTTGGATGTTGTCTCTTGCCATTTTCTGGCTGGAGACGGAGGGTGAGTGGATCTGGGGAAAAAGGAGGTGGGGTGGCTGAGAGAGGTGAAGGGAGGAGTAACCGTGGTCGGGGTGCATTGTAAGAGAGAAGGATCTATTTTCAATTTAAAAAAAATAAAAAGAAAAATAAGAAAAAAGAAAAAAAGATTAAAGAGAAATCTACAAAGTACCACAAAGAAATCAACTTACTTGAGAGATGAGCGTCAATAATCATAGAAGATGAAGTTGATAACTGTTCATTAATTGCATCAATTTGAACCAGGGATGCATTTTTAATATTATTTTCTTCTATCTTCAAGTTACTCTTATGTAGCAAACCTTCAATATTGGTGACTTTACAGCTAATACCACAGCCTGGTACAACCTGGAAATCTGTACAGGTACCCAGGGTTTCAGTGTCCAGCTCCTAACAAACAGAAACACAACACACTAAATAAACAAGCAAACGGTGTAGTATTTTTAATTAGCAGAACAGTGTTAGAAGAATTAAAGAAGACAGGCACTCAAAATTTTAGGTGCAGGCACAAACTGATAAAAACCATTTGTATAAATGTTAGTAATGGTCATAAAAAAAATCAAACAGTGAGCCTCTGTTGATCTAACAACTGCACGGATGTTTAACATAAAGACAGACTGGACAAACTGGCAAGCATGCTCAGTGTGCACTGAAAACAAAACCCCACTCACAGAACCAAATACAAAACAATGGGGTAGGCTTGGATTTCCTGATAGGGAAAATTCATCTAATAAAATAAAAAGCAAGGTCACCATACGGTTTTCTATGTAAAGTTTCAAATGATAAATGCAGGTGGGCATGACTTACACCTGGAACCCTGGCTCTTAAAAGATGGGAATCTGCGCAGGTCCTGTAAGTTCAGGGTTTACCTGGCTATAAAGCAAGTTCCAGACCAGCCCCAGCTATGTAATGAGACTCTGTCTCAAAAGGAACAAAAAAGTATCATAAGCTAGGTGCAATGACACATGCCTATAGACCCAGCTGTGTGGAAACAGCACTTACGCCCAGGAACTTAGACCAGCCTGGACAACATAGGAAAATCTTTGCTCTTAAAAGAATGAGGTTTTAATATGAACTAACCAGAACCCCCAGAACATGTGTCTCTAGCTCTACATGTAGCAGAAGATGGCTTAGTCGGCCATCATTGGGAGGAGAGGCCCCTTGGTATTGCAATCTTTATATACCCCAATACAGGGGAACGCCAGGACCAAGAAGTGGGAGTGGGTGGGCAGGGGAACAGGGCAAGGGGAAGGGGGAGGGAACTTTCGGGATAACATTTGAAATGTAAATTAAGACAATATCTAATAAAAACTAATTGAAAAAAAAGAATGAGGTTTTGCTGAAGAAATAGCTCAGTAGTTAAGAGTACATATGGCTCCATCAGAGGACTAGAATTTGGGTCCCAACACCCACATTAGGCAGCTCAGAACTGTAACTTCATCTTCAAGGTATCCAACATCCACTTCAGGTGTGCATACACACACAGAAAAAAACACATTAATAACCAAACTAAACTAAATCTTTACATAATTAAATAAATAACATTAACATACATTTGTGAACATACCAGAAATTGTTTATTAAACTTTATAAATCTTTTAAAAAATCAATAATGGTATCTCAACCATTGGGCAAGAACTCACTTTTTTTTTTTTTTTTTGTGGTTTTTCGAGACAGGGTTTCTCTGTGTAGCCCTGGCTGTCCTGGAACTCACTCTGTAGACCAGGCTGGCCTCGAACTCAGAAATCCGCCTGTCTCTGCCTCCCGAGTGCTGGGATTAAAGGCGTGCGCCACCACGCCCGGCTGTAAGAACTCACTTTTAACTAGAGATTCCCCAATGGAAAACACATACTGTCCCTTTAAGATTAGGAGGCAGGGCCGGGAGTGGTGGCGCACGCCTTTAATCCCAGCACTCTGGAGGCAGAGGCAGGCAGATTTCTGAGTTCGAGGCCAGCCTGGTCTACAGAGTGAGTTCCAGGACAGCCAGGGCTACACAAAGAAACCCTGTCTCGAAAAACAAAACAAAACAAAAAAGATTAGGAGGCAGGAAGAATTGGTTTTTGCAGCTGACAGTTTTAGTCACAGATACCAATTATTAAATTTTGGACTGAGGAATTATGTTGGGGGAAAGGAGTGAGGGTTCCATTTTTTATGACCTAAGTTATACTACCAATATACATGTTACTTCTATTTTTTTTTTTTTTTTTTTTTTTTTTGTTTTTTGAGACAGGGTTTCTCTGTATAGCCCTGGCTGTCCTGGAGCTCACTCTGTAGACCAGGCTGGCCTCGAACTCAGAAATTCGCCTGCCTCTGCCTCCCGAGTGCTGGGATTAAAGGCGTGCGCCACCACGCCCGGCTTTAAATTTTTTTTTTTTTTGGTTTGGTTTTTCGAAACAGGGTTTCTCTGTGTAGCTCTGGCTGTCCTGGAACTCACTTTGTAGACCAGGCTGGCCTCGAACTCAGAAATCCACCTGCCTCTGCCTCCCGAGTGCTGGGATTAAAGGCGTGCGCCACCACACCCGGCTTGTTACTTCTATTTTAATGTTTTATGTCAAACGGGTTACTGTGTGATAAGATCAGAATTAATTTCTTCATTATCTTTAGAGTTGCTATATGAACAAATCAGTACACAAGTCTGAGACAAGATCTTATATAGTCTAGGCTGGGATCAAGTTCACTATGTAATGAAGATGACCATGAAATTTTCTGTTTGTTTTTCAAGACAGGGATTCTCTGTGTAGCCCTGGTTGTCTTGGAACTCTGTAGACCAGGCTGGCCTTGAACTTTGAGATCTGCCTGCCTCTGCTTCCTGAGTGCTGGGATTAAACATGTTCACTTTATTGATGCCAGGGATCAAAATCTGGGCCTCTAGCATCTAGGCAAGCATTCTACCAATCGAGCTACATTCCAGCCCCAATCCATTCAATTAAATAATAAAATATAATTCTCTTTAGCCTCATACTAATTATATACATAAAATACAGTCAAAGGGCAGCCCAGATTAGGGTTGTATCACTCCTACATGACATGATAACATAAATATGAAAGATAAAATTGTACCTTTTTGCAATATTTGGTTACAGCTGTTCCTAAAGGATGTTCACTGTTACTTTCTGCAGTCCCCACAATGGCCAGGATCTTACTGCGTGATATCTTGTTACTTTCCACGAGAACCTTTACTTGATTCACTACTGGGGTTCCATGGGTAATGGTTCCAGTCTTATCAAATACCACTACCTTTACCTGGAGAACAGTTAAAAAAACATAATGCATCCATGTAACATCATCTTTCCAGAAATAAAAAACAGGTTTATTTTTAATCGACCGATACTTCATTTCTTAATAAACTGGACTTTGGCTTCACAACTGATCATCTCTGGATGAACAAAAGGCATATTGAAAAATACTCTTGTAGCAACTAATTTCCTTACCCCACAGTTGAGTTTTAATCCTGCTAAATGTCTGTGAATCTGTGTTAAACAACTAGAGCTGTTAGTTATGGGTTGGCTGTTAATAGTTAATTAAGAGACTGTCACTGGCATCTCTAGGGGAAACACAAAGGTTTTCAATACTAATGAATTAGAGATAGATTGGAGAAATTTGGGTGGTGAGCAGATGACTCTAAGAGAAAATGTAAATGTTAGGTTGTAATGGAATGCCAGCTAGGTTGCTTGACTTGGCTAGGTCTTGGTTAAGAACTCGGGCTGTTAAGAGGACGCTCAGAGAAGCAGTTCGAGAAAGTCAGCGCACATAGGAGAAGGGAAAAATCTGGAGTTAGAAATCATGTTCACCTGACTATAAACTCAGAATGAGAACCTTGGAGACTGAACAGCCCAATGAACTGATACAAAGATAGGAATAACACTCAAAGCATCATCTGGACAAGAGAAAAACTGCTGTAACAGGTATCATGGAAACAAGAGAGGAAAGCAGAACAGGAAGTTACAGATTAGATAACAGCATTATGTCAAAATTAATTTCTTGATTTGGGTAAATGTACTGTGGTCACAAAAGAGAGTGTCCTTGGTCTTAGGATAGGTGCCCAAAAGCTGCAGAAAACGGAATACCTTTTTTTAGGTTTGAAGTTATGCCATTTTTTCCCTATAAGAAGTAGTACCCTGCGGACTGGAGACTCAGTGCTTCAAAGCACTTTGTGTTCTTGCAGAGGACCCCAGTTCAGTTCCTAGCACCAGTATTAGGCAGGTCGCAACAACTTATAACTCTAGCTCTAGGGGATCGGACACACCCTTCTGGCCTCCACAGGAACCCATAAACATGTGAATATACACATGAAGGTACACACACACACACACACACACACACACACACACACACACACACACGAGTAAAAATAAAAACTAACTTTAAAAAATTCCTTAGGGCTGGAAAGATGGCTCAGTAGTTAAAAACACTGACTGCTCTTCCAGAGGAGCCAGGTTTGGTTCCCAGCACCCATGTGGCAGCTCACAACTGTTGATTACTCCAGTTCCAAGGGGACTCAACAGCATCTTCTGGCTTCTGTATGCATGTAGTACATGGGCAGATACGCAGCCAATACACTCATACACATTTAAAAAATTCTAGCCTATATTTTTTTTGCTAGCTATTCAAGGTTCCAGATTTGTTCTAAGCTATGTACTTTGCATCTTCCATACACCTGTATCTATTTTAAATCCTTATAATGAGATTGTATTATAGGAAGCACGGCTTTAATTGAAGTAACCTTAATTGAGGCTGAAGTCACAGTGCAAACTGCCAGCTGGTGGCAGCAAAAGCACAATGTGGACTCAGACACAAACATGTCAGAAGGACGGGAGGCCCTGGCAACTTTTCCCAGGTAAGTGCTGGAGATGTGTGTAATCAGAGATGGGTTGGAACTACAGCGGCTCTCCATTCAGGGACTACTCTCAGGGAATGGCTGAGGGAGTGGTATTAGAGTGCTTAAGTAACCAAGGCAAATCTGAAGAAGAACCAACATCACAGCTTTCCTACCTCAATCCTCAGGGTAGCCCCAGAACATGCTCAGCCTAAGAACCACAGCCAAAAAACGATGAACCCCATTTCTCAATAGGGTGTGACTGCATGTTCGATAGTGCAATTTTTAGTCCTGAGGACTCTTACCTTATGAGCCATTTCCAGTGGCTCCCCACCTTTGATAAGTATGCCATTCTGAGCACCTACTCCTGTGCCCACCATCACAGCAGTTGGAGTGGCTAGTCCCAGTGAACAGGGACATGCGATACACAGAACCGTGATAGAGGCTTGGAAAGCAAAGCGTATTATGGTTTCTGTTCTGGAGACGCTTCGATTATAGCCCTTTAGAAGAAAGACATGGACTTCGGTTATTCATTTACAGGCAGAGTTGTTCAAAACAAAAGAAACACTGCTCAACCCTGTTGAAATAAAACCTGTGTTGAAGTCACGTATCCTACCTGGCTACTTACATACACTTTAGTTACTAATGATAAATATTTTTTCACTTATAAACATGAAAAATTGGGGACAGAATTGACTAATAAGTCATAATAAGTTATGATTTTGGAGTTATTAACTATGAAGAAATATAAAGAACACAGAACTCCATAATTTCTCTATATCTAGAAGAACTATTAGCAACTTTTAAGAATAACATAAGACATAATTTTCAATAAGTTTGCTCTTGGACAAATTCTGATTCTCTGATGCTGAGGCCATAGATTGGTTGTCCATACAAAATTTTAAAGAAAATAACGTAAATATTCACTTTAAAGAACAAAGGTTAGAGCAGGCAAGATGGTTCAGCAGATAAAAGTGCTTGCTGTGCAGCCTTACAACCTCAGTCCAATTCTATGAGATCATAGTGGAGACAAAACTAACTCTTGGAAGTTGTCTTCTGTCCTCCACACATGCTCAGTGGTGCACATGTTCCATAATTCATTCACTCACACACACACACACACACACACACACACACACACACACACACACACACACGGTAAGTGAAATAAAATAAAAAATTTAAAGAGGCTAATGAGTGGTTGGGAGAACTTACAACTCTTACAGAAAACCCAAGTTCTGTCCTCAGAACCCACATCTGGCAACTCACACCTGTCTTTAACTACAGCTTTAAGGGATCTGATGCACTCTTCCAGTCTAGTTCCACACACACATACACACACTTATGTATAAAGATAAGTCTTTAAAATATTTTAAAAGATAATGTTAGAAGGGAATTTCATAAATATCTAGGCATAGACTTTTGTATACGTCATATACTAATGTTTTCACATATGTTGTGTGCTCTCACCTCTGTGAATTTAAATCTTTTAACTTAGGCATTATTATCCCTATGTCTCCCCTTTCAAAAAGAGAAGCTGAGTTAAAGTTTATATATAAGTTTATATATCTAAAGTAAGGGATTACTGGATCTACAGCCACCAAAATGAAGTTCAATCACTTTGTAACTTCTAACCAAATCAAGAACAGCAAACAGTATTTCAATGCACCTTCCCACACTTGAAGGAAGAATATGTTTTTCCCTATTTTCAAAGAGTGAAGATAGAAGCACAGATGGTGAAGTTTGTGCTCTGAGGACACTACAGAGCCCAGCAGATTGGCAAAGTGGTCCAACTGTACAGGAAGAATGAATGCAGCGAGAAAAAGCTAATAGCGCAACTGTCCATCCATGTGGTTATTGCCAGGCTAAAGCCAGACAGAGACTACAAAAAAGATCCTGGAAAGGAAAGCCAACTCTCAACAAGTGTGAAGGGAGAAAGGGAGAAACAATTGAGAAATTACAGTAGAGGAATCTCATGTACACTTTCACTAAAGACTGTTTAATTAAAATAATAAAGTGAGAGACATCACAGATTTCCTTTACTACATTATAAAGCCATACTTAGAAAGCATCAGAGACCTTAGTAAGTAGGCACTGATACTATATAGCTTTATAAACATTGATTATAAGGTATTCGTTGGGGGCTGAAGAAATGGCTCAACAGTTAAGTGCTGGCTGTTCTTCCCAAGGCCCCAGCACCCACATGTTGAAGTAGATTCCCAGCACACACATGATGGCTCATAGCCATCTGCAACTACAGTTTCAGGGAATCCAATACCCCATTCTGCCCTCCACAGGGACTAGTCACACACTGTGTATTGACATACACACAGACAAAATAATAAATAAATAAATAAATAAATAAATAAATAAATAAATAAATAAATAAGTTGGTTGATTAAAATGTATTCTTTAATACATTCTCTTAGCCAGATGTGATGATACACACCTGTAATCCTAACACTTGAGAGGTAGAGGCAGGAGAACCAAGAGTTTAAGGTTATCCCCGTCAACACAAGAAGTTCAAGGCGAGACTCTGACATATACCACAAATGTATGTTATCTTATTCAGCCTTCAGAACAAGTTATATAAAATGAGCATTATTAAAATGTCACTGCAAGCTAAGCATACTGGCCTACACCTTTAGTTCCAGCACTCAGGATACAGAGACAGGCAGAA
Organism: Mus minutoides; assembly: GCA_902729485.2. Taxonomy (NCBI): domain Eukaryota; kingdom Metazoa; phylum Chordata; class Mammalia; order Rodentia; family Muridae; genus Mus; species Mus minutoides. The sequence goes on from LR749899.1 coordinate 553,290, forward strand.
ATTCAAACCTACACTGGTCTACTAAGAGAAATCTATGTCAGTCAAGAGCTATGGTGAGAGTCTCTCTCAAAAACCTAAAAAATGAATTGAAATTACACATCATTCTAACAAGCACACTGAAATACTATTATATGGTATCTGAACAACACACTAATGCTGTACATAGTATCTGCCATTAGCAACACATTAGAAACCCAGGATCTTTCTCCTGGCTATTGAATAGCTACTGAAATATTGTAGCACTTGTACAGAACCCGTTTTATTAAACTGTGTTCCCAAAACGTAAAAGTGTGAGGATGACAATTCAGATATGACAGAGAGGTGCTGTCTATGCTTCTAAGTGAAAAGGTGAAAGTTCTTGACTATAAGGACATAAAAAGAAATCGTGTGCTAAGCTTACTAAGATCTTTAAATTTTCTATTCCTAAAAATGTAAAGAACAAAACAGAAAGTTGTGCTGGTTTTGCTGTTATACCTCAAAAGTGCACAGGTTATAAGCACAGTACATGACAGTGCTTAGTTAAGACTGCAAAGGCAATCAATCTGTGTACAAGTGTCCGTCCGTATTGGGGCCAAAGATGGCAAATACTATGTTAGGTGCTGTGGTGGTTTGAAAAGGTGTGCCCCCCCCCCCATAAAGTCATGTGTTTGAATACCTGGCCCATAGGGAGTGGCACTATTAGGAGGCATGGTCTTATTGGAGGAAGTGTGTCACTGTGGAGATGGACGTTAAGGTCTTATGTATATGCTCAAGGTATGCCCAATGTGGAGGACAGTCTCCTTCTACTGTCTGTGGATCAAGATGTAGAACTCTCGGCTCTTCCAGCACCATGTCTGGCTGCATGCTGCCATCCTTCCCACCATGATTACAATGGACTGAACCCCTGAAGTGTAAGCCAGCCCCAATTAAATGCTTGCCTTTATGAGAGTTGCCATAGCCACAGTGTCTCTTCACATCAACCATAAATAGCTAAGACAGGTGCTATCTGTGGTTTCTGACATGCACTGGGACTCTGAAACTATATTCCCAAAGCAAGACATAGATACTGTTATACTTGGAATTTCTTCTTTTTAGTTTTGTCTTTTTCCCCCTTTCTCTTCTTCATTTACTTTGTTCCTTTCTCCCCCCCTCCTTCTTTTTGATACTGAGGATAAACTGAGAGATGACACACTCTTAGCCAATACTGCTCATTCCCAACGTTTGTCTGTTTTAGACAAGGTTTCACTGTTCATCCCTGACTGGCCTGCTACTCACAGAGGTGGACCCCAGAAAAGAGATCTGCTTGCCTTTGCTGCCTGAGCGCTAGAATTAAAGTTGTGCATCGTTACTTCTGGCTCACAATCATTTAGTTTTTTGGGGGGTGGGGTGGGGTGCGAATATGAGTGCAGGCATTCTCAGAAGCCAGTAGCATCAAATCCTACTGTAGCTAGAGTTACAGGTGGGTGCTGGGAATATAACTCAGACCTTCTGCAAAAGTAATGTGTACTATCAAACACTGAGCCATTTCTCCAGCTCCTCAAAATGATCTTTACTTAATGACCTCTACAAAAGTTTCACAAAGCGTTTTGCACATAGTCAAAAGTTATTATGAGTCACTTACGGGAAAGTAGGTTTCCACAATTTCAAAATTTTGAAATCCAATTATAATCCACACCAAGAGGGTAACAATGGAAACCAAGACGATAAAAGGAACAAAGTAGCCACTGAGTTTGTCTGCGAACTGCTGGATAGGAGCCTAGAAATTAGAATAATAATGATGAGGATGAGTGTCTTTAAGTCTTTTCTCTAATACTGAATACATAGTATATTTGGTAGTTAGCACAGACAGAAATATCTTAACAAACTACAGGAATGCAACTAGAATTAATCAAAGGAAAATACACAAGACTCATCCTGGAAGGGTTTATTAAGAACATCGTCTGTTTGAAATATAAATGAAGAAAATATCTAATAAAAAAAAAAAGAACATCGTCTGCTCTTCCTAGGGCACTAGGTTACCTTTGATGTTTGTGCCTCCTCCACAAGTTTGACTATCTGAGAAAGGGTTGTATCTGCTCCCACATGTGTTGCTCGGATGAGGAGAGATCCATTCTGGTTAATGGAACCTGCAATCACCGTGCTGCCAGGTTTCTTAGCCACAGGCATTGCCTCCCCTGAAGAAAGTGAGAAGAAAAGACTGTCAACAAATACCTGGAAAGAACATTCTTCTTGAACTAGGATCTAGACACTTGCAAAGGTAAAGTTGCCCTCCCCTTCTTTCTTTTCTTTTCTTTTTTTTTTTTCCTCACCCAGAAAACACAGGGCTACACAGCCTGGAAGAGCTTCCCACACTGAGGAAACTGCAGTTTTTTCTCTAAGAACTCAGGTTCTTTGTTCATGATTTACACTTTTGATTCCTTTCCCTTTCATGTGATTCTCCGACAGAGCATACCTGTGATGAGGGACTCATCTACCATAGAATGTCCTTCAATGACACGGCCATCCACTGGAAATTTGCCTCCTGGCACAACCTTAATGATATCTCCACGTTGTACAAGTTCCACATCCACTTGCTCTTCACTGCATAGGAATTAACATAAAGAGCATCATGGCATCTGCTTAGTCTACCCTCAACACACAAGATTTGGAGACCATGTCAAGCTTATGGCTCTGTAATTACTACCAATAGAACCAGGATCCAACATCTAGGCTAGCAACAACTACATTAGTTTTGCCCACTGGTGGTAATAAACAAATTCTTGGCCCAAAGCAAGCACTCTAAATATTTATTCAATAATCACTGAGTGAGTTAAAGCTTCAAAAAATAGTGCCACAGTCAGGCATGATAGCAAACACCAGTAATCCCAATACTTGGGAAGGAGAGGCAGTAGGATTATGAGTTCAAGGTCAGCCTATATTACACGAGACCCTAACTAGCTATATGTAGATTTCAATGTCAGCTATCTTATGTTTCTTTTATATTAGAATAGCTCACTCATTCTTTCCTTTCTTCTTCCTTTAATCAAAGGAGGTATCACTAAGGGTTAAAATAAGTAAGCACTCAGTGGCCAAGCACTTGTCTGACATACTTAAGGGCTTCAAATAGTTTCCTAACACCAGAAAAATCCTGAAGACAGAGTCCCAATCAAGACCTTGTGTCAAAAGATAGATAAAGAGGTTGGCCCAGGTTATTTTCAAATCCATGATCCCCCTGCTTCAGCTTCTAGAGTGTTAGGATTACAGGTTTGGCTTGTTAGGATTACACATGGCTTGAATATGTCCTTTTGGGGGTGTTGGTCCCAAGACAGGGTTTCTCTGTGTAGCCTTGGCTGTCCTAGAATTCACTCTGTATAGGCCAGACTGGCCTTAAACTCACAGAAATCCACCTGCCTCTGTCTTCCATGTGCTGGGATTAAAGGCATATGCCACCACCATCTAGCTGAATATATCCTTCTATAAAGAAGTCCTGTAGAGAATATTCCACAGAAACTATAAGCCTGAGGTTTATTTCTTACTGCAACAACAGAAAGATAAGCAGACAGATGAAGTAGAGCATCATTAGATCTGAGAGCCAGATAATGTGGCATTACGACATTCCTTACTTCTAGATACATCTCAAAATAAAAGAAGGCCAGTAAGCTGGTTCGGCACATAAGGTTGCTTGCTGCCAAACCTAACAACCTCAGTGCCATCAGTAGGGCCCACATGGTAGAAGGAGAAAACTCCCACAAGCTGTCCTCTGACCTTCACACATGTGCCATAACTTTTGTGTACTCACCACAATAAAATCAATAACAGAATGTTTAAAACAAGTTACAAACGGAAATGAAGATAAATACCTCAGGAGGATATTTTCAGAGTTAAGAGTTACAATAGTGGCTTCAGTTGCTTGTAATGAAATTAGCTTTGCAAGAGCCTCGGAGGTTTTGCCCTATAGATTAAAACACAACAACAGTGCTGAAGAAAGATTTAAACATAAAGATAAAGTCTTTTAACATTTGCTCAAACATTAGCTTAAGAAAAACATTTGATCAGAAAAACTGACATTGGAATATCAAAAGTATAATTTTAAAAGTACTGGGTATAATTTATAAAGAAATACAATTTAATAGAAAATATCAGGAATCTAAGGCATACATGAACAAAGTACTTGAATACGTGGATTACTCAAGAGGGATTATAAACACTCCATGTGTAGGTAGTTTTTCCAGACTACTCGTAGAAGAAACTCAAACCAGAGCCCCTTTGCATTCTAATTACCATCTGCCAACTTAGCAAGGATTTAGGGAAGAGGCATTAGTGAGGGCGCTGTAGTAAAACCTGCTTTGCTGACAGACCCTAACTGGCCAAATCCCCCCCACCCCCCAGCTAAGATCATGAGACCCTGGGAAGATTATGCCCTTTGAGATGACAATCATAAATCATATCCTTTCTAATCACTCCTAAGGTACTCAGCTCAGAGGGAGTGAATGGTAGGCATGATTATGGTCAGTGTAGTATTGTGTAAAACAAAAAATTGGAAAAAAAAATTAAGAAAGCTAGAATGGTTTAGTAAAAATGAGAACACACTTACCTGACAGAACTAGCAAGTGACTGTCTAGACTGTAGTTAGGGAAAAACTGTATAACACTTACGGTACTGAGAAGCATAGATTATGCTTTTAACTCAGTTAAACAGAAAGTTATATGGAACAGGATTAGAAACTGACCTTCATCACAGCATGGAAACATGAGTAAACTTTGACACCACTGTTTTAAGCCACATGGTTAAGTCAACTCTCAAATAACAATATGATATGACTAATAAGTACTTCTCAATGGTTCTCACAAAGTACCATGGGTATACTCTAACCCTGGTGGTAATAGAAATGTTATAAGTTTACTGATGAGATTGTTAGAACTAAAATGGTTAACTATGTTACTCGATGTACATTTCTAATGAGTGGCCTAGAAAACAGTAAGGTCTTTGACTGATCCACTATCTGAACAAACGTCACCCTCTCTTACTTTACCTTCGCTATGTGTTCCAGCCATCGGCCTAGTGCAATAAACACAAACAGCATAGGAGGTGTATCAAAGAAGGTAATAGGGTTCACTTTGGCTCTCTCAAACATTGCAACCAGAAGAATGACCAGAGAGTAGGCAAATGCGATGGTGGTTGCCAGCACAATCAACACATCCATATTTGCTGTCTTATGCTTCAGTGCTTTGTAAGCCTGAATGTAGAAGTACCAGCCTCCACAAAACTGTAACAGAAGAGTGAATATTAATGAATTTTTCTAAACCCGAAATTCAAATGTATACCTAAGTAAACTTAGCATAAGTTATGGATGTTTACCTCCTTTGCCTTTTAACTAGTTCATAAACACTGTTATAGGGCCTCATATGTAAGCCCAGGTTGGCCTTGAACTTGACAAGATCTTGGGATTACAGACATGCACCTACCTGGCTGTAAGGGGGAGATTTTGAGCAAGAACAAGTTTGCATTTAAGCAGAGGCATGTACAGAAGGGCTTCAAGTTGCTGTGCAAAACACCAAGGGACATCGTCCATAATCCAGCACACATTTCATACTATAAAGATGCCAGACAGCTGTTGCAAGTTTTCTTTTCCTTTCTTTTTCTCTTTTGGTTTTTAAGACAGGGTTTCTCTGTGTAGCACTGGCTGTCCTGAAACTCTCTGTATAGACCAGGCTGGCCTCGAACTCATAGAGACACATCTGCCTCTAGCTCCACATTTTCCTTTTTGATTCTAGCTTAAACAAGTAAACTAGGGAGATAATTTAGACATTTTGGAAAGTTTATTTTAATATATAAAACTTAGCCCTTCTCCAAACGTCAATCACAAGCCACAGGTTCTGGTGGGAAGTGTAAGAGGAAAGCTTGTCTTCCATTAGTACGGCTGGTAGTAAGTAACTATTAGTACCGCCTTTTGCTTTGGTGGTGCTGGGCTGGAACCCAGGGCTCTTGGAATACTAGACAAGTAATCTACCACTGAGCTACACCCTCAGCCCTCACTTTTAAACCTTTAATGAAGACCAAATAATATACTTGATAATGTCACTTGCCTGTACAGGTAGACACAATAAAAGGGACAACAAATTCATAATGGACAATCCTGGCAGGATCTGACGCTCCAGAAACATAGCAGAATGCATGTTGACCATTTCTTCATTACTCAGGTTCTGATTATGGTGAAGAAGAGTTGCAAGGTGGTGATCCATAACCATCATATAGATCATCAGTCCCATTACAGGGATACAGAAAAACAGGCTCACAAAGAAAGACCCTCTCCATCTTAAATGGAAAATATTTTTAAGAGAAAAAAAAAAAACAACCATTTTAGTTAGTGAGTACCTAAAAGTTAACTATTCTATGAACTATAGAGAAACCATCTCACTCAGAGTAAGAAGATAGCATGGGGCTAGAGCAATGGCTCTGCAGTTACAAGCTCCTACTGCTGTTTCAGAGGACCCAAGTTTAGTTCCCAGCATGCACTTCAGCTCACAAACACCCATAACTCCAGTACCAGCAGATACAACACCCTCTTCTGACCTCCATAGTCTCCTGCATACATGTGATATCCACTCACATACACATACACACAAAATTGGAAAATAAAAGTAAATCTTTTAAAAAACGCTATAGTAGAAATTGACATGCTAGCACGATGTTAAATTTCTAAAAGGATAAAAAATGCTATAGTACAAATTGACATGCTAACAGGATGTTAAATTTCTAAAGGAGTTAAAATGTTTTTATTGACAACTCAAAGTACTTACTGTTTTATTTCTCGTTTATGATCTAAGTGGTTGGCTGATCGATCTTTCTTGACCAAAGAAGCTTCAAAACCTAAGCTCTAAGGAAATTCATAAGAAAAATGTCATTTCACTCAATGCCATGCTGTTATTACTTGGAACATCTCAATTCAATTCCTGGGTAAGTATCATTCTGGGAACTGGAAACATGAAATTGTCCAGAGCTTTCTGCCCTTGACTAATCTGGTTTCTAATTTTGCAATGAAATTAATTGATTCTCCCTACTGTCTATTCTGCTGCTCTTAAACTCCCAATTTCACTGAAGTGCAATGGCTGTTTTCACCGACAGTACACAAACTCTAGCACTATATTAAATACATTGTCTAAGGCCTTGCCTACATAGCCTTCATTTTTGTTCCACTGTAAAAATAACATGAACAAAAGCCCTCTTCCCCAATACAGCTAAGTATAAAAAGGGAACTACACTTTAGTAAGAAGCACACGGGCACAGACAGTTCTGCAAATGAAAACACCAGTCTCAACTGCTAGGGAAATGGCTGCCGTCTTCTAGTTGTTGACAATGTAACAGGGTGAAAGTGATTTGCATCAATGGAACTCAACAAATAGCTTTTCAAGTTGTTTCACCTCTGAAATAAGATGGCAGTCCTGCTCTGAGAATCTAAAACTGAAGCTTGTGAAGGGGTCTCCACCCCTATAGGTGGAAGAACAATATGAACTAACTAGTACCCCCAGAGCTCATGTCTCTAGCTGCATATGTAGCGGAAGATGGCCTAATTGGCCATCAATGGGAAGAGAGGCCCCTTGGACATACAAACTTTATATGCCCCAGTACAGGGGAACACCAGGGCCAAGAAGTGGGAGTGGGGTGGGTAGGGGAGCAGGGCGGGGGATGAGGGAGGGTTTAGGGGACTTTCAGGATAACATTTGAAATGTAAATGAAGAAAATAATAAAAATTGGGGAAAAAAAGAAAAAAAAACTGAAGCTTGGCAACATATCTGTGTACTTTCTGAAGGTGACTAGCGTAGATACTCATTAAAGCAGCTTCACAGATATCAATGGTATAGCTGCCTAAACTAATAGGATACTACCTGAACTATAATACACTGTCAATCATCAGAACATCAATTTCATAGCACACTGAAAGTGTATAATACAAATATGCATAATATAAATATAAAATACATATATATTACTGCTTAAGGTACATGGAAGAACACAGTATAAATTTAGCACAAAGAAAGGGGTTGCATTTGGGCTAGAGACATGGCTCAGTGTTTAAGAGCACTGACTGCTCTTCTAGAGGTCCTGAGTTCAAATCCCAGCAACCACATGGTGGCTCACAACCATCTGTATGGGATCCAATGCCCTCTTCTTGTGTGTCTGAAGACAGCAACAAATAAATAAATAAATAAATAAATAAATAAATAAATAAATAAATAAATAAATAGATCTTTAAAAAGAAAAGGGTTATATTAAACTTGAAAGTGCTTGTTTTCTTTTGTTCTGCTTTGCTTTAACAACCCATAACACATCTAGCATGATACTTTAATTTTATAGTGATTAGCTTGAGTCTTTCTTATAAATTGCACTTTATATCCATTTCCTAAATAAGTAATTGATAGTTCCAGCTTAGGTCTGCTCATGATTTAATAGCACAAATATGCATCTAAGTTTCCTGATGAAGGCCATGGGGGTTGGGAGTAACAAAAGCAGACACGCACTAACGTTCTTATGTGGAATAGTCAAAGGGGTTTCAGTCTTTTCATTGTCTCTATCTAATGTAAACCAGATGTGATTCCAGAAGGTGGTTGACTGGAAAGGTGAAACAGAAACGCAAAGACAGGACTTACTCCGATGGTATGGATAATATCTCTGGGACCAATAATTTCTGGATCATATTTAATATGTGCTTTGTTAGTTGCCAGGGCCACAGAGCAATAGAAGATCCCTTTGTGTTTTGTGAGTGTTGATTCAATTTTATGGACACAGGAAGCACATGTCATTCCTCTCACCTGTTAAAAACAAAGCCTTTGTTATTAAAAATATCCCTTTTCTTCTATAAAAATTTAGTACTTCTAACTAAAAGGACTATCATAACACATGATTACCTTACAAGATTTTATCTGTGCAATAAGTATACTTTTGATATGATTTTAAAAATTCTGATTTTATGAGGGAGTACCACCTCTGATGGAGCTGGGGATTCTCAGAAAATGAAAAAGATCCAGAATTGGTTCTGAAGATAACTGGACTAAACTAGGCACATACTAAAAGCCATGGCATGGCATATTTTCAGTGAATGGATTATGTAGTGTATGAGTTATATCTTATCTTGATAAAATTTAACAAAGAAAAAAGAATTCTATTTTTTTTTTTTGTTGTGTACATGTATGTGTGCATGTATATGTTCATGTGTGGGGATTTGTATGTGGGTGCACCCATATGCACAAGTGTGTGTTGGAGGGGGGAGCAAGAGGCTGAAGTTCGATATCTTTGTTAATTGCTCTAGTTTATTTCCTGAGATTACTGAAACAGCTTCTCTAGCCGAACACAAAACTCATTCTTTTCTGGTTTCCAAGAGCATCCTATACATGTGGCATATATTCAAGCACAAGTGTGCACGCACATAAGTTAACTGTTAAGCCCATTTTAAATATTTGAAGTAAATAAGGGCTAGAGAGATGGCTCAGGAGTTAAAGAGTACTTGCTGTTCTTACAGGGGACCAAGTGGGTTAACTCACAATTGCCTATAAATCCTGCTCCAAGGACCCTGACATCCTCTTTACACACACATGCGTAAATAAAAATACTTTAAGTAAATACCTCTCAAATCCCTCCATTAAAAAAAACTGTCTTAATCAATTTGCTTTTCCAGGAAGCATTTATTCAAAACCAAGTAAGGGGATTCTTGATTAAAAAAAAACAGCCAGCTGTGTACTACCAATTGCACTCCCTTCCTTTCCTCTCCTCTCTGTGGGAGTGAATCATGGAGAAAACCAACTGTGTAGCCACTAGCCCTCACAGAACAAAGAGTCCATTCAGAGCCTGGATTCTAGAACACTTATCATTTCTCCTGTAGATAATTCTTGGAAATATCCCATGCAAGAATGTCTGCCCCGACTGTAGTTATGAGTGCAAAAAGCCTCCTTCCTAGAAAACAGTTTTCAGTGAGTAATGGTTTAATTATTTCAGGGAAGTAGCCACGACCTCTCATTCCCAACCAAAATGATATCTCCAATTAATAATCATTCCCAAAGGAAAAAAGAATTTTTCTCTAAAAGTCTTGCTGAATATAAACCCCACTTAAGCACAGACCCCATGCCTACCAACGCAAAATTAACTCAAAAGTAGTTTTTGACATTGGTTGTCTCATATTGCTTTGTATGGACTTTTTTTTTTAACCTTACTGCTTTTTTTCCCCAGTATATTATGCTTTCTGATTTTGTGGTTTGTGTGTGTGTGTGTGTGTGTGTCTATGTCTATATGTCTGTCTGTAAGCATGTGTATGCCTTTCTCATGCGCTTTCTTAGTTTCTTTTTTGTTAGTTTGTTCATTTTGCTTTATCTTTGTCTATCTTTTCTATTTGCCTGTCTGTTTTATTCCCCCTCCCCGTTCCTTTCCCTCCCCGCCTCCTCCCCCCCCCCCAGAGCAGGAGAGATTTATTGGGGGCTCAGTCATCCCGTGGATGCCATAGGGTATTAAGCAGAGGCGGTAGCTGAGGCAAGAACAGGGCTTGTTGCCATAGGGCTGTGCCAGAATCTAAAACTGATTCTGTGACCCGGTGCACCCAGTGCAGGTATGGTGGATTTGCCTGCTCAGTGCAACCACAGGCAACTTCCTAAGGGCGCACAGATCGAACAAACTCTGTCAGAGCAGGGACCAGGGAGTTTTGGGTCCCTGTCTGTTTTCTTAAGAGAGAGAAAGGAGCTGGAAGAGTGGGGAGGCTCTGGGAGGAAATGAGGGAGGGAAACCATAATCAAAATATATAGTATGAAAGTGACGATCTTAAAGAAAAAATAAATGCACTTTGTTTTTAAATCATTAGTTCTTTGAGAATTTATACAACATATTTGAATATATTAACCCTCTCTCCCACAACTCTTCTTATATCCACACCATTTTCCCTACCTACTTTTTGTGTCCTCTTGTTTTCTTTAAACCCATCAGGTTCAATTTCTCTTCTTTACACTGGAGTACACAGTTGTTTTATCCTTGTCTTTTATTCCCCTCCCTTCCCTTTCCTTAAGAGTGTGTTTCCCTATGAACTCCATGATGGCCTCAAACTCCCAGGAATCCTCCTGTCTCTGCCTCCTAAATGCTGAGATTATGAGCATGAATGACCACACTCCACTCTTTTTAGTGCATTTATTTACATGTGGTGTTCAGAGGATGACTTTCCGGAATCAGTCTCTACTTCACCCTGTGGGTCACAAAAGCCTAAACTTATCAGCAAGCCCCTTTACTGGCAGAGCCATCTTGCAAACCCCATCCCCTTTTTACTCTTTAAAAAGATAATACTTCCATTCTATGCTTGAAGAGTACCAATTAAGTCATATAAGCCTTCTTCCTATCTTCCCGTTTCCTTCATATGCCCAATTTTCCAAGTTTTCTGTGAAGGCCTCTCCAAGTCTCTGTTGAAAACATACAAAAGTTCCTACTTACAACAAGTTCCAAGATGCCGTTGCCTTCCCCAGCATTTTCCATCACCATGGCTCCAAATCCAAGCTCTCGAATAAACTCTGCTATCACTCGGGGTTGGATAACAGCTGGGTTATATCTTACTTCCGCCTTGCCAGCCATTAGGGCTACAAGTACAGAATATATTCCTGGGAACATTGGTAAGAAAAACAAAGCAGGTAATAGGCTTTACAAAAAAAGAATAACGCTAAAACTACTTTTCATATTTTTCATTTAACTGCAAAAGTATGAAAGAGAGAAGTTGCCAAAATTTACTTCTCAACTTTTTAATACAAGTCTTAAACCCAAACAATTTAAAAACTGTTTTAAAAAGTGGCCTTAGTACCTTAAACTTATTATACAAAATTTTAATTATGTATATGTAAAAGGGGCAATATTACCATCGCCACGTGCCTTCACTAAGCTTAAACAATTATTTTTTTTAAGATTTTTTTATTTTATTATATGTAAGTACACTGTATCTTCAGACACTCCAGAAGAGGGCGCCAGATCTCATTACGGATGGTTGTGAGCCACCATGTGGATGCTGGGATTTGAACTTATCACCTTCGGAAGAGCAGTCGGGTGCTCTTACCCGCTGAGCCATCTCACCAGCCCAGCTTAAACAATTATTATCAACAACATCTGACTCAGCTGTTTGTGTTCAAGGCAGGGGCTCACTGTGCAGCCTTAACTGGCCTGGAAACTGCTAAGCAAATGAGGCTGGCCTTGAAGTAGAACTTACAGAACTCTGCCTGCCTCTGTGGCCGGGGTGCTAGGATTTAAGATATGCACCACTATACTTGGCTCATCTTTTTTATTTTTTTTTAAGAGACAGAATCTTGCTGTTATACAGGCTAACAAAGAACTCCTAGATACAAGCTGCCTTCCTGATTCCCAAATGGCCACAGCAACTGGGTCTTATTTATCTAAATTCTTACTGATTCTACTCCTTTCCCTCTACCCAGATGATGTTGAAGCAAATCCCAAACACCTTATCACTTTGTTTGCAAATTTTTAAAATGCATCTCCAAAAGATAGACCTCTTACAAACTCAACATCGTAGAACATTTGCTTAGTGTGAGTGATGTTCAATCACACACCACATAAACATCATTTTCACATCTAAAACCATATTCTTAAACCTATTAGTTTAACAGTTTTCTGTCTAAATTGGGATCCAAATAAGATGTTACAATGAGACAAATCTCTATACTGAAGAAAGAAAGCACTTTGAGAAACTAATAAAACCTGGGCCGGGCTCGGCTGGGAGACTGCTTGCCTAGAACATGAGACCCTGAGTTTCATCCTCAGCACCCCATAAAAACGATCACAGTGGTACACGCCTGTGATCCTAGCACTCAGGAGGTAAAAGTAGGAGGATCAGGAGTTCACGACTATCTTTGGCTACATAAAGCATTTGAGGCCAGCCTAGTCTACATGAGATCCTGTCTGGAAAAAAAAAAACAAAAAAACAAAAAAACAAAAAGCAAAACACCAATTCCCTTTCTAAGAAGTCAGTCTGGGAAGTCTTTGTAATTATAGTCAAGAATCTAAAACTGTATCAATATACACATCTAGTATTGTCAAATGACAGTCATTTAAAAATTCTCAAGTTTTACTATCTCATATTAACCTCAAAAGGTGCAACATAACTTCTTTATAATGTAAATAAGTTTACTTCAGAAAGAAATGTTGTTTCACATTCAAACTTTTGTTAATAATTTCTACTTCTCTAGGCCCGCTATAGCTATGACTGCCAGGAAGATAATTAACAGCACACAGCAAAAAATGGCTCTCTCTAGGGATCTATGGAACTTGGAAGATACCTAAGAAATTAGGACCAAGAATACAGAGGTCTACATCCAGTTCTTTGGTTGGCAGGTCAGTATCTAAGACACAGGGGTGAGGGGTGAGGGGTGGGGAGAATGGTCCCACTCTCTCAGAGAAGTAGAGGGGGAGGAACTTGTAAGAGGACGATCAGGAGGGGAGCAGTAACAGGGATCTAAAGTAAATTAATTAAAAGATGGTGTGTTAATATACTTTAACTTATTTCCTCAATTGTCAGGATATGCTTCCCACATTAATCCCTACTTCCTTATTCAGCCCTTGTGAGTTACATCTATCATCAAGGCATCAAGGGTTAGGGCAGCTTCAGGACCAAACATAAGACTTTGGTCTCATTAAACATAATCATATATTTATATGGTTAACTAAGGTACTATGCTACATTGATATGCCTATAAAATGTGTATAAATTTATAAACTAAAACATTTGAGCAACTACAGAAAAACAGTGGTGTTGATTTTCAAAGATTTTGTAACCTGACGTTAAAATACACAATATTAGGCAACTTGGATCTTACAAAGAAAGATCAGAGGTCAAACTGCTAGAGGAGATAATATAAATACACAAATATGGTTTTGACTCTGTTGTTTAATCTAGATAAGACAATACCTAAGTTATTCATTATCACTTTTTAAAACAGCTTTAACAAAAAAATTCAGTTTCTCAAAGGCTATTATAGCCATGGCTCATAATAGTAATGCTATGTATTTCCTTCCGCTATAAAATTTTCAGTAAATTTCACTGGCACTAAAATGGGATTGTAAAAGAAATAACACTAATAAAAACTTCCAGAAATTCAGGGATGTATTGTTCATCAAGAATGATCTTTGGGAAGCCTTGGAAAGACTTCTAAGAGTGGCCATAAAACACAGATGGGGCAGAATCTGGAAATAAGGGACATGAAAATAACAACACTTAAGAGTGTCTTACCTTCTTCTCGTCTTAAATTCCGTTCAATGTTTGCTACACAAGAAGCACAGGTCATCCCAGAGACCTGGATGTAACACTTGTTCTGAACTGACGTCATCACATTTTCTGCCTCATTACTTGAGGGCAAAAGAGGTGTTTCCAATGAGGGCTGGGCTATCACTACCAGTGGCTCTTGCATGTCTGCTGGAGAGAGAAAGGTTCTTTTCATTTATTCTGACACCTTGTCATAAGTCACAGGCCACACCTCTAGGCCTGCCAATGCATTTCTTTAAAATCAGCAAGGTCCTAAAAGCCCTCAACAAATATTTTATTATTACCCATTCCCAACACTGACTTTGAATTTCTTTATGCCCACCTCAGGGGGTCCCAAGAAAATCTGACTTAAGTGAGTACAAAAAACTTAGTTATGGCAGATTCTTCTAGCCATTATCTCCAAACCCCACCCCAAGTAGAGAATAACCAGTTACTAGACAGTTCTTGTGCTTGTATTTAACTAGCTTTATCATGCTGACAATTTGCACACCGGCATCAAGGGAATCTTCCTTTATCTACAGGAGATACTTTTCAGTGGGTGCATGAAAATATCAATAGTGCTGTCACCTATGTGTGTGTGTGTGTGTGTGTATGATACAGTTTAATTAACCAATGAGGCATAATTAGTGTTCAAAAACTGATAACAAAATAGAATAATTATAACAAATACTGTTAACCATTGAGCCATCTCTTTAGCCTTCTCACATAGCTTTATGTATGTAGAAAATGTACAATCATGTACATTGTACAAAACCGTAATTACCGTGTTGGTCTGCTTTTAAGTGTGGGGTTTTTGTTGTTTGTTTGTTTGTTTGTTTGTTAAGACAGGGTTTCTCTGTGAAGTTCTGGCTACCTGGAACTTAACTTTGTAGACCAGGCTGGCCTCAAACTCAGAGATCCGCCTCCCTCTTTCTCATGAGTGCATGCGCTACCATGCCCAATTGTGCCTTTAAGTTTTTAGGTTCGGAGTTCGAGGACAGCCTAGTCTACAGAGTGAGTTCTAGGACAGCCAGGGCTATACAGAGAAACCCTGTCTCGAAAAACAAACAAAAAAAAAGTTTTTACGTTCATGATATCCTTAGGCATTTTTACACACTTGTAACTACTGCCAAAGGACTCTTGTGTAAGAAGTGGAATTTCAGTCATGTATGGTAGTGCATGCCCTTAGTCTCAACATTAAATGGGTAGAGATAGGTGCCATCTCTGTGAGTCCAAGGACAGACTGGTCAATATAGTGAGATTTATATCAGCAAGGGCTACATAGTAAAACCTATCATACAAAAAGATGAAATTTCAGTGACTGTGAATCATTTCTTGTTGCTAAAAGCCAAATGAAAAAACAAAATAGGAACACAAAAAATGTTAAAGCTATCAAAGAAAAAGTGACGGTTACCGGGCAAGGCAGCATCAAATCCCATGTCTTCAATTGCTTCTCGCAAGGTCTCTGGAGATGTTAGCAGAGGATCATACTCAATAGTCCCGGTGCTGTTTGCAAGGGACACGTGGATGGATTTTACACCTGGCTTTTTTGATATTACACCCTCTATAGACTGCACACAAGAATTACAAGTCATGCCATTAATGTTTATCACAGCTTCTTGGGTCAGAGGCTGGCTAACTATGTTCAAAGGCATCTTTTGAAGAGATGAGCTGGAGGGAGAGCTGGCGGTACTTTCAACTTCACTGAAAATACTAACTCTGTATTGCCCCGGTGAAACAGCCTCTACTGCTTTTCTCAGCATTTCTGGAGTGACTAAGCTTGCATTGTACTTTACAATGGCTGACCTATTCTCTAAAGAAACTACTATACTGCTTACATACTGGAGTGTAGATAAAGCACTTTCAATATTTGACACACATGATTTACAATGCATGCCCTCTATGATGAACGTGGTTGTGGAATCACTGGGATATGATGGGCTCTTTGGCTGAGAGCCTTCTGAAGATTTGACCGGTGTGTTCTTCAGGCGCTCAACATCAATGGCTCCCAATTTGAGGTACTTTGGCTGTTTTTTTAAGAAGGCTGGGAAACCCACAGCTTCAATCTGCTTCTTTATTTCCTCTGCTGTGATGAGATGAGGTTGAAAAACAATAGTAGCTTCTTGGTTGTCTAGGGACACTAATTATGAAACAGAAACATATTTAAGTTAGTTATTCCTGGTCCACTTCAGAGTCAATCACTCTTTCTCACTCTTCCCAATGCTTTTCCTTAGATATTGTTGTGCTTTTCAGAAAATGGGATTGACATACTTTGGAAACAAGCAACATGACAACAGTTCCTATGGTCTCCATGTTTCCGCATCACTCCAGTACAAATACATTAGAGATAAAATATACCCAAGGCAGACTCTTCAGGAAGCCTAAACTCCACAAATCACTACCACAGTGCCTTTCCTGCTAAAGTTCAACTCTCATAACCTTTCAGTATAATCATTAACTTCACTGACATTAATCCTGGGAATATGCTACACCTCTAACTTCAATGAAGCAGGAAGCAATTCTAGCCCACAGATCTGAAACTCATACTTGGGAAGAAAGCAAAAAGTTTAAAGATCAAAACAAAGAATAGCTTTACAAAATGAGAAAAAAAATTACCTTTAATGCGCTGAACACCTTGCAGTTTTCCAACTTTTCCTTCAATGGTGCTAGTACATGAATGGCAGGTCATCCCCTCCACTTTCATCTTCAGCATGACTTCCCCTGCCTGAGGCATGCTGTGCTCTTCACAAGTTCCTGACTTTTTCTCCTGAGTTCCCATGTCTAAAGTGAGGTCTGGGACCAGCTCCACAATCTGACTGGCACTCACCACAGATGGGACTATGGTGACTACTGCACTTCTTTGCTGAGGGGAAATCTTAACCCCAGTCACACCCTTGGTCTTCAGCAATGTACTTTGGATATGGTCCCAAGGCACAGCCAGTGGGGCAGTAACAGTCAGAAACACAGTATTGGTTAAGACAGGGAGGGGGTTAGCATTGTGGAGAAGAGCATCAAAGCCCATGTCATCGATAGCTTCTTGGAGGGTCTTTGGAGTCTGAAGTTTAGGGTCATAAATAATGGTTGCACTTTTATCTTCTAGTGAAACCTTTGGGAAAGAAATTTCAGACGTTAGTTTAACTCAGCTGTATGACATAGGAATTAAGACTATCATCATCAAGAACCAAGCCCTCCTGAGCCATTTCACATTCCAATGCCTAGCTCCAGACACTTAATTCACATACTGGCCTTCCCTGCTAAGTGTAGCTCTCACTTCTCATCAAAGACGTTTTCTTTTCTGGAGCAGATGGGGACGATTACAGAAATCAACAACTGGTCAAAATGAGTACCATGAAGTCCTCATCCACAACTGATGCATCTGTAACATAAATCCTATACCTAAAACTCAGGGAACGTTGAATATGAGTGGGTAACCCTTTTAAAATATAAAACACAAGGTAATATGAAGTCTAATCTTTAAAAATGTTAATTAAAGGATGAAAGTATAGCTCAGTGGTAGAGTAGATGCTTTCCATTCACAAGGTCCTGGATATAATGCCTTAGATATACTTCCCAGTACCAACCCACAAACACAGGGGTAGGGGAAGGACATGCCCTATTATCTTCCAGGGTTTTTATAAGTAAGAAAGTTCTTTGTAGCACAAATGAGTTATAAAATAAATGTAAACAAAGAACAGTTAATATTTACCAAGCATTTGATATATGTGCTGGGAAATGGAATTTTTAGGACCCAATGCTGAACATGACACACTCACATGGATCAACACTGGGACAGAGAATATAGAGAAGGTGGTTAACCATTAATCCCTGAGACTACAGCTCAAAAAAGGCTCCTTAGAGGAAATAATATGTACTAAAAGACAAATGGATTCATGGCATATGAGGAAACTGCAGACAAACAGAAGCACAAATGTAGAAATGTGTGATAGCCTGGAGAATGAGAGAATTGTTCTATTATGAGGTCTTATGTCAATAATAATTTGTACTTTATCTTAGTGGTAATAGAGTACCATGAAAAAGTTACACAGGAAGAAGGCATGAAATCTGTATTTTGGATAAGAATTATTGCAGAAGCAGTATAAAAGATGATGGGGTGGCTGGAGAAATACCAACTAGGATGCTACTCCAATTGCAAGAGTAGTATAATACAACCTCTGAATTAGGACATGGGCATGAGGAAAAGAGGAACAGAGGTAGTTCTAAGACATGCTCAGCAGATACAGATAGATGGTAAGGACCCTTGAGTAGGATGACTTTTAGTTTTATAGTTTGGGCCAATGGGCAGATGGCAGTGGTATTAAATGGTATCAGAGAGGAGGGAAACAAGAGGTACTTGGCAGATTAGAATAGAAGGAACGGATACGTGATTAACTCAATGCAAGAACTGTTCATTTTGAGATAGCAGCAGAATAATGTGCAAAAAACAGTTAAAAGATAGGTACCATTATTATTTCTAATACAAAGCTTTGTTCCATACAACAACAAAAAAATACAAAAAACTAAAGTAATTTAGAATAGTTAATCTCCTCTTAAATCCTCTGTGATAATTGTAAAGTTAAATATTCTGTTTTACTTTTTTCCTTTATATTTAAAAAATGTTTGGGTGTTTTGGCTACATGGGTGTCTGTGTAAACTGCATAAGAAGTATCAAAAGAAACCAGAACAGGTCCTAATATCCCCTAAAACAGGTGTTACAGATAGTTGATAGCCATCATGTAGGTTGTGGGCATCAAACCCATATATTCTGGAAGAACAGACAGTGTTTTTAACTATGCCATCTCTCTAGCTCCCTTTGCATATTTTAATGAACTTAATTTTTTAAATTTCTTCCTTTAGCTTTGTAACTGATAACAATGCATTTGATAGACATTTGAAATATGGCTGGGCAATGGTGGTACACACCTTTAATCCCAGCACTCAGGAGGTAAAGGCAGGCAGATCTCCAAGTTAAAGGCCAACCTGGTTCTACAGACTTAGTTCCAAGATAGCCAAGGCTATACAGAGAAACCCTGTCTCAAAAAAATAAAACAAAAATTGAAATGGCACGGAGGTTCCTAGGGCTCAGATAACTCTAATTGACTAGCCATTTTTTTTTAAGCTTTAGAAGACAGCACTGGAGTAAATGATCCAAAATATAAATGGGAAAATAATTTATATTGGTTTTAGATTATTCATATAACATTTTCCGTGAAAAAGCAGAGAAATAAAAGCTATGCATGATGGTGCACTCCTATTATTCCTGTATTCAGCGGGATAAGGTAGGAAGAGTGTGAGTTCAAGGTCAGCCTGGGCTATAGTGCAAATTATAGTCTAGCCTGGACCAATAGTAAGACTTTGCCTTAAAAGACAACATACAGGTTCTAGAAAGATGACTAAAAGCACTGACTCCTCTTTCAGGGAACCAGGATTCAATTCCCGACACCATATTGCAGCTAACAACTATCTGTAACTCCAGTTCCATCGTCATCTAGACTCAACATCATCTTCTTGCCTCCATGGACACTACACATGTACATGGTACACAGATATACATGTAAGCAAAATACCCATACATACAAAATAAAAATAAATAAAACTTGGGGCTGGAAAGATGGCTCAGTAAGAGTATTTGCTACACTTGCAGAGGACCCTGGTTCAAACCCTATCACCCACATGGCAGCTCATAGCCTTATTTTTAACTCCAGTTCCAGGGGCTCCAATGCCCTCTAAAGGCATAAAACTACATCTGGGCAAAACACCCATACATATAAAATAAAATAGTAAAAAAAAATAAAACATTTTTTTCAAATTATAGTTTATAAACATATAGCTTTTTAAAAGATACAATAGAATGACTTGTAGCCACTATCAATGCAGTTCCTCGTGTTATTAAATAGGTCTCTTTAGTGTCACACATCCAAGGCCCATGCCATTCTGATTAAGGAAACAGGTGCAAATGTAGCATAGTAGTATATTTTCTTAGCCTGCGGAAGGACCTCTGGTAGTCTTGAGTGTTGCAAAGAAAAGGCTTTAAGGTAAGTTAGACAGTCTAGCTAAAGGGGAAGTGGGAGACTGGTTGTCAGAGCCTATGTGTTCATAGGGCTTAGGCAGTAAGTACAGGGAGGTTTCAGGAATGGTGGCATTGTGCTGCCTGGTGCTGCTGCTGCTGCTGTTAATGAATCTGTACATGCATTTCTGAGAGCCACTACATGGGGCAGGAACATTCAGGAGTAAACTCTTATATTAAGATACCTTCAAACAGTTATCTTCTTTTCAGCTAAAACTTTAGGATACAAATGGAACATGGCCAGAAGCATTCCTTGTCCTAACCTTTTGAACATGTGCTCCACTACCTTAGGCTAAGCATGACACACACTTTGTCTATTATCTTTCCTTCTTAAATCATGGCCTTAAACTGAACACAATGGGGAATGTAATGTGTAACTGAGCATGCTCAATAATGGGCCAGCCCCTGCATAAAAATATGTAGGATCTGAAATTTTAAAAAGCCCAAAGCTTCCTTGCTAACATGTAAGGCCAGCTTTGAAAATAATACTGCAATCACCTTCTCTCTGTAGGCAGTAAGTCTTTCTCCAGGCCTTTATGTTTTAGCTATGCTTGTTTTAGCTTTTGTACTTAGCAAGACGGGAACCTATTCTATTTGGTGACATAAACATTGACAGAAGCATTGGTGGCATATGCCTTTAATCCCAGAACTTGAGAGGCAGAGGCGGCAGATTTCTGAGTTCAAGGCCAGCCTGGTCTACAGAGTGAGTTCCAGGACAGCCAGAACTACACAGAGAAACCCTGTCTCGAAAAACCAAAACAAACCAAAACAAAACAAAAATTCACAAAAAATAAAAATAAAAATGTGTATCAACTATAGAACTCTGATTTTAATGCAAAAATTAGAAAAATGTAAAGAAAAAACCCTAATTATTATACACCTAAAAAAGTAAATATTATTAATTAGCAAAAGTTTTAGATAGGTGAAACTATGGCTCGTGTTTACTTCAAGCTCACAAGCTTCCCTCCTCAGCCTTCTGAATGTAGGAATTACAGATGTGTGCTACCATATCTGGTTCTGCATGACTTTTTTTTAAGTAAGAAATTCAAGTAAGATTAAAAATCCCAGAACCGAGCTTTACTCCAAGTGAAGAGCTTCTAAGGGCTAGTGCCTGTGATGCCAGAGAGGCATATAGAAAACACTTCCATCACTGCTCAAGATGCTTGCACAGCTCTATGATGGGTATTCATACTTCAGAAGAAGATACAACCTTATTTAGTTACTTCTATTTCTATGTTTTAAGGCTAGATAGCCATGCTTAGCACAGATCACTTTAGGGTATTGGTGGTATTAGCACTCAACTTATAATAAAAAGACTTTAGAAACCTAAAGTTTCAAAGGAAGTAAAACTTCCTTTTGAGAAAAAGGTCACGCAGTAGCTGAGAATCACCACAGGACAGTTTTTAGTGACAAAACCTTGGGTACTAAGTCAGCATTTATTTACCTAGCAAATATTTACTGAGTTTCCATTATGCTCCTGGCATTGTCCTGCTGCTAGAGATGCAATGGAGAGGAAGAGCAGGCAAGGCTGTGGAGAGCTGTTAATTGCTGGTAGCAGGGTGATTCTGTGACTGAAGCAGCTCTCCCTTCATATGCTTCTCTCGTCCCTAAATCACCTCCTCCAACTTCCGACACTGGGCCAAAATCACTACAGAATTTTTCACTAGGAAACAATGCTGTTGTTTTTATTTTCAGAGAAACTAATTTCCATTATGTCGAGTCCCTTTGAATGTAATCAGAACAGCCTATGGATTATGAGCACAGGAAGCTCTAGAGACAGAGGAGTATACACTGTGGTTGGAAGGCAGGAGTGGAAAGAACAAAGGAAAGCGAACTAATGGTGCTCTGTGATCTTAGCAACAACAGGTGCAATGGCACCTGCCTGTGGACAGAAGGCCACAGCTCCAAGGTCATCCTATACTACAAGTCAAGTCTGAGGCTACCCTCACAACCCCACCACAATTTAGAGACAGGGATAACTGTTCATATAATTTATATTGGTGCTTATACCTTTGTAAGTCTCTTGAAGTGAGGTTTTACCTTGGAATTGAGCTTTCTTTGATTTTTGGACTAGAGTTCTGAACCTAAGCTTCTTTGAATAACTGACAATGTCTTTGTGGATGTATAATTACTCGTTAATAATTTTTTTATTTCTTTGTTCTTATTTATGTGACTGTTAGCCTGGCATTGTATGTGTGTGCTCCATATGCACACTTGATGTCCACAGAGTCCAGAAGAGGGCACCAAATTTTCTGAACCTAGAGTTACAGATGGTTATGAGCTGCCATAAGGGTGCTGGGAACTGAACTCCAGTCCTCTATAAGAATAGCAAGCTCTACAGTTCCTATTCACTAATATTTATAATAATCAGAATGTTGGTTTATCCTAATATGTATAGTGTTGGAAAAACAACCAGTGCGCATGCTCCCTTTTAACAAGAACCTTAAGTAATCCTAAGAGGAACAAGGAATGTGTTTATTGAACCACAGGAGGACTTTTCTAACTGCTAGCACTCACAGATCCATCTCCAGTGTGTGCATGGTGTGTAATACATATGTATTTATGTGTTCCCATTTGTGAGAGCACATGCTTGCAGGTACATTTAGTCATGTGTGGATGGCAATGGCTGCGACTGTTGTCCTCAAGCACTCGCCACTTGATTGTACGCCCACCTGGGATTTACATGGGTGCAAGGGGTCCACACTCTGCTCCTCTGTTTCTCCTGCTTGGGCAGCAAACATTGCATGCACTGAGCCATCTGCCCAGATGCCCAGGACCACTGTTAGGGGATGCTCTATATAAAGAGAGTAAAGAGGGAACAAACTCCAAAAGTTAATGCTCTAAGTTTCAGGTTAATAAGGCATTAACCTTTGCAGCCATTCAATTCTTGCATCTAAGAAAATTTGATTACATTCCCACTTCTAAAAAGCCAAACAATCGCAGAGAAAGATCTTCACATTATCTGCCCATGTTATGTTTCCTTTGAACAGACCACTGGGGTGATTCAATTAAACTTCAGGTTAATCCCTTTAAAGTCTACTGTGATAGCTCTAGCAGGACAGATAGGGATATTACACTCAATAATAATATAATTTCAGACACAATTCCCAGAATGAATTTAAACGCTAAAGCCAAAAAGGTAAATAATGATATTCCATTTATTTCAGATTTAGAGACTTCCTGGCTCTCCACTCTCTTTGAGTTAAAGCTTCAATATCTTCCACTGCTGTATGATTCAATAAAGTAGCCTCACTCATTTCAACATCACAGCTTTATTACCTCATTCCAAACACTAGCAAGGACTCCTTGACTTAGTCCGAATTTTGTTCTCCCAAACCTGTTTTTAAAATTCGCTTCACAGAAGCTGTAGATATAAGTCAGTGCTAGAGTGTTTGTCTTGCATGTATAAGGGCCTGCATCATTTACACATAAAGATACCAACAACATGGTATACATAACCTCAAAAGTTATGATCCAGAAAATTTAAACCTTTTTTTTTTTTTTTTTTTGGTTTTTCAAGACAGGGTTTCTTTGTGCAGTCCTGGCTGTCCTGGTACTCACTCTGTAGACCAGGCTGACCTCGAACTCAGAAATCCGCCTGCCTCTGCCTCCCAAGTGCTGGGATTAAAGGCATGCACCACCACTGCCCAGCAAATTTAAACCTTTAAATTCTTTGAAAAGTGATCAGTATTTGTGTATTTCTATATTGAACTACATTCTGACTATAAATTATATCTGGACAAAGGCAGACATCATTTTATAAACAGTGCCTAGAAGAAATAAATCCACTTTTGAGGGCCTCTGAGACAAACAATTGGAGGCACCTTTATAAGGAAAAAGAACTACAAATAGCAAAATTCTATACAGAAGTAAGCAGGCTGAATATAAAACAAAAGTTACAAGTTACATCGGGCCATTGAGATACAAGCCCATAATTCCAGCACTCGGAGGTAGAGGGATCAAGAGTTGAAGGCCAGCCTGAGCAAAACAGCAAGACACATGTACATGCACAAATAAACTACAAGTTACAAACTTTTTTACTACATGTGTGTGAGAGTGAGAGAACAAGAGAGTAAGCGAGAGAAAGAGCACAAATTACAAACTTTCCAGAGATAAAGGTTTAGTCAGGTATGGTGGTACACATCTTTAATCCTAGCACTAGAAATAAAGAAGCAAGTGGATCTCTCTAAGGTTTGGAGGCTAGACTATATTGAGAGTTCCAGAACATTCAAGGCTACATAGTGAGAGTCTGGTAAACACAGAAAAAGATGTAACAAACCTCCATAAAACTAACATTTTAATTAATGATATCTGAAACATCTCTATAACTAAGTTTCTTTACCTATACTTTCAACTATAGCTATTTGGTACTGATGATTTTATAAAATAATTCCATTTTTCCTGCAGACTGAATGGTAGTTTCCTCTGTCTGTTCTATAATGCTGGTGAAAGAATGCTGTATCTATCCCTAAGCATCACTAGTCCTAGAATATTTGTTCAGCCATTGTTTGAAAGATCCTTTCCAGCATTACAATTAAACATTCAGTTTTTATAGTTGCTGGCAAGTTAGAGGAAAGTCCTGAGTTTCTTTCATACATAAGTTATAAGATTTTAGGACGTTTCATAAATCCTTGCACAGTGACTAATCTTATATAACCTCTAAGGTAATGCTATTCTTTAGTTTTTATATAAAAATAGTTATATACAATATATAAATTTATATAAAATTATAGTTTTCTATCAGGCCTGGCATCTACATGCTAAGATCCTGGGGGAGGCAGCACAATAGATAGGGAATCATTCCTATATCATAATTCCTAATGAAAACCTCACTAAAAAGATCTAACCAAGAACCAATCACTCGAAGCCAAATAGCCTAGTAACCTTAAACTAAGCATATATCCAACTCGACCAACCCAACTTTAGATCATCCAAATGCTCATATATACTTCAGCCATTTAACACAAAGGGAACCTTTGTTAAGAGGGAGAGATGAAGTGGAAAGGACAGCAGTCTATTAAAAGACTGTTAAAATTGCTTTTGCAAACTGTACAAACCATGACCGTGGGCGTAGTAGAATATATTTGCAATCCCCGCCCTTAGGAGACTGAGGCAAGCTCAAATCCTGCCTTGGCTACACAAAGAGAACCTATATCATCACTTCTTAACCTTTGGCTAAGTTCCAACATTAAAAACAAAATTAGTCAGGCAGAGTAAAGCAAGCATACAGAAGGTCACGATTTCAAAGCCAGCTTGGGTTAGAGTAAGGCCCAGTCTCAAAGCAAGCAAACTAAACGCATATTCATATGAGCACATCTGAGACTCTTTCCAGAGTCTTAAAGGGAAGTTAATGCAGGCAGAAGCTCTGAAACTAAAGTCTCATTAACTTCTCAATAAATCTCTGAGTCTAAAGGCTTAATAGTAAAATATTTTTCAAAGGAAAGGGAAAAAAGGTCACAATGTACCCTATTTAATAAGAAGCTTTTGGCAGAGCCCAAGAAGAGGCAAAGCTGGAAAAGCCTCATGTGTTTCTTTTCAGGTTCAGCAATCAAATTATAAATGTGCCCTGGAAAGTACAGTCTTAAGGATCTGTCTCTAGGATACATATCACTCCCAAAGTGCTTTCATATTACAGCCCCATTCTTCCGCCTTTGCTGTTTAACCAAGATGCTCTTACATTTGTCTGACTTTAAACAGACCTTATTAGAAGTGGAATTAGCGATTTTACATCTGAGTGGGGCACAGGTAGCCTGCTTTGAGAAATAGCAATGTGCTTGAATATATTAAAATAGAATCTAGATGGGGATGGAGGGCTTTCTAGCATACACAAGGCCCAACTTTCAATCTCTAGCACCACAAAAAAAGGCTGCCTAGTATGGTGGCCTATATTCTCAGTACTTCAGAGTAAGAGAGGTAGAGCAAGAATTCAAGGACATCCTCAGCTACACACTGAGTTTGAGACTGACCTGGTATATCTGACTCTACCTGAAGAAACAGTAGAGGGGACAGAAGAGCTAGGTTAAAAGCACTGGCTGAAAAAAAAAAAAAAAAAAGCACTGGCTGTTCTTTCAGAGGACCCAGATTCACTTCCCAGTACCATATTGGGTAGCTCCTAACTGCCTGTAATTCCAGTTCCAGCCAACCCAACACCCTTTCAGTCTCTTCCAGTGTGTGCTCACATGGGGGAAGCAGCACAATAGATAGGGAATCATTCCTATACCATAATTCCTAATGAAAACCTCACTAAAAAGATCTAACCAAGAACTAACCACCCAAAGCCAAATAGCACACACATACACTCAAGCTCACATGCATAAAACAAAATAAATGCATAAGTGTTTTGTTAAGTGGAATCTAGACCTATAGTTATGTATAGATGTTTTAACAGAAATAAATATTCAATAGAGGTAACTAGACACGGGTTAAAGGTTTTGGAAAAATATCTAAGTTGTCAGTAGACAGCAAGTAACCAACCTGTAGAAAAATTAGATGACCTAGCATCTGTGCTTAAATGGCTTGACTGCAATTAGCACAGATACAACTGTAGATTTGGCTTCTGTTCTGGCCTCCTGGACCAAAGCTACCTTAACTCAAGTGGAGTTAAAACTGTTCATTTACAAATATACAAAGTAGAGTTCATTTACAAATATACAAAGTCATACATATTACTTATTGAAATGAACTGATTTTAAAGCTTGAAGCCTGAAGGATGCAGACCTTCCTTGCTCATCTTCCCTAACTGACAAAGCATGAAGCATTCATCTAAATTGATAAAGCTATAATTCATAAATATCATGTAAACATTTTTTACAAATTTGGCTATTAGGGGAGATAGGTGTATTTAGGAAACCTGAAGCACAGGAAATAAATGGGATAATTAATTACCCCCCTCACTTCTCAGCTTTTCCAACCTGGCTCTCTTGTCAAAGAACATGAAAGCCAGCCATACTACTCCTTACTGAGTTGTTGGTAAAACATAAAGGAATCAGGCCAAGGTATAAAATTAATAAGCTTTAAAAAAATCTGTATCTGAAGCATGTGAAGATGGCAAGTGCATGTCTAGATATTCACATGGATGCCTCTGGGAAGAAAACTTCAGGCAGCACAGATCGCAAGACAGGAGTGAAGCTTAAGGACAGCTGTCTGCTTAGCCTTGGCTGATCAGAGTCAGGACAGCAGGACAGTTTCCCCCTAGGCAAATACTAACCTGAACCCACAATTTGTTCCATCTGCTCTAACCAAGAGTAGGAAAGAGATGGAGAAAAGTACCTACAGATTCCTATTTAAAAAAGAAAAGCCAAACACACATGAATACTCTCCCATGACTCTTGAGTTAAGGAAATTTAAACAGAATCATGATGTGCCAATTAGTCAATGTTTCATAATCAATACAAAGTGAACAAATCAGTCTATTCAAGATGCTGAGAAGAATCAGGAACAAGAATATTATATAGACAATAATGTATAAATCCTGTATTTCTCTGAGAAACCAACTGACATCTCTGGTGATTAAGTAGTTAAGGATTTAGATGAAGTAGAAACCAAGTAAGTATATAATCTAGGGATACACAAAACTGCTAGATCGAATGTAATAGAGATATGATCATTAAAAGAAATCTGGTGAATCCTCAATTTTAAACTATGTGCTAAATTGGGTGTATATTTGGACGAAGCTCCTTTTAAAATATTAACATCTGGAAGCTTCCTCCTGTGATACTAGCACCCCGGAGGGTGAGGCAAGAGGATTGCCACAAGTATGAGGCCAGCTACAGCTATGCGCTGTGGCCACCGAGTGAGACCCCATCTCAAAAACATCTGCTCTTAGTAGTATTGTCTAAAAATGCAATGTTTGCATGTAGATCTCAACTGCTCACAGGAAAGCATTCCGGGACTGAAACAAGCTGATCAAAATCCAAAGTGCCATTTACTTTCCAACAGCATTATAATGAGCACTGCATAAAAGCAAAATTACAGAAAACCTCCAAAAAATACAACCATCACTATGAGGCAATTTCTTATAGTGAATTTTATAACACTGAAAACAAATATTAAGACACCAGACTCACTGTACAAATGAGAACAAAATCCAGCAAGAACACTACATACTGGAATTAACTTATTAAGCTCCAGCAGTAAAAATAAACATGCTCAAGTCTAAACAATCTGTAGCTTATAGTTAAGAAAACAGTTCTGTATATTATTGTTCTTATAATAGGAATCTTCAAACAAATTATTTTTGAGCCAGAGTCTTTGCTATGTGGTCCATTTTAAACTGGAACTTGCTATAAAACCCAGCCAGCCTCATCTTAACAATTGTCCTGCCTCCTCCCAAGCACGCCCAGGAATCTTTAACACTCTGACAAGAAAGAGGCTCTTTGGCCATTTCCTTGACCTCTATGGATAAGCTGCAGGACACGAGAGTATGGGTGTGTGGGAAACTGGTGAAATGATAACTTAATCTCAGTGCTGAGACTCTCACAAGGTTACAAGAGATAGAAGTAAGGGTCTAAACGACAATAGGAACAATTGAACTGTCTCCATAGCTCCCTTGGTTTGGAGCCTTACCCCTATCAAACTCAGTTCCCAGCTCCCACATAAATATGATATCATACACCAGCAATCCTAGTACTGAGGAGAAAGACACAAGAGAACCTCTGGGGTGTGCTAGCTAGCAAATGTAGCCAACTGGTAAGCTTCAGGCTTCTAAGAGACCCTACCTAAAAAATCAAGTTGGAAAGCATTCAGGAAGACAGTGGCATGAAGACATCTAGCTTCCATGAGTACAGAGACACATACATTCATATGTCACGCATACAGAAATGTGTTTAGTTCTTTTAAAAATTAAGCTTGAAGCCAGAAATTGTGGCACACACCTCTAACCCCAGCATTTGGAAAACAGAGGCAGAAAATCACTGCAAATTCCAGGCCAGACCAGGCTTCAGAGAACCTGTCTCAAAATACAAAAGGCAAAAAACAGATGCTGGAGGGAAGGCTCAATGGTTAAGAGAACTGACTGCTATCCCAGAGGATACTAGTTCAATTCCTGGCACCCACATGGCACCTCACAACCATCTGTAACTCCAGTCTAAGAGAATCTGGTGGCCTTATCTGCCCTGAAAGGCATCGCATGCACATGGTACACACACACACACACACACACACACACACACACACACACACACACACACACTCATAGAATGAACACCATGCTATAAAAGAGAAACTCCTAGCTCGGTCTCTCTACTTCTGTATATCTGAAATACTTCTTAAATAAATTCTTAAATAAATTCATAAAATACTTCATTAAAGTATTCTTAGCCATGCAAGATGGCTTATGTTTGTAATCCTAGTACTTGGAAGACTGGAAGTGGGAAAATTGGGAGTTCAAGGATAGCTTCGGATGCACATCAGATTCAAGGTCAGCCTGAGCTACACAGACCATGTTTCAAATGAACAAACAAAACAATGAAAAACACTCTTAAGAAAAGCATGAGCCGGGCGTGGTGGTGCACACCTTTAATCTCAGCACTCGGGAGGCAGAGGCAGGGGGATTTCTGAGTTCGAGGCCAGCCTGGTCTACAAAGGGAATTCCAGGACAGCCAGGGCTATACAGAGAAACCCTGTCTCAAAAAACCAAAAAAAAAAAAAAAAAAAAAAAAAAAAAAAAAAAAAAAAAAAAAAAAAAAAAAAAAAAAAAAAAAAAAAAAAAAAAAAAAAAAAAAAAAAAAAAAAAAAAAAAAAAAAAAAAGAAAGAAAAAAGAAAATGTCAAGCAACTGGCAGGCAGGGCGGCCCCCATCTATACTGGTAGCACTGAGAGGCTGAGACAGAGAAATCACAATTTTGAGGCTGCTTAAGCTATATTATGAGCCCATGACAAGCCTGGCTACAGGAATAGACCCTGCCCTGCTAGCCACCTCCAAAGTGAAATATATATACCAAAAAATAGAAAGGTCAGCCACAGGCTTCAGCAGCCATAAGGCCAGGCTGATAATCCCAGCATTCTGAAAACTGAGGACAGAAGATTTATAGTTTGAGATACAACTAGGCCCCAGACTGCCAAGCCAGCCCAGCACAATTTCGTTTCAAAGCCCCCAAAAGAAATAAAAGTGGGGGCTGGTGAGATGGCTCAGCGGGTAAGAGCACCCAACTGCTCTTCGGAAGGTGATAAGTTCAAATCCCAGCATCCACATGGTGGCTCACAACCATCCGTAACGAGATCTGGCGCCCTCTTCTGGAGTGTCTGAAGACAGCTACAGTGTATTTACATATAATAAATAAAATAAATCTTTAAAAAAAATAAATAAAAGTGAATAACCGTCTAGGCATACAGCTTAGTGATAGAGCTCTTGCCTACCATGTGCAAGGCCCTAAGTTCAAACTGCAATACTGCCGCCCAAAAGGCAAATGACCTGAACATTGATTGCAAGCACAGCGTAGTGTGAAAGCTGCTAATGCTCAAAGAATGTTAAATAATAATGATGTATAATGTTCTATATATTTCATATTGACCATATTCACAGAATAACCACCATGCTATAAAAGAGAAACTCCTAGCTCATTCTCTGAGATTATATATTTTCATCCAGCATTAAGTTAAAAGTAAATCTGGTCATGATTTATATACCCTATAAATTCTAGCCCTTGGGGGAGGTTGAGGCAAGAGGATCCTGAGCTCAAGGACATTTTTGGGTTACACAACAAGACCCTTTATCAAATGAAAAGGTAGAAATTAGGAGAAACAAAAAGCACACATATATTACCACACTGAAGTCCATATTTGAACAGTGTCCTTTTTCTTTGCTTTTTTAGGTATGACTTGGACTGATCATGTTATCCAGACTGGTCTATAGACTCCTGGACTCCTGCCTCAACAGTGTCTAACTTTCCTTCTTTAAAACAGAATTAATTGGATTAGTAATGGTAGTAGTAGTAACAATAATAATAATAATAAATTATAATAATTATTTACATAGATTATTTAGTATTGGAGTGTGATAGTATTCTTTTTTCTCAAAGGTGTTAGCGTGATTGCTTCAAGTCCATTATTATAAGTTATTCTTTTCTTTAAAGATGTATTTATTGGGGGCTGGTGAGATGGCTCAGCGGGTAAGAGCACCCGACTGCTCTCCCAAAGGTGATAAGTTCAAATCCCAGCAACCACATGGTGGCTCACAACCATCCAATCTGGCTCCCTCTTCTGGAGTGTCTGAAGACAGCTACAGTGTACTTATATATAATAAATAAAATTAATTTATAAAAAAAAAAGATGTATGTATGTATTTATTTATTTATTTATTTATTTATTTATTTATTTAATGTGTGTGAGTACACTGTAGCTGTCTTCAGACATACTAGAAGAGGGCATTGGATCCCATTACAGATGGTTGTGAGCCATCTGTAATGGGAATATCATTGCTGGGAATTGAACTCAGGACCTCTGGAAGAGCAGTCTGTGCTCTTAACCACTAAGCCAAACTCCAGCCCTAGAAGCTATTCTTAACAGAATTCTTGTTGATGGCATCTTACTAATTTGCAAAGAGTAACTTACTTTAATGTGATGGACACCATTCACTTTCCCAATCTGCTGCTCAATGGTCCGGACACAGGAAATACATGTCATTCCCTCAACAGTGATAGTAATTGAATTTGCATCCACACTTGGCTCCATTTTGATGTCTTTACATTCCTGTTAGAGACAATAAAATCATTAATTTAACCATGGAAATAATCTTTACTTACCTTTTCCCACATGCCTCCAATTGAAAATGTGCTAATAATAAAATATGCATTTATTTATATTTGTTGAGGAGAAAGTTTAACCAACCTTTGTTTAAATAAAGGGAAGTAGATTCTATGGCTAAGCTAATAAAAAAACGTACAACACTCCAAATAATAAATTTAATTTGCCTCAGTACCAACAAAATAGCTCTCAGTGGGTAAGGGAATTTTGTGCCAAGCCTGGTGATCTGAGTTCAAGATGCCAGAAACAACTCCCTAAAATTGTTCTCCTCTATAAATCTCTTTTTCATTTTTTTAAATAATTTTTTTTTATTTTTGATACACTTAGACTTGAGCTTTGTTCAAGGGGATAAGAATGGATCAATTTGCATTCTTCTACATGATAACCACTAGTTGTGCCAGCAACATTTGTTGAAAATGCTGTCTTTTCCACTGGATGGTTTTAGCTCCCTTGTCAAAGATCAAGTGACCATAGGTGTGTGGGTTCATTTCTAGGTCTTCACTTCTATTCCATTGATCTATCTGTCTGTTGCTGTACCAGTACCATGCAGTTTTTATCACAATTGCTCTGTAGTAGAGCTTAATGTCAGGCATGGTGATTCCCCCAGAGGTTCTTTTATTGTTTAGAATAGTTTTTGTTTTCCTAGTTGTTTTTTTTTTTATTATTCCAGATGAATTTGCAAATTGCCCTTTCTAACACAGTGAAGAATTGTGTTGGAATTCTGATGGGGATTGCATTGAATCTGTAGATTGCTTTCGGCAGGATAGCCATTTTGAGGATATTACTCCTGCCAATCCATGAGCATGGAAGATCTTGCCATCTTCTGAGATCTTCAATTTCTTTCTTCAGAGACCTCAAGTTCTTGTCATACAGATCATTCACTTCCTTAGTTAGAGCCACACCAAGATATTTTATATTATTTGTGACTATTGTGAAGGGTGTCGTTTCCCTAATTTCTTTCTCAGCCTGTTTATCCTTTGTGTAGAGAAAGGCCATTGATTTGTTTGAGTTAATTTTATATCCTGCTACTGCACTGAAGCTGTTTATCAGGTTTAGGAGTTCTCTGGTGGAATTTGGGGGGGCACTTATATATGCTATCATATCATCTGCAAACAGTGATATTTTGACTTCTTTCTTTCCAATTTATATCCCCTTGATCTCCTTTTGTTGTCGAAATGCTCTGGCTAGGACTTCAAGTACTACATTGAATAGGTAGGGAGAAAGTGGGCAGCCTTGTCTAGTCCCTGATTTGAGTGGGATTGCTTTGAGTTTCTCTCCATTTAGTTTGATGTTGGCTACTGGTTTGCTGTAGATTGCTTTGATTATGTTTAGGTAAGGGCCTTGAATTCCTGATCTTTCCAAGACTTTTATCATGAATGGGTGTTGGATTTTATCAAATGCTTTCTCAGCATCTAATGAGATGATCATGTGGTTTTTGTCTTTGAGTTTGTTTATATATTGAATTACTTTGATGGATT
Source organism: Mus minutoides (assembly GCA_902729485.2). NCBI lineage: Eukaryota > Metazoa > Chordata > Mammalia > Rodentia > Muridae > Mus > Mus minutoides. Next base: position 586,797 of record LR749899.1, read on the forward strand.
TCTGTATATTAAACCATCCCTGCATCCCTGAGATGAAGCCTACTGGGTCATGATGGATGATCGTTTTGATGTGTTCTGGATTCTGTTTGCAAGGATATTATTGAGTATTTTTGCTTCGACATTCATGAGAGAAATTGGTCTGAAGTTCTCTTTCTTTGGTGGATCTTTGTGTGGTTTAGGTACCAGAGTAACTGTGGCTTCATAGAATGAATTGGGTAGAGTACCTTCTGTTTCTATTTTGTGGAATAGTTTGAGGAGAGTTGGAATTGGGTCTTATTTGAAGGTCTGATAGAACTCTGCATTAAACCCATCTGGTCCTGGGCTTTTTTTGGTTGGGAGACTATTGATGACTGCTTTTATTTCTTTGGGAGAAATGGGACTGTTTAGATTGTTAATCTGATCCTGGTTTAACTTTGGTACCTGGTATCTGTCTAGGAAGTTGTCCATTTCATCCAGGTTTTTTAGTTTTGTTGAGTATAGCCTTTTATAGTAGAATCTGATGATGGGGTATCCAGGACTGGCTGAGATAGGAGTGCTGGGTTCTGATGATGGTGAGTGGTCTTGGTTTCTGTTATTAAGATTCTTATGTTTGCCTTTCGCCATCTGGTAATCTCTGGAGTTAGTTGTTTTAGTTGTCTCTGGTTGGAGCTTGTTTCTCCTGTGATTCTCTTAGCCTCTGTCAGCACTCCTGGGAGTCCAGCTCTCTCCTGAGTCTCAGTGGTCAGAGTAGTCTCTGCAGGCAAGCTCTCCTCTTGCAGGGAAGGTGCACCGAGGTCTGGTAGTCAGACCTGCCTCTTGGATAAAGATGAAGGCCTCTGCAGTCTGAATGCTCACCTGCACAGACTGGCCTCTGAGGGACCCAGGACCCAATGTGGCTCCCTCAGGATCTCCGGCAGGCAAAGCCCTCCCAGGCAGACACCTCTCCTCTGGCGGGGAAGATGCCTGGAAGTCTGGAGCCCGATACTGGGTCTGTCCCAGAATCTATGTTGCTTCTGTCTGTCCCAGAAGCTGTGTCGCTTCTGCAATCCACTCACTCACCCTTTACAGCCTGTGAGCTGACCTGCGCAGAGTGGTCCCTGAAGGATCCAGGACCCAAGAAAGTTCCCCCACTTGCTTCTGCAGGCAGAGCCCTCCCAGGCAGACATCTCTCCTCAGGCAGGGAAGGTGCCCGGATGTCTCAAGCCCGAAACTGGGTCTGTCCCAGAAGCTGTGTTGCTTCTGCAATCCTCACTCTCACCTGTGCAGACTGGTCTCTGAGGGACCTGGGACCCAAGATGTCTCCCTCACGAGCTTTGGCAGGCCCTTTCTCTTCTTTCTTATTGCACCTTTGAGGGATTTGTTCCCATACCAAGAAAAAAACTTGAAACTACCACATTGGTCTTACATCTCTGAATAACCTAGCGGGGCTGCCTTTGTGATGGTGAACATTGTGTTTAGAGGAGACACTTATTGTGCTAGGCTTGTAAAAACAAAATTGTTTTTAGGTTGTATAAGCCCTGAGGAAATTACTTTATCTTGAATGTACCCTGTCAGGTAGCCTGAGATGGACCACTTCCTGGTACCGTTGAGCTACTCTTAAAAAAAAATGGCTGAATGTTGCAAAATATTTCAGTGCCTCAGCTATTCCTACAAAGTGATGGGTCACAAGATTAAACAGGCTAATGGTTAAGTTCTGCTTTTTACAAACTGCCTGCTTGCTTGCATGTCTGAGGCATCTGCTGGACATGTCACTAAATCAAGCCTTGCCTGCTCTGGGAGAAGATATGAGTTACTTTGGCTTCCCAAAATTGTTACTTTGTAGGTTTTGTCTAGATAATCCTTTAGCTAGCAATAGCCCTGGCCTTATCTAGAGAATTCTCTCTTTGTTGGCTCTGGTCAGTCTTCTTTTAATAAAAATGCCTCTTATTTACTGAAAAAAAAAAGTAGCAACAAAAATAATTTTATGGTTGGAGTCAACATAACATGAACTGTATTAAAGAGTTACAGCCTTAGGAAGAGTGCGGACCACTGCTATAGTGTGTTTATAACACATTCACAGACTCTTCTCCCTTCGAGAGACAGACTTCAACTCCTTTTACGAGTGTGTCTTAGACTTGGTGATGCTGCCAATGAATAGATTACAATGCACATGACAAAATATAATTTCCAAGATTAGCTCACAAAAGGCATTGTGGACTATGGGTGTGGTGGTGCATTCTGTAATCTCAGGACTTGGGAGGCACTGGAGAAATAACTATTCGGTCAAGAACACTGGCTACTCTTCCTGAAAGCCTGGATTTAACTGCCAGCATCCACAGCCATCTGTTTCAAGTTTAGGGGGATCCAACACCTACTTCTGCCCTTCTTGAGCAACAGTCCCACATGGTACACAGACATACATGCAGACAAAACACCCATCCACATAAAATAAAATACTTAAAAAAATAGTTCAAGATTAGTCCAACTTATATAGTAACAATTAGAGTCAAATAAATAAGAGGGGAGGGAAATGCGTGTTTGCTTATGTGTGTACATGCACATGTATACAAGAGAGGTCAGAGGACAACTTGTAGGAATTAGTTCTGTCTTCTCACCATGTGGGTTCAAAGGGATCAAACTCAGGCTTGGTGTCAAGCCCCTTAATTTGGCCATTCCACTGGCCCCAAGTGTTCATTTTAAAACTGGAATATAATTCACAAGCTTTAGAAACTCAAGTCTGTCAAGTGTTTCAGTTCACTGGCTTTTGATACACTGAAAAGATGTACAATCATAACAATCACATGGTTGTAGAACATTTTCATTTCCCTCGAAAAAGAAGCCCCCAGGCTAGCAAGATGGCTGAGCAAGTACAAGTTTCTACCACCAAGCCTGACAACCTGAATTCAACCCCTGAGACTCACACACTGGAAGGAAACTTCTCCAGGGTGATCTCTGACCTTCACTCACATGCTCTGGCTGGTACGAAAAGATATCTCATGGTGGTTTTGATCCAGATTTCCTAATTACTAGTAATGTTAAGCATCTTTTCATGGAGACATAACTATTCAAACCATAACTCAAATCAATCCTTCAAGTTACTTCTTGTTGAGTATTTTGTCACAGAAAGAAACTAAGACAGGCCTTTTAAATGTGTGGAATTTACATACTAGGCAGATCAGAAGAGAATGTCTGAATATAAATGAAAATTACATTAATGCAGCTGGATTTCCCACTACATCTCAATTTAAGTACGGCAAAGAAAGTACGAATGTATACATTTTTCTTTTGCTTTGTTTTTCAAAACTCTATTTCAGTTGAATCTTACACACAAAACTTCAAATGAATATATCTCCCTCTTACTGCTAATACATATTATATATGGACTCATATACAAATCTAATTGACTTTGTAATACACGTTATACCTATCTTTAAAATTTTAAATGTCTTTAAGTATAAAATCAGGACTAAGTATTGTAACCTTGCACTGTATTTAGTATAATGGCTCAGGAAATAGCATATAAGCAATTTCATATGGTATGAAAATACAGGCTTTGGAAAATCACAATATCAAAGAGACAGGCCTGACATGCAGCTATTACTAATGAGTGACTCTGAGACAAGCATTCAATGACACTGAGGGACTAATGTTTAGTTATTAAAATAGTTTAGTCATTCCCTCAACACAGACAGCAATGGCGTTTCTACAAGTAGAACAGCATCATGACTAGACCATCATCTCTGACACAAAACCCAACATGTACACAGCCTAAAACCACTTTTTAAAGTTCATCACAGAAGCACAAACATTAGTTTTAAATTCCTGTAATATAAGGCCTCATGATTTGAAGGTTTCTGGATTCTTAATAAATTTTCATATAGTAAAAATTAAATTCTCTTTTGGATACAGTTATATCCAGATAGATTTTTTAAAATCCTATGACAATCAAGGAAATATAAACTAAAATGAATAACTGAGTATACTTTATTAGGCAAATTTACAGTCTGACCATACAAGGTACTGATATAGACTAATTCATCTGGCTAATATAAGTTACAATTATAGACATTATGAGGTGGCTCACACCTGTAATCTCAGCACTTGGAAGGCAGAGATAGGAGGACTGCCCTAAGTTTGACCAATCTCGTCCACATAGTGAGTTTTGGGACAATTAGGACTATTAAGTGAGACCCTGTCAGAAAGAATAAAAAGGGGGTGGGGTGTGAGAATGAGAATGAACAAAAGCCTCACTGAAAGAGTCTTCCTAATAACTGACATTCCAGAAAGAACCTAAATGTCTGTGTCCGTCCATGGGGAAATAAAACATAGGTCTGTTATAATGTCACGTGGAAGCATGACCCAGCAATTTAAAGTGAGTGAAGTAGCAAAGTGATTCTCAGTGGAAGTGGGACATAGAGATGAGGGGGAGGATTATTGGCCTCTCAGTGAATATAGGCCAGGGGCACTACCAAGCAACCCGTGATGGAGAAGGAAGTCCTTCATAAAAACTTAGCTGGCCCCAAAGACCAACAGCACAAAGGCTGAGAAACTCCGAACTAGAGCCAGAGCAACAAGAGAGAGCCCAGAAAGCCCAGGATCCAGGGTGAAATACCTATGAAGGACGCAAAAGTTAAAAACAGAAAACAACATTTTCTATTGTGATTATGTGCATGCATACTTAAGAAGACACAGAGGTTGAAAAGGGCAAAGGAGTAGAACAACTGGAAAGCAAAAGGGCAAATCAACTACTTAGGTGCTCAACTTAGGTTACATAGTGAACACATACAAGTACGCTATAGACTCTCCTCTTCCTACAGGCCTCTCATTATAATTTTTTTTTTTCAGTCAAGGTCTTGCTATGTATACCAGACTGACCTTGAATTCACTATGTAGCACAGGTTGGCCTCAAACTCACAGAAATATCCCCATCTTTGAGCCTCCCAAGTGCTGAGACTAGGAGCATGAAATACTCCCAACTGGGTTTTTTTTCCCCTTGAGACAGGATCTTATTTGTCCCAGGCTGGCCTCAAACTCTCAGGTGGTCACAGTCTCCAAAGTACTAGGTTATAAGCACGCAATAGCATGCCTGACTCCTTAATTTTTTTTTCTTGAGACACAGTCTTATGATCTAGCCTAGGCTGATCTAGCCTCAAACTCATGATCCTCCTGCCTCAAACTACCAATATAATGATTTTGAAGATAAGGTCTCACTGTGCAGCCCTGGCTGCCTGGAACTCAGAGTTCCTCTTGCTTCTACCTCCCAAGTGCCGGGATTAGAGGTGTATGCCACTATGCCTGGCCCTATAATAATTTTTACAAACAAATAAAGGGTCATTTTAGGAGAAAACAGTGAAGAAGACATGAGGAATATATGGAAATTACCAACACAGAAGAAATTTAGTGAGATTAACACTAAACTCAAACATAGAAATAGTCCAAGTCACCCATATCTATAACATCAGAGCTATATAAACATGCCTGCTTTGTTAAATTAAACAACAAAAAACACATCTTCTATGACAGTGAAAGCTACACAAAGAAGCTCTGTCTTGAAAAAAACAAAAACCAACCAAGCAACCAACCACGATGTCTTTTTAGTTAAACAAATGAATACTTTCTAGTGATTCAAACAACACTGAATTAGTTCCCTCCAGCGTAGCTACACAATATTTTCAAATCAATTTAAATTTTCCTACCCATTTGTTTTCACTGCAATATAAACAGAAAAAGTACCAGCCACTGTTTTTACATATCACACATCCCTTTCTTTTAAATTGTGTAAGCTTTCAAAATGAAAATAAACCCTTAATCTGTTTTCAAAACAGTGAGTGCTAACTTTCTCTCATCAGACAACTGTTATTACAGAAGGACTAGGATTCCAGATGAAACAGGTTAAGTATGTAGGAGGTTTGTTTTAAAACATAATTGTTCTTCTTATGGCTATTCCTACAAAATTAGGAGTCAATACTAAAAGAGATATTAGTAAAGTCAAAACAGCACAGAACACTCAAATTAAGAAAAAGCCATTTGTTTTACTCGTCCTTTTTATGACTCTTACACTAGTCAGAGCATCTCTACAAAGTCAAATTCGAGCAATTACAGGTACCTCAGAGTCCTACCGTACTGCATAGCTGAAAACCTTCACATACATCTCTCAACAACCCTGCTTCATAATAATCAGGATGGTAAACTCCTTTAAAGTAAAGGAGCTAAGGCTCAGATTCAGTCACATTCACACAGCCAAGTCAGGAAGGGTTCCAGGGCTAATCACAGCATCAGAATGATTAACTTAATAGGGCAATGTTTGCAAAAGCCACAAAACCAAACCAAAGATGAAGCAATGTGGAAGAATGATTGCCCTGGAAAGGAAACAGATGGATACAGGTTCCTGAGAAACTGATAAATATTCCTCAGGTCTCTCTGAACCTTTTTACACAAACCTTTTTACAACTACTGCCATGCCAGGAAGACCAGAAGAAAAGCGCAGGTTTCCATGGAGTGGGAAACTATTTTTGCTTTAGACAGGGCAGCTATCATGACCTCAAGAAAGTAGGAGGAAATCAGATTGACCTACTTGACATCATGAAATAATCACCCATTTTCCAACCCTGCTATGACTTAAAAATTGACTTGGTGCAGCAGTCTTAGAATGCAAGAAGACTGGTGGTTGGAAAGCACCCTCCCATTGAAACAATCCCTGGTTCAAACTTGCCAGATACAACTTATAGGCAAATCAAGGACTTCCTGTAATTATATTTTCGCTGCTGTTTTTCAGTTCTGAGGACCTCGCCACTAATCAACCCTGCTATCCCCCAATATATCTTTCTTCATGAAAAAATATCTACTTTAAAATCCCAAATCACACATGCAACAACATTAAATATCTATGAAAATAAACACAGTCAAAATTTAACTATTCATATAAAGTTGAAAAAAAAAACCTATTTTCATATTTGTTGGTTGTTTGAAAGTAAAGCCAAAATAATAATAATAATAATAATGAAACCAAGTGTGTCGATGTACACATTTAACCCCAGCACTTGGGAGGCAGGTGCAGATGAATCTCTGTGAGTTCAAGGCCAGCCTGGTCTATACAGAGAATTTCAGACAAGTCAAGACTACACAATGAGCCTGTCTCAAAAACAAAACAAAACAAAACAAACCGACAAAGTTTGCTGAGGTTGTTAATAACAACCATGACCACATACTTTAAGTATGTCATTAGTTTCATAAAAGATAGCACTACACAGATAATGATGACAATTGTTTTACCAAACACAAAAATCTATTAACTTTTTTTGATCCTCTGGCTCAGGGATGACTGCAGAAGATGGCAATGGAAAGATTGCAAGGGCCAGAGGAACAGGAAGTTTGCTGGGTAATTGTGTCTCCTAGAAACATCAGAGAAGCTATACCCATGAAGTCTCACCAACATGGATATGCCTAAACCTGAGCTGAATGAGGATGATGCCAAGAGACATGGCAGCATGGACAGGGGAAAGGCCTATATTCCACACATGAGCAATATCCCCTGCCTTAATAGTGTTAATTATTTAAAAGTTTTGGGCTGAAGAGATAATCCAACAGTTAAGAGCAGTGGCGGTTCTTCCTAAGGACTTGGGTTCAATTCCCAAAATCTACATGGCAGCTCACAATCATCGGGAACTCCAATTCTAGAGGATCTGATGCTTTTTTTCTGGCCTCCACAGGCACCAGACATACACGTGTGGTGTGTTTGTGTATATGTGTGTGTGTGTGTGTGTGTTTGTGTGTGTGTGTGTGTGTGTGTAGTGCCATATTCATATGAAGGCAAGCATAGTAATGTTCACTTGTAATCCCATCACTGATGAGGCAGAAATTTCTGATGCTCATTGTCCAAATAGTTTAGCCTTATCAGCAAGGGCCATGTCCCAGTGAGGCTCACAACAAGGTGGGACGAGCCTAAAGTACAGCAACCAAAGTTGCAGTCTGACCTCCATATCTCACACATGACAGGGTGGCACAAACGGACATTTAAAAGGTGCATCTTTTAATCCCAGGACTCAGGAGGCACAGGCAGACTGAGAGGCGGGACTCAGAGATCTCTGAGTTTGAGGCCAGCCTGGTCTACAGAGTGAGTTCCAGGACAGCCAAGGCTACACAGAGAAACCCTGTCTCAATAATCCAAAACAAAACAAAACAAAACAGGCCAATGTCCTCACTAAAGAAGATATACACAGGGAAAATAAATATGTAAAAGGACGCTCTTTCCAGCATTCCAGCATTCAGAAGGTTGAGGCAAGAGGATCCTGAGCATGAGGGCAATTCTATCTCCAGAACCAGACCCTGTCTCCAAAGTTGGGGGGTGAGGGGCTGCTTCCTTAATTTATGGACAAAGAACAGGCTAAGATCAATATGAGGGCAGAAATCTTGGCGCACACATACACACATGTGGAAGTCTGAGATATACTTTAGTTACCATCTATCAACTACCACTCTCAACCTTACTTTTGAAGATAAGATCTCTCACTGAACCTGAAGACCACTGTTTTGGCTAGACTAGTAAGTCAGCAAGCTTCCAGGTCTCTGCATCCCAGAACTGAGGTTACAGACACATGCCACCAGGCCTGACTAACATTTATGTCGGTTCTTGAGAGCGGAAATTCAGATCTTTATGCTTCCACAGCAAGCTTTGTACTCACTGAGCCATGGCTCCAGCCCCTACAACTGCATAAAAAGTCGAAATGTTTTCAGTTGAAAACTGAACATCAGGAGTCAGAATGAAGAAAAATTTTTCTAGAAAACACATGAAATCTAATGAATCTAATTGTGTACAGTCCTCCTGTGAAAGCTAGTAGAAGGAGTTCACGTGCTATTTTGGAGATGCTAGGTTTGCGTGCTTTGTTTAGCCAAAAAAAATGTTGATCAGTCAGGCTTTACAAAGAGGATAGACCAGGCTGCAGATTGCCATATTGACTGAAGAACAGCCAAGATGGAATCTGAAATTCAAAAAGGAATAAGAGGAAGAGGAGAAAGAAGAAACCAGAATGGGGAATTGAAGCAAAGAGAAGGAAGACCAAAAGCTACAAGGGACATGACATTGCCTTAGAGAGTTCGGGAGTTCTGTAGAGTGGTGTGCCAAAAAGATTTTCCTACTTAATACACATACAGTATAAAATCAATTTTGCTTTTTATCTGTATGGCTTTCTTGTCTACTCTTGGCATGACTGCATTTTTCTAGAATTGTGGGGTGGGAGGTTGTGGATATATGGATGTAGGAGAGACTGATGTGTTCTGTTTATGTGGGTTTGTACATGTATGCACATGCATGGAAAATAGAGATTGACATCGGGCGTCTTTCTCAATTTCTTCGTACTTTTTTTTTTTTGAGACAGGATTTCTCACGGGATCGGCTACTCAATGATTCAGCTAGGTAGGCTATCTGGCCAATGAGATCCAGGGATATACCTATTTCTGGCCCCATACCACTAAGATTACAAACACATGCTGCCTGGATTTTGTATGTACAGAAAGCATTCCACTTAGCCATGCATGTGGTGGCACATGACTTTAGTTCCACTACTGGAGAGACAGAGGCAGATAGATCTCTGAATGTCAAGGCCAGTCTGCAGAGTGAGTTCCAGAAAAGCCAGGGCTACACAGAGAGCCTGTTTTTGTTTTTGTTTAAAAAAAACAAAACATAACAAACCAGAAAGTACTCCACCAACTGAGCCCTCCCCTCAGCCCACAAAGCTATGCTTTTAACACAGGCTTTTGTGGGCTAGGGGTGTGGCTCGGTTAGGAGATGGTGCACTGGGTTCCATTCCTAGAACTGCACAAACAATTGGGCATGATGGAGCATGCCCTTAACTCCAGGACTAGGCAAGTAGAGGCAGGAGAATTAGAAGCCCAAGGTCATCCTCCAATACATAGTGAGTCTGAGAGAAGCCTGGACTATATGACCCTCCCTTTAAAGAGAAAGAGATAATGTTAACTTTTGTTTATAATGAATTAATCACAAATACAAAATTCCCAATTACTACTAACTTTATAATCTTCCAGAAGAGGCCCTGGCATTAGTCCCTAGAGAAAAAGTCCTTACCACTCTGTTCTTGGGGTAGGACTTCATCCTTTCCATGGGTCACTGGGTTCTCAAGCTGACCCCCATTTATGTTGATTTTGTAAGCAATCTAATCACCTACTAAGAAATTCCTTTTCTGGCTGGGTGAGTCAGTCATAGTTTATGTTGCTGCAAAGGAGAACCAAGCCTAATCCGTGTGCAGTAAACGGCAGGTGGCCATTAAAACAACAATGTAGATCTCTACTTTCACGCAGGGAAAATATTCAGAACACTTAAGTGAGAAAAGGCAAATTTCACTCTATTAGAAGTTCTCGTAAGCAACCTCCAGCAATTTAGTGGATGGTCTGGCTTCTAACAGTGAATGTTGAGGTTTCCGCAGCATGCTTAATTTCTGGGGTCTGCACACTCCACATTCCATCAGAATTGTCAGCACACTGACAGAGTTGGGTTTGACCTTAAAGCTCTTTGTGCCCGCTGACCTTCTCATGATTGTGGGATAAAATTAAATACTATGTAAACTGATAAAATAAGAACATAGGAGAGGTTTGTTCTCTCTATGAGAACAAAGGTGAATGCTTTAGAATCAGTTACTAAAGGCAAATAGTAAAGTTACGGCCTAAATAGCTGTATGAGATCAACTTTACAATCTGGAAGAACTCTGACATCTTAAATTTGCTTCCTTTTAGTACAGCAGTTCTCAACCTGTGGGATGTGGCCTCTTTGGCAAACCTCTATCTCTAAAAATATTTATGTTATGATTTATAACAGTAGCAGAATTAGTTATGAAGTAGCAATGAAAATAATTTTATGATTGGGGGGGTCCCTACAACATGAAGAACTGTTAAAGGGTCACAGCGTTAGGAAGGTTGAAAACCACTGTTTTAATATAACCAATTGAGAAACTAGCAACCAGGAATGAAACAACTATCAGTATTGTTTTTAGAAAAGGAAATGATACATGCTGCAGGAGTGGCTCAGTGGTCAAGAACACTGGCTACTCTTCCAAAGGACCTATGTCAATCCCAGCGTACACAGAGGCTCATAAACTTCTCTAACTCCAGTCCTAGGAGATCTGATACCCTCTTCTGGCCTGGACATACCAGGCACACACACATGGTGAACGGATATACATGTAGGCAAAACACATAAAACAAAATAAATAAGATAATAAAAAAATAAAACATTTTTAAAGGAAAAATGAAGATTTTTAATGAATCCAAACACAAAGAAAAGGCCTTGGCTCTGCATATAAATACTGTTAAATAAGTGAATGTATGTTTTAGCTTAAAAAAAAAATAACTAGGCTTAACCAGGCATTTAGGCACGTGCCTATAATTTCTGCACTTGCAAGGTGAAGGCAGAAGGATCAAGAATCCAAGGTCAACCTCAGAGCAATATAGTATGTTCCAAGCCAGCCTATGCTATATCATATTTCAAAATTAAAAAAAAAATTCTTGGGCTGGAGAGATGGCTCAGCAGTTAAGAACATTTACTACTGCTCTTGCAGAGGACCCTGGTTCAGTTTCCAGCACCTACATGATTGCTCAAAACTATCTGTTAACTCTAGTTCCAGGGAATCTGATGCTCTCTTCTCTTCTCTGAGGGTTCCTGCATGCTTACACATGTGTGTGTGTGCGCACACACACACACACACACACACACACACACACACACACCGCTCCACTGTATACACACACCACATTATCCATTTATCTGAGAAAACCAATACTACTGAAAAGGTCCTCACCAGATTAAGGTGTGACCTTGTTTGTTCTCTTTTACCCTCTTTGAGTTAGAGCTCATTTTCTAAACCTGGCTGATGATCTTTCCTGTTGCATCTATAAGCAATCTAATACCTGCCAATAAATTCCCTTTGGATTCAGTGAGTCAAGCCATTTGTACTCCTTCTACCTTTAAACTATTGTGAATAATGCTATGATGAATAGCTCTATATAAATATCTGTTCAAGTCTCAGTTTTTAATTTGTTTGGTGTGTGCCCAGAATGAGAACTGGTGAATCGTGTGGTGAAGTTGTTAAGGATTCCCCCATACTGTTTCTACCATGACTAAGCATACTACACTTTACTAAAATGCACAAGAGTCTTGGCTTTTCCATTTCCTCATCAAGGGTTAATATATACTGGTTGTCCAGTAACATGCTATGGTTTTACATATCAAAAATTTCAAAGAAAAATGGACAATCAAAACTAAAATATGGACTGGACACAGTGGTACACAAAGAAATGCTGTGTTTAAAAAAAGAACTAAAATATGGATAAAACATAAAGGTATACACTTGATTAACAGTCATTTCCTTTCTAATATAATATAAATATAAATATAACTTCATTTGTTCAATGATGTTCAAATTTGTTCAAATCTCAATGTAGTTTTTATATTTTTTCTTAATTTCCACACTATGTACTAATCTGAATTTGTAACAAGAACTGGTTATAAGATATATTTATATACTCTATTTACTTATTTATTTTTGGCTTATTTGAAACAAGATCCCTCTATGTTGCTTGAGCTCACCTAGAATTTGTTATGTAGCTCCAAACTAGCCTGGAAATTGTAATCTTCCTGTCTCAGCCTCCCTAGGGAGGTGTGTACCACCACAGCACCATATGATAGTTTAACTATGAAATAATACTTTTGAATTCTAGTTCATGAACAATTAGCTTAAGAAGTTAGTACAATAATTAAGAATGAGTTCAAAAGAATCAGGATAAAAAGACAAACAACTGGTCATTAGTGAGTGACCCAAGCTTTGTTAAAGAACTTCCTTTCACAGTGGTGTAAGAAACTGAAATGCTGTGTATTTCCTTTCTATTAGTTCTTCAAATGTCTAGCTAGCTCTTAGATTTCAACATATTTCTATAAAATTTCTTCTAAAAGTCATACAAAAAGAGTAGCAAATACAGTACTGTATTTTCAGCTTTAGAAAATAGTAGCCAAGTAATAATGATCTAACACTGACTGTGAGCATAGCAAAGTACACAGGCTAGTTAAGATGATATGGACAATATCTAAAATCTACAAACAATTAACTTATCATCCTTAGCAACCTGTTATAGCTGTAACAAACAGCAAATCACATACAAAGCCAAACTCATTAGAATAACAGCAGATTTATCAACAGAAACTAAAATCCAAGAGAACATGAGATAATATTCTTCCAGTTCAGAAAGAAAATTACTACCAAACCAAATTAGCATACCCAGCACAATTATCCTAATAAAAGAGAACTGAAAAGCTTTCATGATTGGCTAGCTGTGGTAGAGCATTCCTTTAATCCCAGCACTTGTGAAGCAAAAGGAGAACCTCTGCGAGTTCAAGGCCAGCCGGGTGAACACAGAGTTCCAGGACAGCAAGGGATACGTAGTGAGACCGTGTCTGTAAAAATAGTTTCCATGAGAAACTAAGACAATTCAGAAGATGCTTGAAAAGAGAGATAAACACATGGAGACAGTCACAGGAAAAGGACAAAAACAACAGCAGGCAATCCACACCTTTCAACACTACATCTGAGCTGTGATGGTCTCAACTTCCAGTCAAAAGACAAAGACCAGTAAAGTGGTTAGAAATATAGGCAAAAATATGTATTTCCTCTAACAAATATCTCACTGGCAAAGATACATGCACAGCTTTAAGGTAAAAAGACTGAAAAAGATACTCCAAGAAAAATCGACCTCAAACAGCTATACTAAATCTAGCAAAGTAGACAGACCTCAATGAGATGATCATGTAGTTTTTGTCTTTGAGTTTGTTTATATAGTGTATTATGATTTACTCAAGAGTTACACCTCTATCTGTCTTTTCTGCCTCCAATGCCACCATGATACCTGTGATGGTTTGAAAGAGATGGCCCCCATAGGCTTAGTCATCAGTGAGTGGAACTGTTTGGGAAGGATTAAGCAGTATGGGCTTGTTGGAGGAGGTATGTCACTGGAAGTGGACTTTGAGTTTTGAAAAACCCATATCAGTTTCTCACTTTCTCTTCCCACTGCCTTCCCACAGGTCAGGATATAAAGCACTCAGCTACATCTCCAGCACCATGTCTACCTATCTGCCTAGCACCATGATCCCTGCCATGATGATAATGGATTAACCTGTTGAAACTGTATGCAAGCCCCCAATTAAATGCTTTCTCCTCTAAGTTGTTTTGGGACATGGTGTCTTGTCACAGCAATAGAACAGTAACTAAGTACCTATGAAAAAGCTTTTAGAATGGAAGGACCAACACTAGATCTGAATTTCACTCTTGACTACACCTATCCTGTAGAGCAGTAAATTAAATGATGTACTGTGAATTTCCAACACTTCCTCCAAGAGAGAATCAGTGGATGAAAGAGCTGGGAATCAGGGTGAAGGGGCTGAAACTACCAAAAGGGAATACAGGCAAAATCACTGTAACATCTGAGATGCCTTTCTCCATGGAAATATCTTACCAAAAAAAAAAAAAAACATTTAAAAAAAAAGATTTATTTATTTTTATTGTATATGTGTTGATGTTTATCTGCATGCATCACCTGCATGCCTGCTACCTGTAGTGGTCAGAAGAGGTGGGCCAGAACAAGATCTCCTGGAACTGGAGTTGTGATAGTTGTGATCCATAACATGGGTACTTGGAACCAAATCTAGGTCCTCTGCAAGAGCAGCAAGTGCTCTTAACTGCTAAGTCATTTCTCAAGGCTCCCAAAAACATATAAAGAACTATAAGCTATGTGATTGGTTATAAGTAGTGGCTAATGACAAAAAGTACAAATTATGTTACTTCCTAATCACCAGGCCTGAAAATAAAGCTTAAAATTAATTTATCTGGAATATTTTGTTTGAATTCATAAATGAGGTTTAAAAACAAAAAAATTAAAAATGTAAAGCTTATTACTAAAATTCTATAAGAAATATAATCTACAACTTCAGAAATATAATATAGATTTTAAAATAGGTCTTTAATTTTTCATTACATTTGTGTGTGTGTGTGTGTGTGTGTGTGTGTGTGTGTAGACATGCATCCCAGGCCATGTGTGTGATAGTCAGAGGACAGCTTGCAGGAATCTTTTCACTCCTTTTATCATATGGGTCCCAAGGATCATAATCAAGTCAACAGGATAGGTGGCCCCTTTAACCTACTAAGCCACTTCATTGGCCTCTTAACATAGGTGTCTAATAAAGGGAACAGGTAAACCTCTTATCTGAAGACAATGTTACTCCAAGACTACAGAAGTAAAAAAGAACTTGGCCAGCTTTTGATGTTTCCATCAGTGACAGCATATCCTAGGAAATTTCAACTCATTATGTCTCTGTTGACCTACTGAGGTAATTTGGCAAATTACACTTATGCTACCACTTAGCTCTATAATTCCAGGCAATTAGATATATTGGCCTACAGGGACTCTGGCCTACAAACACAGCATAAAGAGTTGTCAAGCCAGATTGACATTAAACACTAGGCAACTAAATATGTTATCTAAAATATAGGTTAAGAAAATTTTGAGAAGTCAAAAATAATTAGCCTACATTAGCCTATTATCAGGAATGGCATGAGCTGAAGAGTTGGTTCAGCAGTTAAGAGTACCAGCTGGGGCTGGTGAGATGGCTCAGCGGGTAAGAGTACCTGACTGCTCTTCTGAAGGTGCTGAGTTCAAATCCCAGCAACCACATGGTGGCTCACAACCATCCATAACGAGATCTGACTCCCTCTCCTGGAGTGTCTGAAGACAGCTACAGTATACTTACATATAATAAATAAATCTTTAAAAAAATTAAAAAAAAAGAGTACCAGCTGCTATTACAGAGGATACAGGTTTAATTTTCAGCACTCACATGGTGTCTTGTGACCATCTCTGTAACTCTAGTTCCAGGGGAATCCAAAGCCTTCTTTTTGGCACTATCTTTGAGAGCACCAGACATGCACATAGTGTACATACATATAAAATAATAAATAAATCTATAAAAGAAATAACATAATTGTCACAAAGTTAATCATTCTCATTAATAGATTTGATCAGAAGCCTATTCGGAAGGTTAGCCCATTATCATCACAGCAGGAATCATGGTGGCAAGCGAGGCATTGTAACAGTAACTGAGCCGGGTGAGGTGGTGCACGCCTTTAAACCCAGCACTCAGAGGCAGGCGGATTTCTGAGTTCGAGGCCAGCCTGGTCTACAAAGTGAGTTCCAGGACAGCCAGGGTTAAACAGAGAAACCCTGTCTCAAAAAATCAAAAAAAAAAAAAAAAAAAAAACCAGTAACTGAGAACCCCATCCAGCAGAGAGAGGGGGGGAGAGGCGGGAGGGGAGAACATGTGAGCACAAGTGATGTGTGGTGGCACATACCTTTAATCCCAGCACTCAAGAGGCAGAGATAGGCAGAGCCCTATGAATTCAAAAGCAAACTGTTCTACATAGTGAATTCAGGCCAGCATAGGTAACATAGTGAAATCCTGTCATAAAACAATAACGAAAACAAACAGAAAAAGTTGATGATGTAGTCATACTAAAAAGTACTACATAGTAGTATAATTTATATCTGTTTATATTTATATAGTAGTAGTATTTATATCTGTTTCATAGTGATAAAGAAGCAGATTTGTGCAATGAAGAGTCTAGAAGAAAATAAGCTATAATACTTATTATTCTATGTGCTGGTTAGTGTTTTGTCAACTTGACACAAGATGGGGTCGTGTAGGAAGTGGAACTTCAATCTACAAACTGTCTCAATAAGATTGGCCTGTAGGTTAGTTAGTGGGGTATTTTCTTGATCAACGAGGTGTGGGATAGCCCAACCCAGTGTGGGCAAGCCCAACCCAGTGTGGGCAGTGCCACTCCTGGGCAAGAGCCAGTAAGCAGCCTTCCTCCATCATCTCTCCTTCAGTTCCTGTCTTGAGGTCCTCTCTCAACTTCCCTTCATGATAGACTATAAGCTGTAAAATGGAATAAACCCTTTCCTTCCCAAATTGTTTTTGGTCAGTGTATTTATCATAGCAACAGAGAAGCAAACTAGAACAGTCCATAAGGGGGTAATTTCCTCTTTTAACTTTATACATGTCTTTATTACTTCATTTCATTAAAGCAAAACTGGTTTTCTCTAGTATTCTGAAAAAGTAAAGGCTAAAAGTGTCCATTTTATTTACTTGAATGAGATGTATTTTATTTTCTTCTGTAGCTGGAGACTTTTTTCAAGTACAGAGGAATCACAGGACATATATAGTTCCCTTTTGTTTTTTAATGTGTATGGGTGTTTTGTCTCCAAGTATGTTTGTGTACTACACACATGCCTGATGTCTTCAGAGAAGATGACATGGGATCACTGGGACTGGAGTTACCTGTGGTGGTGAGAGAGCATGTAGGTGCTGGCAGTCAAACCTGGATTAGCTGGAAGAGCAAGACACGCTCTTAACAGCTGAGCCATCTGTACACGCCTAACATGGAGTTCCTTTGTTTGGGTTGGAGGAGTGTTTGGAGGCAGACTAGGTGGCTCTGACTGTCCTAGAACCCACTATGTAAACCAGGTTGGCCTTGAACTCATAGAGATCCACCTGCTTCTGTGCCACAATGCCTAGCTAGCTATATGTAGCTCCTTTTCAAAGGTACCTTTTAGCCAAGGTATTAGAGTTTGAAAGAAAGAAGAGACTATAGAAAAGAAGGAAAAGAGAGAAAGAATATCTGGGCACTTATAACCCCAGCACTCTGAAGGTAGAGGCAGGAGAGTCAGGATTTAAAACAGTCCTCTAAATAGCTAGCTCAAGGGTAGCCTAAGCTATGTGAAACCTTGTTTAAAAACAAACAAACAAAACAAAAACAAAACAAAGTGGAGATGGTTTAGTCAGTAAAGTGCTTGCTGCATAAGTGTCTGACTCTGATCTCCTGCACCTACATAAAAAGCCATGGTTAACAGCAACACATACCTGTAATCCAGTGCTAGGAACACAGAAACAAAGAATCCATGGGACTCACTATGATAGTTAGTATATGCTCGGCCCAGGGAGTGGCACTATCTGGAGGTGTGGTCTTGTTGGAGTAGGGGTGGCCTTGTTGGAGTAGGAGTGTCACTGTGGGTGTGGGCTTTAATATCCTAGTGCTAGCTGCCTGGAAGTCAGTATTCTGTTTGCAATCTGCAGATGAAGATGTAGACCTCTCAGCTCTTCCTTCATCATGCCTGCCTGGATACTGCCATATTATCACCTTGATGATACTGGACTGAACCTCTGAACCTGTAAGCCAGCCCCAATTAAATGTTGTTCTTTATAAGACTTGTCTTGGTCATGGAGTCTCTTCACAGCAGTAAAACCCTACCTAAGACAGAGACCCTTTAAAATCTGCCCTATAGCTTTACTCTGAATAAAGCTACTGTTTCTTTTGCAAGCCTGGATGAGCCCTATTTTCAGTTTTTTGGATAAGAGGTCAACAACCTGGAAACTGACCCAGACCTGACCTCCTAACCTACTTTGGTGAACTTCGAAGAGATTCTATTAAAAAAAAAAAAGGTAGAGAGCAACTGAAGGTGATGTCCTACATCAACTCTGCTCTCTATGTACATGCATGTACATATATACACACACATAAAAGGAAACAGAAAGCAAGAGAAGACTACTTAGGGCTAAAGATGGTTCATCAGTTGAAAAAGTACACACTCCATTTTCAGAGAACTGGAGTTCAATTCACACACAGCTCCTATGCCAGGAGGGTCACTAATCTCTGTTACTCCAGCTCTAGAGAATCTAATATTATCTCCTTACTTCTGTGGATACCTGTACTCACAGAAAATATACACAGACAAATATACATCCATGTATATACACATATACATATATAAATAAGCCTTTTAAAATGAAAGAGATATACCATACACACACACACACACACACACACACACACTCTGAGTGAGTATGCAAAATTAAAAAGTAAAAGTAAAAGTTAAAAAAAAGAAAGAAAAGAAAAACTAACTAAAATGAAAGAGAAGGCTAATAATGTGCAACAGGAATTCTATTAGTGCTAGGGTAAAGCAGTGTCGCTGAGCATGAAAATAATGAGCAGCATGTGACTTGATAATCTTTAAATGTTTAATATTTTTGGAGGCAGGCTAATTCATGTAGCCCAGGCTGACTACAAACTTTCTACATATCCGAGGATTTCCTGAACTTCCTTTCTCTAGCTTCATAGTGCTGGGATTACAAAGTCCTCCACCATCTCCAGTTTCTGTGCTTCCAGAGAGTCAACCCAGGGCCTGGTACATCCTAGGTATGCACAGGGCCAACTGACCTACACCCCCACCCCTAGGTAAGGTATTCAACATTAAATTTCTAACAGAAGAACAAAAGGAAATGTGAAATATCGTTTTCTTCAATTATAGTAACATTTAAAACAAGCAGACCCAACAAAGATTACAATTAGTTTTAAAGGCCAAATGAAAATCCAATTGAAATTTGAAAGTCTAACCAAAAACAAAGAATCCTATAATTAAATTGAATCAGATCATCTCCCAAGCCAGGAACGCACACAGTCTATGAAAGGGGGAGCGGTATGAAGGAGTTATACGAATTCAATCCCAGAGGCTCGTCTGTTAAATGAAGGTTTGCACCAGAAAATGATGGCATGGAGTGGAGAGAGTATTCTTTTAAACTCAATTCAACATCAAAAAATTTCAATAAATCTGTCATGGGCAAAAGAACTAGCATCATCCTGTCGTTTTGGTAACTAAGGTCTTGGATTCATTTTAACATGCTTAAAGGTAATCCTAGCAACTTTCTGTGTGTTTTCCAGACAGAAGGCCCCGAATCCAGCAAAGCTATGACATGGTGACACTGTTCCCAGAGGAAAAAATTCTGTTAGCTAATAAACAAACATACTTACCTAATAAACATAGTTGTATCTGCATCATAAAGATATTTTATATTTAACCTTAACATGTTATGACATTCAAGAGAACTTCAATACAAGAAAAAAGTGGGGAGGAAAATCAATTCCTAAAGTATATTCTAAAGATATAAATAAAATTTTACTATCTTTTATTTACTTATCTTGTGTGTCCATGGACGGACCTGCAAGCATGTCATGGCTGTGCTTGTGTTTGGAGGTCAATTCTGGAACTCCAACTCTTCACATCAACCAGGCTTGGCAAGGAGTGCCTTTACCTAACACTTGTATCAAACAAAATTGGGGCTAGGGATGTCACTCAGTAGAGGAGAGGCCTCAGGTTTCACCTCCAGTGCCACAAAAACAAGACAACTGTTATCTCAGACGAAGAAATAAGAACCTAGCATTTTATAAAACTGTTGTATGAAGAAGGCTAGGGACAAAGCTCAAAGTTAGAGTACTTAGTACCTAGCATGTGCGAGGCCCTGGGTCCAATTCCCAGTACCAGAAAGTATTATCCCATGGTAGCCCATTGTATGAATGTCATATTTTATTTCAACAATTCCTTTTTGATTTACATTTAAGGTTGTTTTCAGTTCAGTCCTATTCCAAACACTGTTTTAATGAACATCCTTGTATATCATCTTTATTTTAGACAAACTTCCTGGAAGTAGAACTGCTAAATCACAGAGTACATACACTACAAACTCTGATAAACAGCGCCCTACTGACCTTAGAAAAAAGAGACCAATTTATATTCCCACTAACAGCTCATAAAAATGGTTAGAGCCAGATGTGGTGCATGCCTGGAATCCAAGCACTTGAGAAGTTAAAGCTAGAGGATTAGTACAAAGCCAAGGCCAGGCTGAGCTACATCCTGCCTCAAAACCAAGTAGTTGGGATTCAGGCAGTGATGCATTCCTGAGATCCCAGCCTGAGAGAACAAGGAAGGAGGAGCAGGAGTCTGGAACCAGTGAGATCTTGCCTCAAAAACAGTGATTTTTTTGTTTTGTTTTGTTTTGTTTTGTTTTTGAGACAAGGTCTTGCTGTGTGAACCATGCTGGCCTTGAACTCAAAGAGATTCTTCTCTTTCTGTTTCCCCAGCAACCAGGTCTAATGGTGCGTGCCACCATGCCCAGCCCTGATTAGTACATCTTAAAGCTTCTGTTACTATCACCAACCCACCCTCCAGAAAGAGGCATCATGCCCGCTAGCAATTTAACACAGGAGCTATTTTCTCACATTAAGATAGGCAGGGTTTTTTGATTTTGGTTTGTTTGTTTGGAGAGTTGGTTGGTTTTCCTTTCCAGGACTAAGGAGTAAACCCAGGGCCTCATACTGTATCAGGCCTATCATAGAAAAGCAAAATATATTTTTTTATTTAATTACTTTTAAGTTTTGTCAATCTGTTCTATGAAAAAACATTCACCTACTGATAACCTCTGGTAACTTGAGATTTTCTGACATTTGAATTTCTGTAATGTTTATCTTTCTGAATAGTTACTTCACTGAATAATAGAATTTCCCAATCCATCCATTTTGCTACAAATTTCATGATTTCAATTTTTTCCTAACTGAATAGACTTCTGTTGTATGTATGTACCATATTCATCTGCTGATGAACAGCTAGGCTGATTCCAATTTCTAACTATTCATCAGTGGAGGGTTCTCAAAAACTAAACTAGAACTACCACATGACCCAGTTACACCACTCTTGGGCAAATATCCAAAGAACTCCAAATCTTACCCAGAGATCGCTCATCCACATTCTGCTGCGCTGTTCTTGTGTTTACCTGCTATGAACATGAAAAATACCTTTGTCACATTTATTGCTGATGCTTTGAAACAGTTTGTTTCTCTTTTGATATCTTTCTGGATTCCTTTCTCTTTTGCAGCTTTTGAACTTGTTTCTGGCTCCTACATTATGTTTGAAAGGCTTTCCTGACCCCAAGCCTACACTAGCACGTGCTTTTTCCTTTTTCCTAGTACCACTTGTACTTCACATTTCAATAGTAAATGAACCTAGAACTCGTTTGAGTTAAGATCCTAACATAGGAAACTCTTCCGTGTCACATGAATTGCTTGTCCCAAAACCATTTGCTAAGGGAGCTAGTTGTTTCTCCCTATCTGAAATGCTTTCACTATTACATATATGCTAAAATCTTATTTATAGTGATGCCTTCTTTGCTGTATACCTTTGCAGCTGGACAGATGGCTCGGAGATTAAGAACACATATTGGCTTTCCTGTAGACCAGGGTTTAATTCCCAGCATCCACATCAGATGGCTCTAAGCAAACTATAACTCTAGTTCCAAAGTATCTGGTCCAAAAGAAACTATGGACAAATAACTATCTCTGGTACTTATTAGTAAACCAAAGTACAAGCTGGCCTCCAGACTCTTAGCATCACACAGAACTGTTACAGAGTCTATGGCTGGCATCCTATATCTTCTCGCCCCGTCACCTACCCTAACCTCCTCCAGCTCCCAGGCTTCTGGTGCCCTAGTTTCTTGTTCCTATGAAACCCTGCCATCTTAGCCATGGGCTCTCTCGGTTCTCTCTTTTGTTTTCCGCTCTTCTCTTCCTCTCTCGCCCTCCTTGCACCCCCACCTCTCTCCTCTCATAGCTAAGTCAAGTCTGCTGACCATGCTCAGTTTACTACTTCTCGCCTTACTCTGGATGTCTCTGGCTGTACCCTCATATCTACAACAGAAACCTTCCCTTCAACCTATAACAGGGCAGTTAACATCTCTGGACTCTGCGGACAACCAGACTCATGTGACACACAGATATATACACAGAATTCAAAATCAATCTTTTTGAGAGAGAGAGAGAGAGAGAGAGAGAGAGAGAGAGAGAGAGAGAGAGAGAAAGGAAGGATCAGATATACCTTGCTCAGCTATAATCAGAGAAGCTTCCTCCAGCAGCAGATGGGAACAAACACAGAAACTAAGCCTACTTTCTGCAGAGGAAAAGACCTTTTAACACTCAGCCCTAAATGGAATGTCTCCATCAAATCCCTCCCCTCAGGATTCAGGGAATCCCACAGAAAAGGGGGCATAAAGAATGTAAGAGCCAGATGGGATGGAGGACACCAAGGAAACAAGGCCCTCTAAATCAACATGATCAAAGCTCTTAGGAACTCACAGAGGCTGAGGCAGCATACACAGGGTCAGCGCCAGGTCCTCAGTGTATATATTATAGCTTCCTGTTTAGAATTTTGATGGGATTCCTGAGTGTGGGAATAAGCGGGCTTTCTGATTCCTGTGCCTTCTCTTGGGCTCCCTTCCTTCTGTTTGTTTATCTTGTCCAACTCTGATGTGAGAGTATTTATCTTATATTTTATGTGTTATATTTTACTATTATTATCCCTGAGAAGCCTGTCTGTTTTCTAATAAGAAACAGAAAAGGAGTAGTGGATCAAGATGGGAAGGGAGTGGGGAGAATTAGGAGGAGGAGAGGAAAGCATAATCAGGCTATATTATGTGAGAAATAAGTCTATTTTCAATAAAAGGGAAAAAAGAAAAAAGATCCTAGAAGTTAATGAAATTAAAGTCACAGTGTGGGGAAGAGCAGAAATGGTGAGGGGTAAAGGTGGAAGCTGTGGCAGGTTTTACTGGGCATAGTAGGAATGCACCTTAAAAGTTATTAAAAATTATGTTCTTGTTATTATAATCTTGTTCTGCATATGATATTATGAATGTTCAGGGTACTGGTAAAAGAAAAGCACTTGCCTTACTTCCTGGCTGCCTGGATTGTAAGATAAATGATGTTCTCCAAGGGACCAAGGAACTTAAGCAGGTCTTACACATGCAGAATTTACCATTAATGGATGCAAATAGTCTCCACAAAGCTTAAGTGTGGTAAGTTTATCTGATACAGCCAGCAACATCCACTGAAGTAAAAAGTCGATATTATGATGTGTGATAAACACTTGCGATTCTCCATTTTTAGCTAAATATTTCTATGGCTTTCCACATAGGGATGGTAAATAACATCTTTCTCTTTTGTTTTCCTGTCCCCCTCCCTCCTCCCACCCCCGAGCCAGATTTTCTCTATGTCTGCCTGTCCTGGAACTAGCTCTGTAGACCAGGCTGGCCTTTAACTCACAAAGATCGCCTGCCTCTGCCTTTCAAGTGCTAGGATTAAAAGCATGCGCCACCACTGTCCAGCTCTTATTACTGTCTTTACTTGAACTGTCCTTCATATTGTATTGATAGTATAACAAAGACAACCTTAAAGTCTTCCTATGAGAACTAGTAAACCCAAACAAGTGTTAATACCAACCATGTCTCCATTGATTTAGCGTGAGTTGGCAAGAGAAAAACGGATGAAAGCCTGGGAAGGGGCTAGGGAAGAGACAGAGAGAGGAGGGAACAGCCACAAATCTCATGTTACTCCTTTCCTTTATCCCCAGTACTTCCTGTACCCTGAAACCCTAGCACCCGGTGTTTTCCTACTTAGTTGTGCTTTTCTGGAATTGCCACATAAATGGAATTTTGCATTGTGTGGCCTTTTGAAGCCGGCTTCTTTCATTCAGCAAACTGCAGTTTGAGAGATTCAGTGACATAATTGTATGAATCAACAGGCAGTTCCTTTTTTATCAAAGAGTAGCATACCATAGCACGGAGTACAACAATCTGCTTATCTGTTTCACTGGCTGAAAGAAATGGCTTGCTTCCAATTTGGGTGACTACTGCTAAATAACATTTGTGTTCTTTAAACAAGGGTTATTTTATAGTTAGGTTTCTAAAGCAGAAGATCAAAACCACGGATACGTCTGTTTTACTGTGAGCTACAGCCTTAGCACCCAAGTATAGGTTTTTGTGAACCCGAGTCTTCATTTCTCTTGGCAGATACCTAGAAGGAGTACTGTGAGTCATATGATAAATACAGGTAATTACATAAGAAATTGCAGCTGGGCATTCTATTCAGTGGAAGCACTGCTTTTGCTCTCCCACTCAGTAGCAATAAGTGCTCTAGTTGCTCTACATAGCTGCCAGTTTGGTTTTACACTTTACACACTGTAATAATGTAATTCGTGTTTTCTAAAATAAACTTATTTCTAGGACATTCTTAAGGTCTTAAGAAAATTGGCCAGAAAATACAAAATTTCTCATATATGCCTCCTACCATATGTATAATCTCTCCTATTATCAATGGCCATTATGGGTTTTGTTTGGTGTTTTTTTTAGCAATTTAAGATACACACACACACACACACACACACACACACACACACACACACACATGTTCATATATATCTGTTGGTGTTGTTTTTTTGTTTTTTTGTTTTGTTTTGTTTTTTTCTGAGACAGGGTTTCTCTGTGTAGCCCTGGCTGTCCTGGAACTTACTTTGTACACCAGGCTAGCCTCAAACCTAGATATCTGCCTGCCTCTCCCTCTTGAGTATTAGGGTTCAATGCACGCACCAAGCCCAGCAAGCATCTTTATATAGTCTAAGTGGAAGGTCTATAGCCTTCGCCACATTATTATTTAGTTCATCTTCTCGGTGTTAAATGTTGAGGATTTCAAAAGTATATTCTTTTTGTAAGTCTTTAACAAAACATATTTTGCAAATGTTTTCCTTAGTCCAGGTATGAATCAATGCAGGTAGCAAGCGGTTATGGAAAAACATAAAGCTAATTGTTTTGTTAGCTCTAACTCTATCATGGATCTTTTTCCAATTTCCTTGTGGTAGATAAGTTCATATAAGTATACTCCATGGTGAAAGTATAAAACCTACTTTGAAGCCTCACAGCTTCCATTGCAAATGGCTGCTCTCACTTTACTAGTTGACTGAATTGTATAGTTTGGGGCTCAGGCTAACTTTGGTGTGTATTTCTTTTATTTCTACCATTTTTTTTTTTTTTTTGGTTTTTCGAGACAGGGTTTCTCTGTATAGCCCTGGCTGTCCTGGAACTCACTCTGTAGACCAGGCTGGCCTCGAACTCAGAAATCCGCCTGCCTCTGCCTCCCGAGTGCTGGGATTAAAGGCGTGCGCCACCACGCCCGGCTCTACCAGTTTTTATAAGAAGGCTTTTTAAAAATTATGAACTGGAAATAAAGTGGGAAATCATTTTAAGAAAAAGAGAAAATAAATAACAATTTCAAATTGTCAAGGACAACTAGTTAGCCAAACAAACATGAAGGACTTCACCATTCTAGAGCTTATTTTATTTTATTTTTTAAAGATCTACTTATTTTTATTTTGTGTATTATGTTGTCTGCATGTATGTCTGTGCATGATGTGCATACAGTGTCCAAAAATGCCTGGGGTGGTACCCTAGCATTAGAGTTATATAGTTGTAAGCCACCATGTGTGTACAGGGAGTTGACCTGGGTCTCTCTAGGACCCCTTTAGGGCTTTGAATTAGTAAGTTTTAAGTGATTTGTTATCACAAACAAGCAGAGGTACTAATACAGCTATCTCAAATGTACTGAATTCATAAGAGCAAGATAAAGTCTGCAAAACCTCAAATGTATAATTGCTAAACAGAAATCAAGACAAATATGCCTCTAGAGAGATATTTTCTTCAGTTGTGATGACATCAGTTATATGCGCATGATCCAGCAAACAACCTCTCACTTCCTATAAGTAAACATTAATGAAATTCATCGGGTCACTTAAAAACACATGAAAGTAGAGAGGGGACTAATTGGGAAGAGAAAGGGATCCGCAACAGTGACAGGGGACGAGAGAGAATGGTGAGGGGAGGAATTTAATCAAATACATTATAATACCGGCGTGAAACTGGCAAATGTATGCTAGTAAACATAAAAGACAAAAATCATGTACAGAACATGTATACAATGGGAGATTTAAGCTTTATTTTAAAAAGCAAAGTATTCGCCGGGCAGTGGTGGCCCACACCTTTAATCCCAGCACTTGGGAGGCAGAGGCAGGTGGATTTCTGAGTTCGAGGCCAGCCTGGTCAGAGTGAGTTCCAGAACAGCCAGGGCTACACAGAGAAACCCTGTCTCATAAAACAAACAAACAAAAAACAAACAAACAAAAAAGCAAAGTATTTACCATTTTCCATGTCCTTCATGAGGTAGGAAGATTTGCCAAATGAAGTAAGCTAAACACAGAAAAGAAAAATATCCCATAATCTTACTTGAACTCGGAATCAACAAAATCAAATGTTCATAGATGGCTAATGGGGAAAAGGAGGTCAGAAGATGCACGCTAACAAAGATATAGGAAAGTATGGCACAAGTCTATAGCACTGGACAACGGGAGGACTCTAGTAACACATCTGTCTTGAATGTGCATTTGTTTCACTATGGTAACCTTTAAGCAATTCACATGTGTATTCCACAGAAAAACCTATTAAAAAAACAAAGAAATCAATACCAGGCATGGTAGTGCACTCCCTTAATCCCAGTAGTCAGCAGGCAAGAGAATCTCTATGTTCAAGGTCAGCCTGGTATAGAAAGCAAGTTACAGAACCAAAGAAGCCCTGTCTCAGGGTGGGGATAGCAGAACAAGACAAATTCTCACTAATAATAATGCTTACTATTTAGGGTATTTCAAGTCCAAACTCAGGGCAGTAGAGCCTAGCTTATGCATGGTATTCAACCTCTTAACACCGAAAAAAAAAATGCAAATTCATCATGATTTTACTGGAAGAATGTTCTGTCCAGAATCTACTCCTGAGTTCTGTTGTTTGATAATTTGTTTGTAAAAGATGGACCTGACCTAAGAGAAAGCTATTTTTCCCCATTTGGATCAGCTGTTTTCACAAAGTCAATTCCTGCCTTTAGTTAGTTTGCTTTAAAGGATGAGTCACCTTTTTTGTTGTGCAGGCAATCAGACCCAGAGCCCCACAGCCCAGCACTAGGATGGACACTTTGATTCTAAAACCCTGTGGGGGAGCAAAGCTACAACTCAATTTTAAATGTTGGTCTAGTATGTTCCATTAAATATTTGAAGGGGGTCGTGGCACACACCTTTAATGCTAGCACTTGGGAGGTAGAGGCAGGAGACTCTGTGAGTTGGAGCCCAGCCTGGTCTACAGAGTGAGTTCCAGGACAGCCAAGGCTACAGAGCGAGACTCTGTCTCAAAAAACAAAAGTATCTTTCATTTTGATTTTTTTTTTTTTTTGAGACAGGGTCACACATTCTACAGCCCAGATTGGACTAGAACTCACAATTCGGCCTCAGCCTCCAAAGTGCTGGGAATACAAATATATCCTACAAAGCCTGGATTGAAATAAATGTGTAAAGTACTTTTGTACAGAGACTTTCCTTTCCACGTTTGATTAATACTGCACATACATATACATGCCTATGTACACATAGAGACAGGCTGAACAAACTAAATCTGCATAATGTTTTCTCGCTGACAGCACTTCCCTTTGAAAGAGAAGTGACTTAGAAAAGCAATTAGGAGCAGAGGTTATTTCCCCACAGCGAACTTGAACTCCAGTTCCAGCAGATTCAGAGCCCTTCTCTGGCCTCCCCGGGCACTATACACACAGGGTAGAGCTACAAACGGTTTCACATACATTTTAGAAATAAATACAATTGAAAGTGGTGTGACTATAGGGGCCAAAGAGATGGCACAGCAGTTAAGAGCACTAGCTGCTCTTCCAGAGGACGCAGGTTCAATTCCCATCGCCCACATGGCAGCAACCGTATGTAACTGCAGTTACAAGGGATGGACGCCAAAACAGAAACATACATGCAGACAAAACACCCATACACACAAAATAAAAAGAAGTAACTCGTTTCTTTAAAAAAAATGTAACGGCAGGGCGTAGTGGTACACGCCTTTAATCCCAGCACTTGGGAGGCAGAGGCAGGTGGATTTCTGAGTTCGAGGCCAGCCTGGTCTACAGAGTGAGTTCCAGGACAGCCAGGGCTATACAGAGAAACCCTGTCTCGAAAAAAAAAAAAAATGTAAGTAGCGAGTATAAATACAAGAAATTCAATGTGGACACATAAGCACAGAGGAAGATAAACTGATCAAAACTGAAAATGTGTAAGTACAGTAGTCGCCTGTCCACACCAACAACCAGGGAGCCTCCCCGGGTCTGCCCTAGCTCCTCTGCACAGACAGTCTGGCTGTACAGCTTTGTGTTCTTGTGGGACTTCTAACGGTGGTAGTGGGAGGGCTGTCCCTGACTGTTCTGCCTGCTTTGGGGGATCTTTCCCTCCTACCGGGTTGCCTTGTCCAGACTTACTAAGGGAATGTGCCTAGTCTTTTTTTTTTTTTAAAGATTTATTTTATTTTATTATATGTAAGTACACTGTAGCTGTCCTCAGACACTCCAGAAGAGGGAGCCAGATCTCATTATGGATGGTTGTGAGCCACCATGTGGTTGCTGGGATTTGAACTTATCACCTTCGGAAGAGCAGTCGGGTGCTCTTACCCGCTGAGCCATCTCACCAGCCCCCATGCCTAGTCTTACTACATCTTTTTCTTCTGTGTGCAGTTGATATCACTAAGCCTTCTCTTTTCTGAAGGGAAATGGAAGAGGAGGAGATCTGGGGGAGAGGGAAGAAAGGAGGAGAGCTGGGAGGAAGGGAGAGAAAGGAAACTGCAGATAGGATGTAACATGAGAAGAAGAGAAATACAGGGGGCTGGTGAGATGGCTCAGCGGGTAAGAGCACCCGACTGCTCTTCCAAAGGTGATAAGTTCAAATCCCAGCAACCACATGGTGGCTCACAACCATCCTTAATGAGATCTGGCGCCCTCTTCTGGAGTGTCTGAAGACAGCTACAGTGTACTTACATATAATAAATAAAATTTAAAAAAAAGTTAAAAAAAAAAAAAAGAAGAGAAATACAAATTCACAAACTGCAACTTTGCAGACAGATAGGGATGGCATTATCAACTTTAACTTAGAGATGAAGAAACAAAGTCTGACAAGGCCAACTAATTTGCTCAAGGTTGGTGTATTAGGAGCAGAACTAAAAGAGAAACTCCAGACTTAGCTGGAAGTCACTGAACCTCCCACTACTACACAATATAACCAAAGTGGCTATCAGCTAGCTCACCCTGGCGCCACATACTATGATCTATCCACAAAGTGTTTTACATACGATTATTGTACTTGACATTTATAACCTTCATGCTAGACAGAGCAGGTACGGTCATTTTACTAGGGAGTATAGACTAAATAGAGCAAGAAAATGGACATACCTTCTTGAAATTCTCACACAAACACCTAAAGATTGCCTGTTGGGTTAAAAAAGGAACCTTAAGATGGGAAAGGAAAGATCCAAAGAGTGACCTTGGCAGGAAGGACTCCTTCTGCCTGTCTGTACACAGTAGGTAAACTGCCTGAAGAAAAAAGAATGGCTTGGGCAGCTTTCAGGCCCACCATTGCATAATCCCATGTCCTGGGGGTTCATGGAGCACAACAGTGAGAAAGTGGAGCATCTCAAACCTGCAGATCAGGATCTACTGGCACATCTGGAAACTTTAGCTCCTGACTGCGCCAAGCTGGTTCCAAAAGTGTCTTCTCTCTGATGTATCCCTTTCCTGTCATACGCCCTAGACGAGAATCTCAGTGAAGAAGAAGAGAATTAATTCCTCTAAGCTGTTCTCTGACCTCCACATATATGACATGGCACACGTATATGTATACACACAAAGGAATATTTACAAATTTTTACAGGAGCTAGATATTTCTTCCTGGTAACCCCTCTTCAGGAGTTCTTTTTCGTGTTTTCTTAATAAACCTATGTTACTCTGCTTTTGAAAATTATAAGTGAAGAAGCAGTTCCTCATATTAAATATGATTCACAATTATGATCCCAGCACTCAGGAGGCTGAGACAGGGGGATTGCTGTGAGTTCTAGGCTAGTCTGATCTACCCAGTAAGTGTTAGGCAAACCTAGAATATAGTGTGAGAGCTTGTGTCAAAAACAAAGACAAAGGGCTGGAGAGATGGCTCAGCAGTTAAGAGCACTGACTGCTCTCCTGAAGGTTCAAATCCCAGCAACCACATGGTGGCTCACAACCATCCGTAATGAGATCTGATGCCCTCTTCTGGGGTGTCTGAAGACAACTACAGTGTACTTACATATAATAAATAAATTAATTAAAAAATAAAAAGGTAAATGTTAAAAAAAAAAAAAAACAAAGACAAAACCAGGCCCAAAGCCACTTTCCCATGCGATGCTGCTCAGCTGTCTATAAAGCCAGCACTTGGGAGGCAGATTTATGAGAATTATCAAAAGTTCAAGACCAGCTTGGACTAGAGAGCAAGTCAAAGCTACATAGGGAGACCTGTCTTAAAACATAAAATCAAAGAAATAAAATGCTAAAAAAACAGAGAGATGATCACAACAAAAGACTAGACTGACAACGGTAATCTTACATGATCATTTCTTCCGGTTTGGTGAGGGGGAAAAGAACTAAAAAGTTCCAGGACAGTAGTATCAAACCTTTCTAGAATATGATAACACATCAAACCCAAAGGTTAAAAGTGAGAAAATGAGCCAAGAACTCCATAAGCAGAGACAGGGGGATTTCTGAGTTCGAGGCAAGCCTGGTCTACAGAGTTAGTTCCAGGACAGCCAGACTCTACACAGAGAAACCCTGACTCCACAAAACAAAAGAAAAAAAAGTGAGAAAATGCAGGTCACAACAGGCATTCATGAGGCAACAGGAAAACAAACACAGGTTACAAACAGTTCTTGCTCCATAAATCTCTATCCAAAATTGTGTTTAGGAGCAACAGAAAACCAAGGCACAACTGGTCTGGCCAGTTGCTTCCATTATGAAAGGTAATCTAAAATTGAGCACATGCTTCAGATGCAGAACATAATCTTCATTTCCAGAGTTAGGGGTGTATCTCAGCAGCAGACAGCTGGCCTAGCTCGCATGAGTGTCTGGGCCCCATCCCCACTGTCACAGAAATTGACAAGATGAAACCACTTCCAGCAGCTCTCAAATGGATGGGCCAAGTAGCTCTTGTTTCTCTTCATTTTGCGAAAGAGAAACATAGTGTTGCAGAATCACAATCAGCTAGGGCTGATTGCAGACACACACGCACACCTCCCTACCTCTGTAATCCTAGCACTTAGGAGGCTGAGGCCAGAGTAGAGCCAAGTTTAAGGACAGATTGGGCTGCATGTAAAGTTTGAAGCCACCCTAAATTATACAAGGAGTTTGAGGTCAGCCGTAGCTACACAAAGAGATCCTCCCTTGGAAAGAGAAAAGAAAAGTGGGGCTAGGGTCAGTAGTGGTGTGTGTTGGTAGAGCCCTTGCCCAGCCAGTGTGAAGACCTGGATACAATCTCCAGCAGCATGTAAGGCAGACATGGTGATACACACTCAAGTGACAGAGGCAGGAGTATCAGGAGGTGGCTATCATCTTCAGCTGCATAGCTAGTTTGAAAACAGCGTGAATTTATGAAACCCTGTCTCCAAAACCAGGAGGGGAATGCGGAAAGACTAGTCAAATATACTGTTTTGCCTTGAAGATGCTTGGCAGCCTTGTCACACAGTTTAGCCTTTTCTCTTTCCTCACCTAATTTCCTTCTGTTTATCCCCATCTCTAAGATTTTCCACTGGCATTTTGTTTACATATTGATTAGCCTAAGGCTACTTGGTCCAAGGGTTAAGGACTCCAGTCACCTGACACAAATGTCTATGAAGTTGTATCCTTGAGAAAACTTACAAAATATTCAACACTTGGGAAACAAATCAGAGATAAGACCAAACCAAAGCAGTATGACTCCAAAGTTTATATTCCTCACATTCTCTAAAACACTGAACCCACAGACTTAAACAATCCCCAAAGCCTTCACCTTCAATGTTCTGTATTGACATAAAATCCCTACTACATCCTGGCAAGTCCATCACTGAAAGCCATACAGTATTCGATCTCCTCATTCTTTTCTGTCCCTTCATCTAGAATACTTTCTCATATGTAAATCATATCACTGACTCATCTATAAAGTCCAGATAGGTAGAATTGTGTCTACTGGTATACATTACTAGCATACTCTGGGGAGCAGGGCAGCTACTAGGTACATCATTGTTGAGTTAGTAAAGGAACTGAAGTCCTACTCCACTATGAACAGGCATGTCAAACACTCCCACTCGCTTTCTTTTGTAACTCCAAATATATCAGAACCAGTATCACAGCCTAATACTTAATTTCTCTGCATTTAATAACGTCTTTCCCTAGCGAGGCTCCACTGGAGCAAGACACCTTGTAAACCTCTGCTTATCTTACAGGATATAAGTAAAATTGGAGACACAGGAAGCACACCATAAACATTCCCTACATTACGGATATACTGCATGAGAATCCCATCCACACCCAACTTTGTAAGAATAGAGTTATTTCTGCACACTAGGTTAGAGATGCCCAGGCCTCTTCTCTCGCTGACATTTTCTATTTCAAAACTCATTAAGCAGAACCATGGTGCAGCATTTAGTAATTAGGGAAATTATCTGTAAAATCTCGAAGCTCCAGAGTTTGTGGCTTTGCTGATTACACAAGCATATTGTTACAGGCTTTCTTGGTAGGGAAGCAGAATGACTACCTCATGATAATGTCATCTGCTAGTTAGCATGAGTTCCAAGAGGCCATGTTCACAGTAGGTGTAGTGTTGGCTCCTCCCAACCTGTTCTCCTTTTTCTATGGAATTATGTGGAACTTACATATTGCTTAGAATTGAGTAGACTATAACACCTGTAATCTACTAAAAGGATAGTAGAGCAAAGCTATAATTTAGAATTTTATTACATAGGTTGCTAAAATTACTTTTACAACAAATAACATATTAGGAGAATAATACACCCACAGATCCAAGAAATGTATCTGGGAATGTTCCAATCTCTACTTGCTTACTAAGTTCTACTGTACTTTCTTTCAGAACAGTTCGATTCTATCCTTTAACATAAATAGTAAAGTGTAACAAGGTTTACTGTAAAAATAGGAAAACCTGTTGGTAGTGCTGAACATGCCTTTAATACCAGCAAGGCAAGAGAAGGATCTCTGTGAGTTTAAGGCCAGCCTGGTCTCCATTGTAAGATACTGACAAAGAAAAGGGAAACTACATGTCCTTACTTTTGAAACTCGTTCGGAAGTAACAAGGAAATGAGCTATCACAACTTTTCCTGCAGAGGGTCGTTCTCTGTAGCTTAGGGTAGCCTGGAACTCATTATTTAGCCCAAGTCTGCCTCAAACTCAAGGAAATCTTCCTGACTGAGCCCTCTAAATGCTAGGATTAAAGGTTCTTGTATACATGATATTAGACAGACTCTAATATCATATAGGCTGGCCTCCAACTTGCTACAACATGGGCCTGAACTCTTGATCCTCTTGCTAGTATTACAGGAATGCACAAGCACTCATGGCTTACCTACTGGGTATTCTTAAGTCACACTTCCTAGCCTGTAAGCCAGCCTAGGCTACATAGTAAGATTCTGTCTCAACACAGATAGATAGATAGATAGATAGATAGATAGATAGATAGATAGATAGATAGATATCTTAACTAGGCATGGTGGAGGGTACCTGAAACCACAGATACAGGGGAGGCTGAAGTGGGAAGATTGCTTAAACTGAGAAGTTTGGGACCAGCCTAGGCAACACAGCAAAACTACCGTCTCAAAATAATAATGACAACAAAATTACTGTTCCTTTATGCTAAGTAAGAGCATAGCTTTAGCCGGGCGTGGTGGCGCACGCCTTTAATCCCAGCACTCGGGAGGCAGAGGCAGGCGGATTTCTGAGTTCCGAGGCCAGCCTGGTCTACAAAGTGAGTTCCAGGACAGCCAGGGCTATACAGAGAAACCCTGTCTCGAAAAACCAAAAAAAAAAAAAAAGAGCATAGCTTTGAAGCCAATATTGAGTGCTTTTAAACTACAATTTACCCACCTGCTATGTCTGGGAATAAAATCTGCCCCTGTGACATATTATCTAGTTTGGGGTTGGGAACTCAGTCCAGGGGTACAGAGCTTGTCTGGCACGTACAAAGCCCTAGCTTCATCCTCAGAACCTAAAAACAATTACCCCCACCAAAGTACAAACAACAGACAGATTGTGAGATTTATTTCTCAAACCAAACTGTTCTGGACACTATGACAAAGTACTGCATGTGCCTATCGGTACATGCCTCGGATCCCAGCACTGGGGAGGTTAAGATATTCTGAGTTCGCCGGGCGTGGTGGCGCACGCCTTTAATCCCAGCACTCGGGAGGCAGAGGCAGGCGGATTTCTGAGTTCGAGGCCAGCCTGGTCTACAAAGTGAGTTCCAGGACAGCCGGGGCTACGCAGAGAAACCCTGTCTCAAAAAAACCAAAAAAAAAAAAAAAAAAAAAAAAAGATATTCTGAGTTCAAGGCTGATCTGACCTACATACTAAGACACGGTCTTAAAAGATAAATAAACAAGAAGACTCTCAATCCTATGACTTAGCCCATGTTCAAAAGTTAAGAAATGGGAAATTGTGGGCTATTTTTAATAACCACTGCAAACAATTCTTCCACAATTCTAATCATACTTTTGCACTAAAGATCAAATTATACAATAGAGAAAATAAATATCCTACTGGCAATCATCCCTGAGTGGATTTAAGCATTTAAAACTATAGAAAAATCTATGTGTGAGAATAATGGCAGTACAACAGCAGGAGGATGCCACTCAATTCAAGGCCAACCTGAGCATACAATGAGTTCTAAGTTACTGTGGACTATAAAGTAAAACTCATTACCAAAAAAGCAAAAGGAAAAAGTCTGAAGACTACACGGTTTTCATGACCCAAATTAATAGACTCAGCTAAAAATATATGTCCTAAAAATATATGGACAATATTTGAAGATATATAATTGATACATTAAAATATATTTAGAATTGTGATTAAAAGCCACCTATCAAGATATTGTGGCTATAAATTGGAACTAAAACTTAATAGGAGAATTAACAGTGAAATAGGGAGTCAGTAGTGACAGTGCGTGCCTGTAATCACAATATTGGGGAGGTAAAGGCAGAAGGATCAGGAACGCAAGGTCATCCTTGGCTACATACCAAGCTCAAAGCCAGCCTGGACTACACAAGAACCAGTCTCAAAACAAAAAAAAAGTCAGATACACTAACTCATACCTGCATTCCTAACACCCTGGAGCTGAAGCAGGCTACAGAGGAAGTTCCAGGCAAGCTAGGCCAGAAGTAAAACCCTTTTTCAAAGAAAGAACAAAAACAAAAACAAAAAGCTACAGAAATAGCTTTGTAACTAAAAAACTCATACTGCTCTTACTGAGGGCCAGATCTCAGTTCCCAGAAACCAAATCCAGAGGCTCATAACCATCCGGAAATCCAGCTCCATCTGATCCATGCCTTCCTCTGGCCTCTTCAGGAACATACATGTGCACATATACACAGAGACATATACATATAAATAAAAATAAAATATTTTTAAAAGAGATAGCTCAGCAGTTACAAACACTTGTAACTCTTCCAGAGGATCAAAATTTGGTTCCCAATATCCATATCAGGGAGTTCACAAGTCTCTGTAACTCTAGCTCCAAGGAATCCAAAGCCCTCTGGACTTCATAATTATTCAAACATGCATGACATACATAAGTGCACACACATAAATAAAACTAAAAATGAAATAATCGGAATATGAAATATCAGAAAACATTATGGTCAAAATTAATGAACATATTCAAATGATAAAAATTGTACTATTTTAGTAATATATTTATCAATAATTATACCCTAAACTTGATAGCATCTGCTTACTAATATGCTAGCGATAATTAATATAGAATACTAACTTATTATTGATAAAGAAGAATTCTACTAGAGTTGTAGTTCAGGAGAGCATTTGTCTAGCATAAAATAGGTTATATATTTAGCATCACACAAAAGAGGAAAAACAATCAACATTACCATCATTTTTAGAGCAAATGATTTTATCAACAGAAACATTAGACATTCCAGGCATAGCAGTGGTGGTCCATACCCATAATTCCAGCAACCAGGAGGCAAGTTCAGGATGATCTCAAGTTTGAGGTCAGCCAGGGGTTACACAGTGAGTTACAGGACCATCTGGACCAGTTAGGGAGATCCTATCTCAAAGCAAATGTCAGATACCTTCCTTTATTCTACCACAAAGGCGATCACACACACTTGGAACTCTAACAACTGAGCTCTTTGTAACTCGTGGTTAGCTGTAGGGTCAACTCCTCTGTGTGCCAAGGATTGAAAGCAGGGAAACTCACATGGTAAACACATGCTCTATACATCGGAGCTATATCCAATCCTCTTAGGAGCCACTTTTAAGAGACGTTATCATACTGGTGACTACAAATTTCTCCTACAGAGTTTTGAGAGTTTTCTTTAGAGGGGCCTCTCAACTTTTCAGTTCTTTTACTCTGCTCTGATCTATTATGGTGGTTTTTCGGGTCGTAACTGAAGTGCTTTCAATTCTTCTTTCTCCTGAGTGGCATGCAGCACAGATTAGATGAACCCCTAAGAGAGCAGAATGAAACTGGGTATGGTGGCTCCGATCTTTAATGTTAGTGCTTGCAAGGCTGAAGCAACAGGATTACAAGTTCAAGGCCTGCCAGGGCCACATAGTGATTTTCAGGCCAAATACAGTTGCATAATGAGATTGTCTCAAAAATAGATAGATAGATAGATAGATAGACAGACAGATACCACTGCGGCTGGGGATATAGCTCAGTTGCAGAGCTTTTGTCTAGGATGTGCAATTCCTAACACTACATACATACATACATACATACATACATACATACATACATACATACATAAAATGTAGATTCCCCCGAGATCTCTCACACACTGAGCCACCAACCAGGCAGCACACACCAGCTGATATGAGACCCCAACACATAAACAGCAGAGGACTGCAGGGTCTGGACTCAGTGGGAAAAGGGGGAGCCTAACCCTCAAGAGACTGGGAAGGGGATAAAATCTGGACTGCAAAAAAAGCATTAAATAAAATTAGAAAGAAAGAAAGAAAGAAAGAAAGATTAAATAAAATTAGAAAGAAAGAAAGAAAGAAAGAAAGGAAGGAAGATTAAATAAAATTAGAAAGAAAGAAAGAAAGAAAGAAAGAAAGAAAGAAAGAAAGAAAGAAAGAAAGAAAGGAAGGAAGGAAGGAAAGAGCGAGCGAGCCGGGCGTGGTGGCGCACGCCTTTAATCCCAGCACTTAGGAGGCAGAGGCAGGCGGATTTCTGAGTTCGAGGCCAGCCTGGTCTACCAAGTGAGTTCCAGGACAGCCAGGGCTATACAGAGAAACCCTGTCTCGAAAAACCAAAAAAAAAAAAAGAAGAAAGAAAGAAAGAAAGAAAGAAAGAAAGAAAGAAAGAAAGAAAGAAAGAAAGAAAGAAAGAAAGAAAAGGGAAAGTATGGCCAGATAGCTCGATCAGTGGAGAGGCACTTGGCTAGCATGGACCTGAAGACTTGATTCAATACTCACCACCAAAGAAATGAGAAAGAGTGACTGACATGGGGGGTGAGGGGGCGGGAAGCAGGGGGGAAGCACAGAAGCTAGTTTCTTCCTAATGCCAAAAGGCTCACAGAGCTCTGCAAACTGTTCATCGACAGTGGAAAAGGGAAGTGATTCATTTTTTTTCCTTTTCTGTCTGCTTTAGTTGTGACATAAACTGCACATGCAAGAACAGTAGCAATCACAACAGCATACAACAAACACACACTTTTTTTTTACAAACAAAATCAGCAAGTGTAAGTAGCCAGGCTAAAACAGAACTCCGGCCATGTGAAATAATCCAGTTACATGCACTTTTGATTATATATTGGGAAAGTTTCACTTCTACACTAATTTTCTACAGTAATTTTTTTTCAAATTCCCTAGATATAGCTGTACAATTCCAAACAATCAAGCAATGTATAATGGTACCCACTTAATCAATTCAAAAATGGGATATTTTATCCTCATTTCTATGAGGAAAAGAAGTATTTGTGGAAAATCAGTGTGATCTCTCACATACTTGAACTCACAAAATGAGGAAATCAATCTGCTGACCACACAGGACAAACAGCATGAAAGCAGAAACATAGCACCCACTCTGTAATGAACACACACTGGAAATAAATATTGCTTCTTTTCTTGCCATATTCCCTCAATAAATTGAGTTTGCAAGTTTTCTGTTTTGTCTTTGTGTTTCTTGGTCTTGCTATGTAGCCCAGGCTGGCCTCAAACTCTTAACTTGGCCTCTCAAGTGCTTCAAATTAAACATATACCACCACAGCCAGAAATAAGTTATATCCCATCAAGTCAACCTACAGACTGAGAACAAGAAGTAAAAGAATCCGAGTTGTCAGAATGCGAGTTTGAACTGAAACACTCGCCATGATGTACCAGCTATCTGCCTCATTCCTATTTTTACTGTGTCCTTGGAAATGTCTCTGTTTGATAACAAAACACTGCCACCTATTATCCCACCTCTTGGCAGGGAGAAACAAGAGAAATGGGAGTCCAAGGACAGCTTGGGCTACATGAAACACTGTCTAAAAATGAACATAACATGCTTGCAAGATGGCCCTGCTGGTAAGGGTGCCTGTCACCAAGCCTGATGTCCTCTCACAACCACATAAGAGCTATGGCATACAGGCAGCCACGCAATATATACACATGCTCAAAAGTGAATAAAAAATGTCAAAAATAGCATTTTCTGACAGGATGTTAATCAGAGAAGAATGTTCTTTAAATAAACAAAAACAAAAACAAAAAAAATCAAGATCCCTGCAATCCTAGTTCTCAGGGAGGCATAGTCAAAGATCACTGTCAAATCCAAAGCTAGACTGTTCTAGATAACAAGATCCAGACCCTGAGGCTTCATACAGAAATCCTACCACAAAAAGACAAAAAGAAAAAGGGGGTGGGGGGAACTGGAGAGATGGATTCTACTTCCTCAGCTGAGTTTGGTTCCCAGTACCTATGGCAGGTAAGTAAGTTCACAACCTTTGGTTACCTCAGCTCCAGAGCTCCAGAGCACCAGACATGATCTCCTAGTTTCAAAGGACACGCACACATACATAAATAAATTTTTATTCCAAGTATGATGGTATATGCCTTTAATCTCAGAACTCAGTAGGCAAAGGCAGGCAGATCTCCATGAGTTCAAGACCAGTCTGGTCTCTACACAGTAAATTCCAGGACAGCCAGGGCTATGTAGTGAGAGACCCTGTTTCAAAAGAAAAAAAAAAAATTTTTTTTTTTTTTTTTGGTTTTTCGAGACAGGGTTTCTCTGTCTAGCTCTGGCTGTCCTGGAACTCACTTTGTAGACCAGGCTGGCCTCGAACTCAGAAATCTGCCTGCCTCTGCCTCCCAAGTGCTGGGATCAAAGGCGTGCGCCACCACGCCCAGCTAAAAGAAAAAATTTTAAGACCAAAAATACTTGGAAAACTTGGACTGTCCCTTTAATAAAGATGAGTAATAGGGGTTTTAGGAGAAAACTCTAAAATATGATTTTCATATATACTAACAACTGGATCATCTCAGACAAATATCTCTGACAATTTACTTCCCTAGTTGGAAAATGAATATACT
The DNA here is from genome assembly GCA_902729485.2 of Mus minutoides. Taxonomy (NCBI): domain Eukaryota; kingdom Metazoa; phylum Chordata; class Mammalia; order Rodentia; family Muridae; genus Mus; species Mus minutoides. The sequence goes on from LR749899.1 coordinate 627,191, forward strand.
TTCATTTTCTGTAATGTCAAAATTTACAAATAATATTTTGACAAGCAAATCTGAATATAGTATATAGATGAAAATCAGTTCTTTTTGTTGTTGTTGTTCTGTTTTGTTTTTTCAAGACAGGATTTCACTGTGTGGCCCTGGCTGTCCTGGAACTCACTCTGTAGACCAGGCTGGCCTCAAACTCATGGAGATCCACCTGCCCCTGTCTACTAAGTGCTGGGATTAAAGGCACGTGCCATCGCTGCCTGTTACTTTTTGTTTTTCGTTGTTTTAAAGAAAGCAGCCTTCTGCTGGGCGTGGTGGCGCACGCGAGGCAGGGGCAGGAGGATTTCTGAGTTCGAAGCCAGCCTGGTCTACAAAGTGAGTGCCAGGACAGTCAGGGCTACACAGAGAAACCCTGACTCAGGAAAAAAAAAAGGCAAGCAGCCTTCTACATTAAGAAACAAAGATGTTAACCTATCCTTCAGAAGAAAACTGTTTAACCTGGGGGGCCACAAATTAAGATCTAAGACTGGCTAGAAGAGTTTCTATTACATTACCAAGACAGAGAGGGAAATCAATTTGGAGAAGAAATGCAAGGATTCCTTGAGGGGAAACTGGAACAACTTTTGGCTTTAAAAATTGTTATTCATTGCCAACTTTTTTTTTTTTTTTTTTTTTTTTTTTTTTTTTTTTTTTTTTTTTTTTTTTTTTTTTTTTTTTTTGGTTTTTTTGAGACAGAGTTTCTCTGTGTAGCCCTGGCTGTCCTGGAACTCGATCTGTATGTACACCAGGTTGGCCTTGCACTCAAGAGATCTGCCAGCCTCTGTCTCCCCACTGCTGGGATCAAAGGTGGACACCACCACACCCAGTTGCCCTTTTTCTTAAAACTAAGACTCAATACTCAATCAGAATTAAAAACTGATTGAGGCTCAACAAAGAAACACAGCAAGGCTTGCTCCCTCACAGGCACACTGCCGACTTACTTTAGTGACTTTTACATCGCAGGTTATATTCCCATTAAGCCTCATACATTAATTGCATTTACCATTCCCATTTTTTTTCTACATGTAGGCTTTTGGTGGGTTAACAGTTTTATATGACTATCCTTCATGATTTCTTTTATGTTTTGATTTTATTTCAAGGTGTCAGCGATAGAACCCAGGGAAGGGTAACACTCTACCACCAAACTACCTCCACAGACCTTATTCTTTTGGTTCCCTCTAGAAATCTTGAAAGGCGTGGTTGACAGAAATAGAGACGTGTGTGTACAGTGATCTTACCAGTATTTCTGTGCCTGGACTATCCCCCGATTCCTCCACCCCTACAGAGCCAAGTCCTGTTCCCTTTTCCAGTGCTTCTTTCCATACACCTTTATAAGACAACCTGGTTGTAATATATGTTACTGAGATTTTAAATGACTAGGTGACTGTGTGTTCCTTTCCTACTTCATTGTGGGACATTCAAGTACAACAACAAAACCTTCATTACAAGAAAGTCTGAAAATAAAAAAAAAATAAAAACCTAAAACCTCTCTGTTCAAAATAATCTTTAAGAAGGATAGTAGAAACAATCTAGATTGTTTATTCAATTAATTGCTAGAACCCACAGTCTTCGTGGCCAAATTCGATTCAGTTGATTGCAAACTCTTTTGAGCCCAGGAACTGTCTTAATTTGACATCACCCCATCTCTCTCACTTCAATATTACACCTAATTCAATGTTCTGCACACACTGTCTCAATACAAAGCCGTATTACTAAGTAATGAGGCTATAATTAAAACAAAGTTCAGACCCTAGAAAAATATTGGCTTGTAAAAGCATGAGTGTTGTCCGAGTTTAAAATAACCTCAGCATCTACAACAAAAAGAGTCAAAAGAAAGATACAATCCAGCATGTGGGAAGCACTGAATTCAACCCCCAGCACTTAAAAGAGGGAGAAAGAAGGAGAAAGGGGCAGAGGAAGAGCCTCAGAAAAGCGTGCAGGGTGGGACAGGGATGGCTGTAACTTTACTGGAAATGGAGCACAAAGAACAAAAAGGGGTAAGGAGCCTCCGTTTAGTTTATGCTCCCAGAGCGTGACAAGAAGCCAAATACTCCGTTTTAGAAAAATATTTAGTCAGTGATGGTGATCTTCGAAACCCCATTTTTTCTAAAGTAGAAAGAGATGTCATTAATCAAAGATCCCAGTCCACAAGAAGTCCAGTACGCGGTTCAGACCTTCGCGTGTCCACAATTAGCACAGGCCACAGATGGTCAAAATACTCTCTCTAGGAGAGTACAAAAAAAAAAAGTGGCACAGGTCAGGACCCAGCCTCCTTTCTCTGCCCTGGTTGAGAGAGGGTAAAGCCTAAGTGTGGCTAAATATGTGAGTTGTGAAGGAGTTTGGAGATTGCCCCAGCTTAAAGTGGTGACCTTCTCACCATCCTAGACCGTACAGACAACTGACAAAAGAGTGAAGTCGCCGATGGGAAGCCGCTGTGGGACTCACCTGGGTTTCCAGGGCTGGGGTTCGAGCTCTGGAGCTCCGCAGGGCGCAGGGCGGCAGGATCGACCAGCACACAGCCTCCGCGCTCGCACACACAGAAGAGTCTAGGCGCAGGCGGCGGCAGCTCCTCCCTCGACGGCTTTGCCAGCCCCAGCCTCCCCAGCCCTCAGCGGTCGCCCCGCCCTCCTCCGAGGCCCCCACTTCCGGGCGATGCCAGGGCCCGGAAGCTGGGCCGACTAGGGAAATGGTCCACGTCACGTGAAAGGGAGCACGCGCCGGGAGCTCCTTGCGCCCCCTTGTGCTCGTGCAGCCTCGGCCAAGATGAGTTAGACACTCGCGGTCGCCTAGGCTCCCAACCCCAGTGCTTAAGGCAAACGGAACAAAAAGCGGGGAAAGTACTTGAATAGTGAGGGCTTGCCATAAACCACCCATAGATTGTCCTTGCCAGGATAAAATATCATAGACCTGGCAAACCGTGTTTACTTACTAAACCAACTCCAGACAGGAAAAATCAGAACCAGAAACTTCCCCCTCATCCCTCTGATGAAAAATGGCATTGTGGTTTGGCGGGGTGGCTTGTTCCTGTAATCCCAGCACTTGAAAGGAAGAGATGAATTGAAACCAGCCTAGACTACAGAGTGAGTTCCTAGCCATATTGAGGTATAGAGTAAGAGCCTGTCTCAAAGAAAACTTTTTCTTCAGGCTGAAGAGATAGCTCAATATTTAAGAGCATTAATGATTCCTCTTCCAGACCATGCAAGACAGCGCACAAGAGCTGATCTAGGGATTGGATGCCCTCTTCTGGCCTTCTAAGGTACTGCCTACTACCGGGGCACTAGCATTTATATACCCAGAATGCTAAATGTCACACAATCGCAGACACTATCTGCAGCTGGCAAAACCATGTCTCTGCTAGAGCGCCATGGAAATCATGAACAGCTGCTGGGGATAGTGCGAAGCAGCCCCATATCCCACGCTTGGGATTAAAACGAAAACACATTCCTACATTTCTGTGTTGACTAAAAAACCAAAACTCCAGAATTCTCAGTACAATAATGGTAGTTCACAACAACTTGTAACTCCATGCCCTCCTGTAAGAGGGGATCTAGCACCCTCTTCTGAACTGAGGTCACTCATACCCACATGTGCACATAATTTTAAAATTAATTTTTTTAAAGATTTATTTTATTTTATTATATGTAAGTACACTGTAGCTGTCCTCAGACACTCCAGAAGAGGAAGCCAGATCTCGTTACGGATGGTTGTGAGCCACCATGTGGTTGCTGGGATTTGAACTTATCACCTTCGGAAGAGCAGTCGGGTGCTCTTACCCACTGAGCCATCTCACCAGCCCCCTAAAATTAATTTTTTTAAGTATAAAGATTTATTGTGGTGGAAGGGCTTAGAAGAGGGGTAGAGGCAGTGAAAGGAGGGTGTGTGAGAAAGACAGGAAGAAAGGCCAGCTGGGAGCATGTGGGAACAGAGAGAGTAAAGTCTTAAAATTAATTTTTAAAAAGAAACTAAGGCAACTTATAAGTGGGCTCCCAAATATCAGCAAACTGAATTATAGGTGCAAAATGATTGGTGTTGAACTAAAAGAATATCACTATTCATGTACATTTGGCCACTTGGGACACATTTTTCGTCAATACAATTGTCATGGAACTAAAAATTAAAAAAATAAATAAAATCACTCAATGGGAGGAACCAGAAAATGAGCTTTAGAGAATCAGAATAGCAATTCTGCTATCCCTTTCATCTAGACACTGGTTTATCTGTCACTCACAGCCTCATTAAAATGCCACCTTTGCCTGAATCCTCTATTCCCTGAATGCCCGAGCATATTAATATTCTTGTCATGATTACTATATTGAATGAACCATTATAAGGCAATGTCTTTAGAAAGTTTTCAGGTTTGCTGGGAGTTCAGCAAATACTGAACACTTCACTATGGGATCAACATATCCTTAATGAAGTCACCAGGTAAAACCATAACATCTGGACCTGAAAAAATGACTCTTCCATTAAGAACGGCTGACAACTGTCTGTAACTCCAGCTCCATAGAAATAGAAAATACGGAGCTGGTGAGATGGCTCAGCGGGTAAGAGCACCCGACTGCTCTTCCAAAGGTGATAAGTTCAAATCCCAGCATCCACATGGTGGCTCACAACCATCCGTAACGAGATCTGGCGCCCTCTTCTGGAGTGTCTGAAGACAGCTACAGTGTACTTACATAAAAAAAAAAAAAAAAAAAAGAAATAGGAAATACATAATTCCATTTCAGAGTAAAGTTAAAAACAGGACCTATAGTATCCATCTTAATCTAACAGTATTTCATAGTCCCTCAAAGAATCTTAAAGGATTGCTTAATGCTTCTGATAAGCTAGCTCAAGTCTTCAGCCACAGAAATACATGACAGAAATTCATTTAGTGACCTCCCAGCTCCAGGTAATTTTAAAATCCAAAGTAATGTGTTAGTTAAAACTAACAGTTTAATTAAAGGTAGAATTTGCCTGGATGAAGCAGGAAAGCCACAAGGTTCCAATATTGTGGGGACAAAATTCAGCCAACTACTGCTTCATTTCTACTAGTGGTCATGGTAGTGTTAAAATCACCCATCAAAGCCAGGTACAGTGGCAATATGCCTTTAGTCCTAGCACTCAGGAGGCAGAGATAGTCAGAACTCTGTGAGTTCAAGGCCACTCTACAGATGGAATTCCTAGACAGGCAAGCCAAGGTAGAGAAACCTTGTCTCAAAAAAAAAAAAAAAAAAAAAAAAAAAACCACAACAGGAAAAAATAAGTACAAGAGAGAAGCAAGCTAGGGTTGGGTCAGTAGGTAGGGCATTTGCTGCCAGGACCTACATGAAAAGAGCCTACCTCTGCGAATTGCGAATTGTCCTCTTTCACATGTGGACTGTGGCACATGTCAATAACACACATACACACACAAAATAAGTAAATGTAAAATACCACATGAAGTTGACAACTATCACTTACCTGACAGAAAGGAGGGAGGAGAGAAGGACCGTAAGGGGAACTGGAAGGAGGCTATTAGGATGTAGTAATTAAAAATAAAAAACCATAGTATACATTACCTCATCATGAGTGCTAGCTCTGAGCTCAAAGCTGTACAATCTAAGGTGTTAAATGTATTGTTTAATCAACATTTCAGATTGATCTGTATTTGGATGGATTAGTACTAGCTTGAACATTTCTACAGATCTCATAAAAAATGTTCTAAAGGGCTGGTGAGATGGCTCAGCGGGTAAGAGCACCCGACTACTCTTCCGAAGGTGATAAGTTCAAATCCCAGCAACCACATGGTGGCTCACAACCATCCGTAACGAGATCTGGCTCCCTCTTCTGGAGTGTCTGAGGACAACTACAGTGTACTTACATATAATAAAAATAAAATAAATCTTTAAATAAAAAAAAAATGTTCTAAAAAGCCGGGCGTGGTGGCGCACGCCTTTAATCCCAGCACTCAGGAGGCAGAGGCAGGCGGATTTCTGAGTTCGAGGCCAGCCTGGTCTACAGAGTGAGTTCCAGGACAGCCAAGGCTACACAGAGAAACCCTGTCTCGAAAAACCAAAAAAAAAAAAAAAATGTTCTAAAATGGGCTGGAGAGATGGCTCAGCAGTTAAGAGCACTGGCTGCTTGCTCTTCCAGAGGTCCTGAGTTCACTTCCCAGCAACCACATGTTGGCTCACAACCATCTGTAATAGGATCTGACGTCCTCTACTGGTGTGTCTGAAGACAATTACAGTGTACTTAGATATAATAAATATTTTTAAAAACCATCTTCTGGTGAGATGGCTCAGCGGGTTAGAGCGCCCGACTGCTCTTCTGAAGGTGATGAGTTCAAATCCCAGCAACCACATGGTGGTTTACAACCACCCGTAACAAGATCTGACGCCCTCCTCTGGTGCGTCTGAAGTCAGCTACAGTGTACTTATGAAGAATAATAAGAAATGAATCCTTGGGCCGGGCGTGGTGGCGCACGCCTTTAATCCCAGCACTTGGGAGGCAGAGGCAGGCGGATTTCTGAGTTCGAGGCCAGCCTGGTCTACAAAGTGAGTTTCAGGACAGCCAGGGCTAAACAGAGAAACCCTGTCTCGAAAAACCAAAAAAAAAAAAAGAAATGAATCCTTGGACCGGAGAGACCAACCAGAGCAAGCCAGGCTGTCCGGAGCGAGCGGAGCGGAGCCGAACAGGGACGGCTGCAAGCAAGCAGGGACGCAGGAGCTAGCAGGGCCAGAGCGAGTGGGGCCGAATGGGGACGGCCGGAACGAGCGGGGCCAAACCTGAGCAAGCGGAGCCGTTCAGAGCGAGAGGGGCTGGCTGGAACAAGCGGGGGCCGTAAGGGGGCCGGGAGCAAGTGGGGCTGGCCGGAGCGAGCAGGGTCGAGCAGGGTCGAGCAGGGTTGACTGGAACAAGGGGGGAAAAAAAACCATCTTCTGCTTATTAAAACATCATAAATTATAGACTACAGCTCTTACAAAAAGGAGTAATGGAACCTGTGATATAATTAACATTTTGTTTAGTTTACACTTTAAACAGGAAATCCGTTGCCATATATTAAACTCAGGACAATCCTCAAACCTAAAGGTTATATAATATTGCTATAATTACTGAAAACTAACAGGAGAGGCCGATGAGTAGCAAAGCTTATCACTTTAAACCCATGATTAACAGTCTTTATTTCTTCAGCAACAGTTAAATTACTAGGAAGCATGTGACAGATCCTAAGGGTTAAGGATTATGCTGAAAACTTAGTACCTAATTAAGATGAATATGCCATTCAGTGTAAGGAGGTAGTAGTCTTTAGCAAACCTAGCTCCTACAGGATCATTACAGGATCATTATCCCCTTGGGTTTGGTGACAGTCCAGTCTCCAAGCAGAAGGGAGTTAATGACAATTCCAAATATAACCGTGAGGTAGAGCACCAAGCATAACCTATATGGCCATATAGGTCATATGACCCAGTAGTCTCCTGAAATAGCTCTGTGCTTATTTCTTCATTCTCTGTAATTTCGGCTTACTATAAAGGTGATTTCCTGATCATAGATTTCCCTCATACTACCTCATAGGGTAAAAAGCCATTTTAAGAGACAATACAGCTTAAATAAATGAGAAGTTACCATGCTTGGCTTCATTTACAAAGGAAGAAAACAAAACCTAGAATGAAGGTTTCAAGATACTTTATTTCTTTATTTGTTTTTCAATCTGCCATAGTATAATGAGTACATGATTCTTTGACTTGGCATTCACTTATGAGTTGATTTTGAAACAATTCCTTGATTATTGTACCAGCTGGCATGACTACTGATCTCTCCATTCCTTTGGGGTGACTCTGCCAACAGGGGACATGTTCCATTCTATTCCAATTTGTGTGGTTGTCTGGAAGAATTAAAAGGCTGTCAGTTACACATATTTAAACCAGTCCATTCTCAACTTGGAAACTATATCTTCAAAAATTACAAAAAAAATTTGTCTGTTCCTTAGTTTAACAATAAACAGCAAGTCACCCAGGATATAGTGCTTTGCCATCAAAGCAAACTGCTGTCCATTCTGAGCTGAAGGAAATGTTCTAAATCTGCACTGTCCAATATAGGAGTCACTGGTCACATCTGGCCATTAAGAGGTTGGAATGTGTGATGGCACACACATTTAATCCCAGCACTCAGTAGGCAGAGGCAGGTAATTCTCTGAGTTTGAGGGCATCCTGGTCTACAGCGTGAGTTCCAGGACAGCTTAGATTACACAGAGAAACCCTATCTCCAACTACCCCCAAACCCAAAAATGTACAGGGAATGTGGCTAGAAGACTGAGGAAATGAATTTTGAAATTGTTCTTAAATCAAACCTATATTTTAGGACTGGAGAGATGGCTCAGTGGTTAAGAGCACTGGCTGCTCTTCCAGAGGTCCTAAATTCAATTCCCAGCAACCACATGGTGGCTCACAACCATCTGTAAAGAGATCAGAAGTCCTCTTCTGATTTGTCTGAAGACAGCTATAGTGTACTCGTATACATAAAATGAATAAATGCTTTTTTATAAAAACTTTATTTTACATTTTTCCCTCCCTCTGAAATATTGCTTCTGTCAAGCACAACTACCTAAGAGAATTCGTTTATTTCAGTATCTGACAAGGCAAAGGAACAGATCATTAAAGGTGCATGAATATGCTTAGATACAGAAGACCCTGGGTTCAATCCTCAGAACTAATATTTATTAATAGTATATTTCATTTCAAGCAAGGGGTGAATTATCCCTTTTGTTTTATTGAGCCAGGTTTGGTTCAATGTGGCCCAGGGTGACCTTAGACTTGTTATGTAGCAAAGATGTCCTTAAATTCTTGATCTTGCTGTATCTCTACTGTTGGGATTACAGATGTGTACCACCTCACACAGCAATCTGTATCATTTACACAGAAATATATTTATTAAAATTCCAAAATTACCACTTTTAACCAGAAAATAACTAGAAAAATAAGTTGTTAAACAACAGATGTAGAGCCCTAAAACAAGGAATATTTCATCTATCAAGAAAATTACATTTGAGTTGTGGAGGGTTTTTTGTTTGTTTTGAGACAAAAATTCTGCTATGTAGCCTCAGCAGACCTCAGACTTACTATAGCTCTAGCTGCTCTTACTATTCTCTCGGTCTATCTGCCTCAACCCCCCAAGTGCTGGCATTGCAGCTGTGCTATCTCCAACCATACTGGCTTGTGTCTCAGCTTTGACTACAGAATTTTAGAAGGAAATCCAGTCACTGAAGTATATCTAGGAAGGTGACTCAAAATATGAAAATCCAGAAATTATACAATAAAAAAACCTGGCCAACATATCTATAGACGTTTTCATCATAATAAAGATACCATGGCAATGTTGTTGTTGCTGTGAATTGAACCCAGGGCCCTGCCAATGTTAAACATGTACTTTATAACCTATGACAGCAATCTTAGCTGATGTCATATGGAAATATGATGGGTCAGAATTTCTCTACTGCAATGAACTGATGTACAAATTTCGAAAGGGAACAAAACTCAACATTAGAATGGTCTAACTGTTTTAGAGGTAAGCTCTCACTATATACATTATATAGCCCAGGCTAATCTCACACTTGCAGACATATACCACTATGCTTGGGCTCCACAAATAAGATTCTTCTAACAGCTACACAAGACAGAAAAGGGCTGCCTTGCAATCCAACAAAAACTTTGTTACTGGAAACATTAAGAAGATGAATGAATGCTGAATGCAAAGGAAGAGACACCACACACATTGGGTGAATGATCAGATAGTCTTTCCAATCCTTCCTTAACTAGAAATTTAACGTTTTCAATACATAGACTAGGTGACAATAAAACATATCTAAATTAAAAACCACTGAGCCTGAGATTATAGCTCAATGACAGAGCACTTGCCTAACATGTGTGATACCCTAAGTTCAATCCCGAGAACTGCAGAAGAAATAATCAACTAATAGTACTTACATATGTCCATGTAGAAATACAGAAGATGGCTCCACCTGCTAATATAGCATTTCCATATTTGTCATGGAAATTAGGTGTATTCTTCTGGTGGCTCTGCCTTGCCACCACTTGCTGAATGCTTCGAACTTAGAAAAGAACACAGAAGTACATGAATCAGTTATCAAAATAAAAACACACAGCTGCCAATAAGGAAAGCAAAGGTAGTGAACTCTACAGACTACTAAATGTTAACCACAAGAACAAGTGGTCAGGTGGTGGTGGCGCACGCCTTTAATCCCAGCACTTGGGAGGCAGAGGCAGGTAGATTTCTGTGTTGGAGACCAGCCTGGTTAGAAGCCAATTCTAAGACAGACAGGGCTACACAGAGAAACCCTGTCTCTAAAAAAATCCAAAACAAAACAAAAACAAAGAATGGACGGACGGACAGACAAGTAAGCACCTTCTAAGTGCTGTGAAAGTAAGACCGACTGCCAGGCTCAGACCTGAAAGCTCAGCCCTTGGGGGACGGAGACAGGAGAATTGCTGCAAGGCCAAGGCCAAACTGGGCTAGACAGTGAATTCTAGGCTACCTTGAGCTCCACTTAAAGGCTCCATCTCAAAAAAATAAATATGAGGACTAGAGAGATAGCTCAGTGGTTAAGAGCACTGACTGCTCTTCCAGACGTCCCAGGTTCAATTCCCAGCAACCACATGGTGGCTCACAACCATCTGTAATGGGATCCAATGCCCCCTCTTCTGGTGTGTCTGAAGACAGCTACAGTGTACTTACATACATAAAATAAGTAAATCTTTAAAAAAAAGAAATAAAATGATAAAGTGACACATAGACAGAAACATTTAAAAAATACAATAAAATGTTGACATATGATGGTAAATGTTCTTCATAACAATTCTCATTTTTTCTGCATTACTGAAAATTTTCACAACAGAAATAAAAATCAAATATTTATCACCTTAAAATTATGCCCCCAAACTATGGTAAGCAGGATTTTAAAATAATTGGTAAAGAATAAGGTTTTTGATTATATAATCAGAGTTTATAAGCAGGCAATCACTTGGAAGGTGGAAGCAGGAGGATCAGGAGTCAGCCTTAGGGTGCATGAGACCTTGTCTCAAAAAACAGAGTAGAAAAAATGTATGACAGAGATTTTATCATCAGGTAATTTCTAGCCTAGAAGTGAGTATTATATGTAAAGACACGAACCTCTGTTGTACAAGAAAGTAGAATTAACTGAGCATTTAGGCAAGTAGGATTTGTAGAAAAATGGAATTAAAATTGACAGAGATAGCCAGGCGTGGTGGCGCACGTCTTCAATCCCAGCACTCGGGAGGCAGAGGCAGGCGGATTTCTGAGTTCGAGGCCAGCCTGGTCTACAAAGTGAGTTCCAGGACAGCCAGGGCTATACAGAGAAACCCTGTCTCAAACCCCCCCCCCAAAAAAATTGACAGAGATATATAGATCTACTGTACCAGAGAGCCAATCAAGTTTGGATGAAGAACAAGGTATATAGGTAGCTTAGTAAGGACTAAAACTTGAAAGAAGTGGTAAATACCAAGAAAATCAATAGTTTTTTTCTTCAAATCTAGATACCACCTCCTTATTGACCTTATTTAAAGGTCTTTACTGCGTTTTTTTTTAAAGATTTATTTATTACTATATGTAAGTACACTGTAGCTGTCTTCAGACACACCAGAGGAGGGTGTCAGATCTCATTATTGATGGTTGTGAGCTACCATGTGGTTGCTGGGATTTGAACTCAGGACCTTCGGAAGAGCAGTTGGTGTTCTTAACCACTGAACCACTTCTCCAGTCCCTGTTTTTTTTAAATATTTTATTTATATATTATATGTAAGTACACTGTAGCTGTCTTCAGACACTCCAGAAGAGGGCAACAGATCTCGTTACGGATGGTTGTGAGCCACCATGTGATTGCTGGGATTTGAACTCAGGACCTTTGGAAGAGCAGTCGGCACTCTTAACCGCTGAGCCATCTCACCAGCCCCTCCAGTCCCTGTTTTAAAGGTCTTTAAAGGTACTTACAGATACAGAGGAAAAAGCAATGTGGAACTCAGGTGTACCTGTTCTCTCAGTACTTGGGAGGCTAAGATCAGAAACTATACTCAATTTTCACGCCAGGCTGGGCTGCAGGATAAGACCATTTCAAAAATAAAAACAAAATAAAACTGTTGCCGGGCGTGGTGGCGCACGCCTTTAATCCCAGCACTCAGGAGGCAGAGGCAGGCAGATTTCTGAGTTCAAGGCCAGCCTGGTCTACAAAGTGAGTTCCAGGACAGCCAGGGCTACACAGAGAAACCCTGTCTCAAAAAACCAAATAAATAAATAAATAAATAAATAAATAAATAAATAAATAAATAAATAAATAAATCTGCTGTTCACTCACTAATGTTTCAGGCTGGGGAGAGCCCGGATTCAGTGGCAGAGCTTTGGATTCAAATTCTATCAAATCCTGCCCTCACCCCCCAAAAAAACAAAACAAACAAACAAACAAACAAAAAAACAATGGTCTCTACATGGTATAATCCTAATAATTCCTGAACCATTATATTAGCTCTTTAGCTGCTTTACTTACCCTTTCCCTTTCACCTTTAACCAGCCACACCCAGTGAAATGTAGCGTGATTGGTGCAGTGCTTGCCCAACATTCCCTAGAACTAACACTTCAGAAGCAAACACAATTAGGTCTATAAAGGTGGTAAATACTTTCAATTCCAGCACTTGGGAAATGGAGGCCAAGGATCAGGAGTTGAAGACAACCTTGGCTACAAATTAAAATGGAAGGCCAACCTAGTGTACTTGAGACCCTCCCTCAGAAAACAGCCACATCCAGAATAAGCAAATTCATAAACATTCCATAATGTATTCTGCTCCAGAACATTTAAAAGGGTGAGTAGGAGAAATAGAAACACAACAAAATAAACTTTAAAAAATAATCTTTTTGCCTGGTCTCCAGAGCAAGTTCCAGGACAGCCAGGCTACACAAAGAAACCCTGTCTCAAAAAAAAAAAAAGACAAAAATCCTTTTCCTAGAGTATTTTTAAAAGTCCAGGGGCTGGCAAGATGGCTCAGTGGTTAAGAGCGCCAACTGCTCTTCCGAAGGTCCCGAGTTCAAATCCCAGCAACCACATGGTGGCTCACAACCATCCGAAACGAAATCTGATGCCCTCTTCTGGAGTGTCTGAAGACAGCTACAGTGTACTTACATATAATAAATAAATAAATCTTTTTAAAAAAAGTCCCTAAGTCAGCTGGACGGTGGTGGCGCACGCCTTTAATCCCAGCACTTGGGAGGCAGAGGCAGGTGGATTTCTGAGTTCGAGGCCAGCCTGGTCTACACAGTGAGTTCCAGGACAGCCAGGGCTATACAGAGAAACTCTGTCTCGAAAAAACCAAAAAACAAACAAACAAACAAAAAAAGTCCCTAAGTCACTTAAAGATCAAAGAAATTGAGATTACCAAACAACTGTTGTTTCAATGCTCTGATTTACCAAGTGGATATCCTTAAGTCTCCCCTCTATACCAAAAAAAAAAAAAAAAAAAAACAACAACAACAACAACAAAAAAAAAAAAACCCACCCAGTTTAGTGACCAGAGATTGGTTAATGATCTTTGACATAGGTATTATTTACTAAGCTCTGTTTTACAAAAACAAGTTTATAACGCTAAATCATTTGTCCAAAGTGAAAGAAATAATAAACACAGCTTGTAGCAGATGAAAGATCAGTTAGGCTCCTATTTTTTTCAATTATTCCCAAAGTACTTCAGTGCTTAGAACACAGCATGTGATCTAAAGGTAAAATAAAACCAAATCCATGGCTAGAGAAGCAAGTAAGTATTGTGTAAGGTCACCTCCATTCACATTACTGAAGGTCACCTTCAGGGGAAAGCAATTACAAAAATGAATTTCTTTTCTTTCCAGTCCAGTGTATTTTCCATATATACTGCTATTCTCAAATTTCCACGTACTTGCCTAACTTTTAAGCAGGAAAAAAATGACCATGGTTGTTTTCGCTATAGTTAATATTCCCTTAATAATCTACAGATGACTTCTTCAAAGCTGCCCGGCTTAAGGTTTGCAACCCCTTGCTATGAATCCAGATGCGGTAGATTTAGTTTCCTACCACCGTTATGGTAGGAGATCAGTTCTTCTACGTTAAATACACTCCCAGAGCTAAAATTTAGATCATCGCTAAAAGAGCAAGGTGTCCGCCAAAGCGTTCTTCCTGGAAATCATAGGTCTCTGAAGAAAGAGAATGCATAACTGGGTTAGGAACACAAGGACAAGATGATAAAGCCGCTGTCACGGCTACCTCTGTTATGGCTAGCTTCCCTTCCCAGGGATTGGAGAGCACGCAGGGGACCATGCACCTAGAATTAAAACCGCAGGATTTGGGGCGGAGGAAAAGGGCAGGAGAGCACAAGGACAGCCGGATCCTGGGTGCTGTAAAGGACTCGCCCACATTATCTGCTCACCTTGGAGACGGCTTAGTGCGTTTTTGGCTAAGGGCAACATCGCGGAGACGAAGATGGAACTGCGGCGACTACGCTGCTGCTGCTGCCTTGGTGCAAATTCACCCCGGCTACCCTTGCAAAGAGTCCTGAAAAACAAAATGGCTTTCAGCGGGGAGTTCTGATGAGAATTGGTGAGATGTCGCGAGATTTGAGGGTTGCCCTATAGAAATTGTAATCCTAGTTCCTACGAGGAAAGAGAAAGGCCTTTGGGAAGTGTAGTTTCAAGCTTGCTGGCTGCCACAAAGTAGTATTTACTAAGCATGAAGGTAACTCTTTGGACAAAGGTTTAGGACTCTACAAAGGGGAGCTGAGACACCGAACTTACATAAGGCACCAGCATCAAAATGGTGCTAAAACCCCAGAGGATTGGATCTAGTGTCTTACTTCCAATTACAGTCCCTTCGAAATTTTCACATTCTGTCCCCTATTACCTATATTAATTGGTTTTACCTCTATTCTTTTTTTTTTTTTTTTTTTTTAATTTTTGTGGGGGAGTTGAAACACGGCCTCTCTATTTAGTTCTGGCTGACCAGGAACTCTCTATGTAGATCAAGCTGGCCTTAAACTCACAGAAATATTCCTGCCTCTGCCTCCCAAGTACTGGGAGATCAATTGACCTTTATTTTTCCCCTAGGGATTCCAGTTCATGTACATCTGGCAAGAATACTATATACAAATGTATCTTCTTAAGAAACCCTGTGTAAAATGTTTATATAACCTTTATCCAAGGTGATTTATATAGTAAAATTCATGGCTTAAGTCTTTATGATGGACAAGGCCTTAATTTTTTAAATTATCAATTTTTTTACTTGAATTTTTTTAAAAGAAAACTCACGACAATTTGTCTCTTAAATGAAAGGAGAAATGTAAAACTAAATGGACAAATATCAATTTTTTTTATTATCTTTGCTGTTCTGTCCTCCCTGGATGGGTGCTGACACATGATTTCTTGCCTGGCGGTCCGTGGTTGCACTCTCACCATTTTCAGACATGATACTAACGTGTGCCCCTCAGCTGCTGAGCAAGCGTTTGTAGCTTGTACATTGGCAGAATGGACCAGAAGTTTATGTTGTGACCCATTGTGAAAATAAAGTATCTTGAAATTAAAAAAAAAAAAAAGAAACCCTGTGTCAGACAGGTCTCCCTATGTAACCCAGACTGGCTAGAACTTACTCTGTAGCCCAGACTGGCCTAGAATTTGCA
This sequence comes from Mus minutoides, assembly GCA_902729485.2. Lineage (NCBI taxonomy): Eukaryota > Metazoa > Chordata > Mammalia > Rodentia > Muridae > Mus > Mus minutoides. The sequence goes on from LR749899.1 coordinate 642,892, forward strand.
ATTCTTTTGCCTTTGCTTCTCTAGAGTCATGATTAGAGAAATAATGTACACATCAAACTCTGCTCCTTAGAGCATCCTATCAGAAGATATATGATCCTAACATGTCCTAGTCAGTAATAGTATGAATTTAATCTTTTAATCAAAGCACTGCATGCCAGATTTCTACACGTTAAAGCCAGTGCTTTCCCTTGGTAATTAAAAAAAGCATCTGGAACAGAAAGGAGGGATGCCTGCAACAACAAAGCAAAGGAGTAACTCCTGAACAATGCATGACTATCCTATTCTGCATCAAGCTTCTTTTTTGTTGTTGTTGGGTTTTGTTTGTTTGTTTGGTTGGTTTTGGTTTTTCGAGACAGGGTTTCTCTGTGTAGCCCTGGCTGTCCTGGAACACACTTTGTAGACCAGGCTGGCCTCGAACTCAGAAATCTGCCTGCCTCTGCCTCCCAAGTGCTGGGATTAAAGGCATGCGCCACCACCGCCCAGCCTGCATCAAGCTTCTATCCACTATGTTTTGAATCCATTGGTGATTCTGTGCCACATTGTGTCTATATGACCACTCTAGTGCATACACATAAAGCAACCTGAGTGAGCATAAAACAGAGATACTCAAACCACCATGCTTATTTAGTATGTTTGGGTTTTTTTTTTTAAGATTTATTTATTTATTATATGTAAGTGCACTGTAGCTGTCTTCAGACATTCCAGAAGAGGGAGTCAGATCTTATTACAGATGGTTGTGAGCCACCACGTGGTTGCTGGGATTTGAACTCACGACCTTTGGAAGAGCAGTCAGTGCAGTGCTCTTAACTGCTGAAGCCATCTCTCCAGCCCTGTTTTTGTTTGTTTGTTTGTTTGTTTGGTTTTTATGATTTGTAGGTCTACATTTTCTTTGTGACTATTTATTTATTTATTGAGATTTGTGTAGGGCTGGAGAGGTGGCTCAGCAGATAAGAGCACTGACTGCTCTTCTGAAGGTCCTGAATTCAACTCCCAGCAACCACATGGTGGCTCACAACCATCTGTAATAAGATCTGATGCCCTCTTCTGGAGTGTCTGAAGACAGCTACAGTGTACTTACATATAATAAATAAATAATCTTTTAAAAAAAAGATTTGTGTAACTGGGCAGTGCTGGCACACATCTTTAATCCTAGCACTTGGGAGCAGAGGCAGGGAGATTTCTGAGTTCAAGGCCAGCCTGGTCTACAGAGTGAGTTCCAGGACATCCAGGGCTATGTAGAGAAACCCTGTCTCAAAAAAAAAACATTCATGTATTTATTTTATCTATGTGGGTACACTGTAGCTGTCTTCAGACATACCAGAAGAGGACATCAGATCCCAATACAGATAGTTGTGAGCCACCCTGTGGTTGCTGAGATTTGAACTCAGGGTCTCTGGAAGAACAGTCAGTGCTCTTAACTGCTGAGTCATCTCTCCAGCCCCTTGTTTGTTTATTTTTGTGTTTGTTTCTTGGAGACAAGATTTCATCCTGTAGTCCAGGCTAGCTTGGTATTTACTATGTAGCCACGCCTGGCTTCAATCTCATGGCAAGCTGCCTGCTTCAGTTTCTCAAGTGCTGGGATGATAGGTGTGAGCTGACATATCTATAATTTAATCATTTAAATTTTTTTCTTTTTAAATTTTGAGGTAAGCTCATACCACGTGGCTCATATGGGCCGTTAACTCACTCTAAAGCAGAGATACAGGCATTGAACTTGTAATCCTCCTACCTCAGCTTCCCAAGTAGCAGGAGTTAAATTGACCTATTTTCACATGCATTTTCCCCTCTTCTTTGAAACAGGGACTCACCATGTAACCTATGTGGGCATCAAAGTTGGGATTTCCCCACTTTAGTCTGCCAAGTGCAGGGATTACAGGAGTGTGCCACCATGTGTGGCTATTGCTTTCTCTCTTGTCTCTCTCCGTTTCTGTCTCTGTCTCTCTTCTGCTCTCTTCTCATCTCGCTGTCTTTTTGTTTGTTTTGTTTTGTCTTGTTTTGTTTTGTTTGAGACAGGGTCTCTTGTAGCTCAGGGAGGAACTCCCTATGCAGCCTAGACTGGTATTAATCCATGATATCCTCCTGCCTCTATCTCCTGAATACTGAGATTACATGTATGCACCGCCAGGCTCATTTTTTTTCATATCTCTTTATGTTGAGACCAATTACTTGCCTTTCTGTTTTTTAAGATTTAATTATTATTATACAGCATTCTGCCTGCATTATGCCTGCAGGCCAGAAGAGGGCACCAGATCTCTTTATAGATGGCTATAAGCCACCATGTGATGGCCAGAAATTGAACTCAGGATCTCTGAACCTGCTCTCAACCACTGAGCCATCTTTCCAGCCACTCCCCCTTTTAAAACAGTTACTTTCCTTTCAACACTCATCTCCTTGACTCTCCAAATAGTGGAATAATTATAATTCTGTGGGGATTTTGCTTTCTAGCAGTACCTAAAAGAATAATCACATAGAAGCCGGGCGTGGTGGCGCACGCCTTTAATCCCAACACTCGGGAGGCAGAGGCAGGCGGATTTCTGAGTTCGAGGCCAGCCTGGTCTACAAAGTGAGTTCCAGGACAGCCAGAACTATACAGAGAAACCCGGTCTCGAAAAACAAAAAACAAAACAAAACAAAAAACAAACAAACAAACAAAAAAAGAATAATTACATAGTATGTTCCACACACTCAAAATAAATGCGCCTTGTGCTTTGGATGTAGCTGTGATAAAATGCTTGCCCAGCTTGTGTGGGATCCTGTGATGGTTTGTATATTCTTGGATCAGGTAGTGGCACCATTTGGAGGTGTGGCCTTGTTGTAATAGGTGTGACCTGGTTGGAGTAGGTGTGTCACTGTGGGTGTGGGCTTAAGTCTCTCACCCCAGTTGCCTGAAAGTCAGTCTTCCACTAGCAGCCTTTGGATGAAGACATAGAACTCTCAGCTCAGCTCTGCCTACACCATGCCTGCCTGTTTACTGCCATGCTCCCACCTTGATGATAATGGACTGAACCTTTGAACCTGTAAGCCAGCCCCAATTAAATGTTTTTTATAAGACTTGCCTTGGTCATGGTGTCTGTTCACAGCAGTAAAACCCTAACTAAGACAGATCCTTTACTCAATCCTTTACTGTGCCCTGCGCTGCAAAATAAATAAATAAATCCAAATTATAGTGTGTGTGTGTGTGTGTGTGTGTGTGTTTACTGAGGAAATATTGAGGATTAAACCCATGTGTTTACAAATAACAGTTAAATGTCCTACCAACTGATCTATATATCCCCAATGTCTTAGGGTTACTGTTGCCATGTTATAACACCCAGACCAAAGCAACTTGATGAGGAGTTGCAGTCATGGGAACAGTACTTGAGCCATCTTCAAGAATAGTAGGCGCAGGCCGGGCGTGGTGGCGCACGCCTTTAATCCCAGCACTCGGGAGGCAGAGGCAGGCGGATTTCTGAGTTCGAGGCCAGCCTGGTCTACAGAGTGAGTTCCAGGACAGCCAGGGCTATACAGAGAAACCCTGTCTCCAAAAACCAAACCAAACCAAACCAAACCAAACAAACAAACAAACAAAAAAAAAAAAAAAAAAAAAAAAAGAATAGTAGGCGCAGCCGGGTGGTGGTGGCACAGGCCTTTAATCCCAGCACTCAGGAGGCAGAGGCAGGCGGATTTCTGAGTTCGAGGCCAGCCTGGTCTACAAAGTGAGTTCCAGGACAGCCAGGGCTATACAGAGAAACCCTGTCTCGAAAAACCAAAAAAAAAAAAAAAAGAATAGTATGCGCTTGAAAAAAAAAGATTGGTGGTGGGGGGGTGGTAGCATGAATGTATGTGCACTGGGTGTGTGCCTGTTCTCTGTGAAGGTCGGAAGAATGCATCAGATCCCTTGCGACTACTAGGTTGTTACCCACTATGCCAGTCCCAGGAAGGTCTTCTCCCAAAAACAGTTCAATGTTCTCAACCCTTGAGACATTTCTCTAGCCCCTGTCCCAGAGTATCATACTAAAGGAGTACATTTCAAAAAACAAAACAAAACAAAAACACTTTTGATGTAAGATATTTGGAAGTTTTGGGTGTTGACAGCTCTGAGGTTTGGGCTGAGAAATTAGTTTTGCTAACCAGAGGGTATAATGCAAGCTTCTGCTTTTCCCTTGGACCTGGGTAAGAGCCCAGGCTAGAATGGAACTCTGAAGGTTCCTTGAATTGTTGAATTTCTAATCATCCTGCCTCCACTTCACCTCCCAAATCTGGGATTTTGGTTGTGAGAAATCACGAGGCTCCTTTATGTTTGAGACAATCTTACATTAATCAGGTGGCCTGGGACCCCGACAATGGAGGCAAATATGACCTTGAACAATTGATGCTCTTCCTTTCACATTCAAAATGCGTGGATTAGAGGCTTGCGTTACTTAGGCCGGCTCAAAATCAAACAGTTCTAAAGGAAGGAATGCTTTCTGGAGGATGATTCCATTTTTAAACGTACAAGCCATTTTGTGCCTCAAAAAAAAATCAGCACCATTTCAAACCTGCGCATGTGTACTGAAAGTTCGCTGAGCTGAGCGTGATGTCTTTACACGCAGGAAAGGGGCGCGGCCTTTTCAGCGGACCAATAAGAAACCTCCAGATTATCCTTTTCCGATTGGCTCCCGGCAACCAATCGGAAAAGAACTGTTTTTTTTTAAGCGGGCGTCTGCTGCGTGTGACGTCATATGAGGGGTCGCGCGGCAGGGCTGAGCCGAGCCAATGGGGAGCGGCAAGGGCTCTGTTCGCCCGTTCTCACGCCCCACCCTCGGACCGTGCTGGAAGAAAGTTTCGCCCCGCCGCCAAGAGAGAAGAGCGAACATGGCCTCGCCGAGGTGGCTCTGGTGTGTGTGTGCGATCGCAGCGGTGGCACTGCTGCTCATTTCCAAGGTTCCTTCGGCCTCTGCCCAAAGAAAGAAGGAGGTGAGGCGGCGCCTGCCAAAGCTGGCAGGGACTTTCTCGACTTGGGGCTAGAAAGGGTCCGCTCGCCCCTTCCCAGGGACGTGTGCTGGGCGTGACTAGGAGTCCGCGGTTGGGAGGAAGTTGGCTTCACAAAAGCCGGAGCTGCAACTTCTTGTGTTGTAGGGTTTTCGCATCCAAAAGCAGGCTGGAGTAGGTGACCACCTGGCTTCCAGCAGCTGGGGAACGTGCAGCTACAAGTAGTGACACTCCTGGAGTTCGGACCGCTTTGGGTGTTGGGCAGAGGAGCTCGTTTTGCTACCCAGAGGGTATAATAATGCAAGCTTCTGCTGCCGACCATATGTAGCTCTCTCGGACATGTGTCTGTCATGTCAACCCAGGAGTGGGAAAACTAGATAAGTGAGATGATGCCAGTTTTCATGCCCGTGTTCAAGCGTTCAGAATGTGTAAAGCGTCTGTATTTGGTGACGGACACCAATCACGAATGAGCAAACTAAGCCCCCACCCCCACCGCCATTTATGGAACAGGCAGTCTTTGAGATGTAGAAAACATACAATATTCGTATTCCTTTCTGCTTATTTTTTGTTCTGTTTTCGTTTGAAGCAGTCTCCCCCTATAGCTCATTCTGGCCTCAACCTCATGACAATCCTTTGCCTTTCAAGTGCTGAGGTTACAGGTGTGAGCTGGGATGCCAAGTTTTTTGTTTTTTAGCTTGATGTTTAGCAGTCCGAACATATGGATCTTAGCCCCGTGTTTCTGAACATTTGTGACTTAGAACCTTATACTCATAGAGCTTTAAAAGACTAGTGGTAATTATTTATACCCTCTAATTTTATAAGTAAGGAAGAGCAGCCCTAGGTTTACACAGTTAACTACTGTATTTAAAGTAGACTAAAGCCATTAATTCTAATGCCATTTCCAGTGCATCCTGGGCTTCCTTTAGTACACAAAACCTATAAGTACATTTTTGAAATACCAGTTAAACATTGCAGCTATTAAGTTTTATAAATAAACTAATTTTTGTATCTATTCGAGTATTTGAATTATTTCATGAGATTAAAAACTAAGCATAGCCTCGTATGGTGGGCATGCACGTATGCAGAACACTGTAGTGAAAGAGGTTCAGGAATTCAAAGTCATCCTTGGCTACTAAGTGAATTAGAGACTAGCCTGGGCTACACTAGACCCTATTAAGTGAATTAGAGACTAGCCTGGGCTACACTAGACCCTATTAAGTGAATTAGAGACTAGCCTGGGCTACACTAGACCCTATTTGAAAACAATAACACTGAAGAACTAGCAAAGGAAAACATTAAATTAGGGAAGTTGGTAAAGAGGAGAGTAAAAATGTACAATTATCAAAGTTGTAATCTAGTGAGCAGCCTTTTTGCTGGGTGAAGAAATTGATAGAGCCTTTCTGTTTTGGAGTGTTTGCTGCATGCCTGTGTGCTCACTGCCGTCATGGAGGCCCAAAGAAGGTGTAAAATCTCCTAGAACTGTAGTTTGAGCACAATTGTGATCTGTCAACTGGGAACTAGGAACCAATCCTGGACATTGTGCAAAAGAAGAAAAAGAAGCTCTTGACATGAGCTTTCTGGTGCCTGCTGTGGCTTTTTGGGAGAATCCCTAGCCATTCTTTGTAGACAACAATATACAGAGCAATACATTGGGTTTTCCACCCTTAAAGTCCTGTTTTTAAGCCATATTTGTAAGTGTATGTATAGGAAAAACCCAAAACTCTGTTAAGACACATAACAGTCCCTTAAGAGCTGCTATCTCTAGGCATTTAGTAATGTTGGTGTCTTAGTTAGGGTTTCTATTCCTGCACAAACATCATGACCAAGAAGCTCTTGGGGAGGAAAGGGTTTATTCAGTCAGCTTACTCTTCCGCATTGCTGTTCATCACCAGAGGAAGTCAGGACTGGAACTCAAGCAGGTCAGGAAGCAGGAGCTGATGCAGAGGCCATGGAGGGATGTTCTTTACTGGCTTGCTTCCCCTGGCTTGCTCAGCCTGCTTTCTTATAGAACCCAAGACTATCAGCCCAGAGATGGTCCCACCCACAAGGGGCCTTTCCCCCTTGATCACTAATTGAGAAAATACTCCACAGCTGGATCTCATGGAGGCATTTCCCCAACTGAAGCTCCTTTCTCTGTGATAACCCCAGCCTGTGTCAAGTTGACACATAAAACCAACCAGTACAGTTGGTAAGGAAAATGCTTTCATATTTTGCCCTATACATATTGTCTGAATGTGTACAGTAATGACTTAATTTTTACATTGAAACAAGTTTTGGCACATATTCCAGGCTGACCCTGAACTCCTTCGGGGTGACAGAATCACAGGGCAAAGTTTTGCTTGTCTTTTGAGTTTGTCCTCCTGCCTCATACTCTAGAACTACAGGTGTATGTCTGCCACTATTCCAGGACACTTAAGTCTTTTTGTTTTTGGTTTTGTCATCCTTTTTAAAGATTTGCTTTTATTTTTAAATAATTGAAACAATATTTTAGATATATTGTTTACCTGAATGGATAGATGTGCACCATGTGTGTAGATGGTGTCTTTTGGAGGTCAGAAGAGATCCCCTGGAACTAGAGTTACATGAGCCACACTATATGAGTCCTAGGAACATAACCTGGTACCCTGCAAAATCAACTATTGCTCTTTTTTTTGTTTGTTTTTTTGTTTTTTTTTCCCTTGTCCCGGTCAACCCCACCCGCTCCACTCGACCCCTGCTCCCTCCGGTCAGCCCCGCTCGCTCTGATTGGCTCCGCTTGCTCCCGTTGGCCCCACTCGCTCCGGACAGCCCCGCTCACTCCGGTTGGTCTCTCCAGTCCAAGAATTCGTTTTTTATTATTCTTCTTCATAAGTACGTATGTTGTAACTGACTTCAGATGCACCAGAGGAGGGCGTCAGATCTCATTATGGGTGGTTGTAATCCACCATGTGGTTGCTGGGATTTGAACTTTGGTTGTAAGCCACCATGTGGTTGCTGGGATTTGAACTCATCACCTTCGGAAGAACAGTCGGGTGCTCTTACCTGCTGAGCCATCTCACCAGCCCCCTGTTTGTTTTTTAGAGACAGGGTTTCTCTGTCTAGCTCTGGCTGTCCTGGAACTCACTTTGTAGACCAGGCTGGCCTCGAACTCAGAAATCTGCCTGCCTCTGCCTCCCGAGTGCTAGGCAACTATTGCTCTTAACTGGCAAAACCATCTTTCGATATGCTATTTTTATTTGTGCCTGCCTGTGTGCCTGCATGCATGCATGTATATGTGTGTGTGTGCATATATGTCATTTGTGTGTAGGTGCCTGTGGAGGCCAGAGAAGGATGTTGGATTACCTGGAGCTGGAATTACAGACTGATAAGCTGACTGATGGGAACTGAAGGATTCTATGGAAGATCTGAGCTATCTTCTGGTCCCTTCAGTTTTGTTCATTTGTTTGTGTGTGGATGGGGGTGGTGAGCAAGTGCCACTACATACCTGTGGAGGCCAAAAGATAAATAGCAAGCGTAGGTTCTCTCCTACCATATGGGACCCAGGGTTTAAACTCACGTCATAGACTTGGTGATATGCACTTTTGCCAGTGAGCCATCTCTTTGGCCTCATGTAATCTTTTCAAATAAAAAGTGAGGGTTCTTCATTGTTGCTCGTTTTGAGACAGGTTCCTGAAACTAGACCAGACCAGTCTCAAGTTCTTTGAGGAGCTAAGGATAACCTTGAACTCCTGATCTCCGTGCTTTCTCCTTAATTGCTGAATTCTAGTTGTGCGCTCCCACACAAAAGTAAAGGGTTGTTAAACTAGATATTCTACCAGTGGAGTTAAGTTCATAAATATTGTATTGAACTAAAACCAGAAATTCCTTTTTGGAAAAACAGATTTCTTAGTGGGGAAGGGAAGGAAACTAGAGCATCTGTTGTTCTTGCAGAGTATCTGGGTTCATCCACATGCCTTCTTCTGAGGAAACTAGGTATGTACACGGGCACATACATACATTTAGACAAAACACATCTCGGGAGGCAGAGGCAGGCCGATTTCTGAGTTCGAAGCCAGCATGGACTGCAAAGTGAGTTCCAGGACATCCAGGGCTATACAGAGAAACCCCCCAAAAAATAACAAAAACAAAACACATAAAAGAAAACTTTTTTAAGAAGAAAAATGCTTACTTTTTAAAAGAAGCAACACCAAATTGTATATTTTAAAATAATTAGTGTAGATTTTTGTGTTATATAAATTTTAACCTCAATAGTTTTTTTGTTTTGTTTTGTTTTGTTTTTGAGACAGAGTTTCTCTGTGTAGCCCTGGCTGTCCTGGAACTCTCTGTAGATGAGACTGACATTGAACTCACAGAGATCCACCTGCCTTTGCCTTCCAGTTGCTGGAATAAAAGGCATGGGCCACCTCCACCTGGCCAATGCATTTCTAAAAATAGTCTAATTCTAACTCCCTTTTATTCATGCCCAGTATTCAGATTTTAGAAATATATTGCACTAATTACTTGCCCGACTAACCTTTAGCCCATTTTTTTGTTTTTGTTTTTGTTTTTCGAGACAGGGTTTCTCTGCACAGCTCTGGCTGTCCTGGAACTCACTTTGTAGACCAGGCTGGCCTCAAACTCAGAAATTCACATGCCTCTGCCTCCTGAGTGCTGGGATTAAAGGCGTGCACCACCACCCCTGGCTTAGCCCATTCCTTTTTTATGTATACCAAAGGAAATGATTGTAAAGAGGTTCCAAGCACAACCACAAAGAAATATTGGGGAAACTGTAACTCAGTGATTCTTTTATTTTTAATTGGGAAAACTGTTTCCCAAAAGTCCATGTTTTTATGTCAGAGATCTATACCAAAGATACAGGGGAAAGGTAGTATGGTGAGATAGTAGCAGTATTCACTGTATGCTTTAACTGACTTACTGTTTCTGCTGTGTGTATCAACCACTATGCAAGAATAGTAAAAACTGTTTACAGAAGTCAGTGTTCCAGGCTAGGAGTGTAGCTCAGTGGGTGGTGGAGTGCTTGCCTTCGTTGCACAAGGCCCTGTTGACCCATTTTTTTTTTTTTTTTTTTTTTTTTGCTTGTAGAAGTACTAACAGGGAAAACTTGGAAACTGCTTAACCTACTTTGTAGGGTATAAAAAGGGATTCTCTAGCTTTTATATTCTGCTTCAACCAGCCTTGTATAGGCCCAAGCTTTGCTTTTTTTTCCTTTAGAAAAAACTTACTTATTTACTTTACACTGTAGCTGTCTTTCAGACACACCAGAAGAGGGCTTCAGATCCCATTACACATGGTTATGAGCTACCATGTGGTTGCTAGAAAATGAACTCAGGACCTCTGGAGCCATCTCTCCAGCTCCCCTATCCCCCAAGGCTTTTTAAAGTTTGTAATTTTAAATTTATTTATTTGGGGTGCTGAAGAGATAACTCAGTGATGTATACTGCTTCTGCAGAAGAACCAAGTTTAATTCCTGGCAGCTTACAGCCACCTGTAACCCTACTACAGGGGATCTTGCTCTTCTGGCCTCTGTGGGCACCTGATGCACATACCTAACTCACATGCACATACTTATACCCAGAAATACATATACATAACTAAAAGGAAATACTTATGTTATGCACATGAGTATTTTGCCTGCACATATGCATAGATGACATGTGCATGCAATACCCACAGAGGCTGGAAGAGGGTCTTATAGACAGTTGTGAACTACCACATGGGTACTGGAAAATGAACCCATGTCTCCGCAGGAACAGTAAGTGCTCTGAACCACGCACTACCAACTGAGCTACATATTTATTTATTTCTGTATGTACATCTGTGTGAGGAGTTGTACATGTGTGTAGGGTTGCCTGCAGATTCCATAAGGTGGTGTCCGACTCCCTTAGAACTGGAGTTCGGGGCCTCTGTGGGCTGTCTGACATGGGTGCTAGGCTCTCAACTCCAGTCCTCACGCCGTCTTTCTGTATCATATGTGCTGAGTTATCTACCTTTCCAGATCTTTCTTCTACACATGTACAAATGTCTCCTCTTTGCTGGAGGAACTTTTCCCTCTTCTTACCACCCTCCCCCTATTTACCTGAGGGTCTCTACTCCTTTTTCTGTGTGTTGTTTTTAGAGTCTTAAGTATACGCTGATCTCAAACTCACTTTATAGCCAACATTGGCCTCCTTAGCTGTGCTGGGATTACAAATGTGCACCAGTGCTCTCGGTAGTTCCAACTCTTTAAGTCTTGAATTTTTCTCTGATCCCTGGGGTAAGTTGACATGAATTTAATTAGCACATGAAACTGACATGGTTTATATATCAGCCCTTTGCATTAAACTATGAACATCTTGAATGTAGAAACTTAATTTTTCTTTCAATAAGTATCAATAAATCCAAGATTGGTGGTCCACTCCTGTAATTCTATCGTTTGAGAGGCTGAACCAGGGAGATACTCTGAATTTCTGGTTGCCTGGGTTACACAGGCCACACCCAATTTATGCAGTGCTTCATCATGCATTCGAGGGGAACATTCTACTAACTGGGCCTCAGCAGCCCCAGCCAGGGATGGATAACTTTTATTTTATTTGTGTGTGTGTGTGTGTGTGTGTGTGTGTGTACGTACATATGTATTGGTTCCTGCAGATATCAGAAGAAAAGAGTCAAGAGAGCTGGAGTTACAGACATTACTTGGCTATACTTCTGTCTTAGTTAGGGATCTATTGCTATGAAGAGATACCACGACCATGGCAACTCATGTAAAGGAAAACGTTAAATTGGGACTGGATTAGCTTCAGAGGTTTACTAGTCCATTATAATGGTGGGAAGCTTGGTGGCATGAAGCTAGACACAGTGCTGGAGAAGGAGCTGAGAGTTCTACATCTTGATCTGCAGGCTGCTGAAGGAGACTATGTGCCACACTGGATGAAGCTTGATCATATGAGACCTCAAAGCCTACTCCCGTAGTGATATACTTTCTCTAGCAAGGCCACACCTACCCAACAAGGTCACACCTCCTAATAGTGTCACTTCCTAATGGCCAAACATTCAAACACATGTGTCTGTGGAGGCCATTCCTAACAAACCACCAAATTCCACTCCCCTGCCCTCATATGCTTATAGCCATACCATGATGCAGAAATGCATTCAGTCTTAACTTCAAAAGGCCCCCTAGTCTATGACAGTCTCATACTTGTTTAAAAGTTCAAAGTCTCTTCTGAGATTCATGTAATTTCTTAACCGTAATCTCCTGTAAAATAAGCAGATAACATACTTTTAACAAACAATGGCACAAAATATATATGATTGAGCAGCAAGTGCTCTTACTTCTTAGACCTCTCTCTAGCAGGTAGGTAGGTAGGTAGGGGTGTGTGGGGGTGTGTGTGTGGGGGGGTGTAGTGAGGGAGTACTGAGAATTGAACCCATATCTTTACAATTGATCTATATATCCCCAATGTCTTAGTCAGGGTTACTTTACTATTGCTGTGTTGAAAGACCATGATCCTAGCAAACTGGGGAGTAAATGGTTCATTAGCTTACACTTCCACATCACAGTACATCATCCAGAGAAGTCAGGACAGGAACTCAAACAGGGTAGGCACCTTGAGGCAGGAGCTGATGCAGAAGACAGGGAGGGATGCTGCTTACTGGCTTCCCTATGTGAAGCCTGCTTACTTATAGAGCCAGGATCACCAGCCCAGGAATGTCACCACCCACAATGTGCTGGTTCCTCCTCCATCAATTACTAATAAAGAAAATGCCCGGGGCTGGTGAGATGGCTCAGCGGGTAAGAGCACCCGACTGCTCTTCTGAAGGTCCCGAGTTCAAATCCCAGCAACCACATGGTGGCTTACAACCATCCGTAACGAAATCTGATGCCCTCTTCTGGAGTGTCTGAAGACAGCTACAGTGTACTTACATATAATAAATAAATGAATCTTAAAAAAAAAAAAAGAAAATGCCCTACAGGCTGCATACACCCCGATATTATAGATGTATTTTCTCAAGCAAGACTCCCTCCTTTATGATCACTCTACTTTGTGGCAAGTTGACATAAAATTAGCCAGCACACCTACTATAAAACAATTGTTGGAGTGGGCTGTTACCCCAGATTGAACCCAAGCCCTCAAGCTTAGTGGATAAACACTGCCACGAAGCTGCATCTTTTGGTGACCATCCCCACCACCGCCACCACTACCCTTGGCTCCCCAAGACAGTTTCTCTGTGTAGCCATGGGTGTCCTGGATCTCTGTAGACCAGGCTGGCTTCAAACGAAAAGGTCTGCTTGCCTCTGCCTCTGAAGTGTTGGGATTAAAGGTATATGCTGCCACTGCCAGGCCAGTGGACACATTTTTAAATGAAGGGCTAAAAATATACATTGGTGATAGAGTGCTTGTTTAGCATACTCAAGGCCTTGAGGTAATCTTTAGTACAGGCTAAAATAGTTGTCTTTTCTTTCCTGATGTTGGTTTGTACAATTTTTTCGTTTTGTTTTGTGGTTTCCTTTCTTGCTGTTTTTGTAACCTAGGTTAGTCTTAAACTTGCTGCAGTGTGAACTTGCTGCACTGTTGAGGATGATCCTGAGGTCCTGAGTCTCCTAATTCCACCTCTTAAGTGCCAAGGATTCTTTTGTTTTGTTTTGTTTTGTTTTGTTTTTGAAACAGGTTCTCATGGAACTAAGGGAACCTGGAACTCACCATGGAGAAGTTGGCTTCAAACTCCTGATCCTCTTTCTTCCATCATTTTTAATTTTGTTTTGTTCATGCTGTCCTAAAATTTGTGATCCTCCTGCCTCAGCTTCCTGAGTGCTGAGGTTATAAGCATATGCCACCATACTTGGGAAGATTATTTTTCTTTGATTTAATTTTAATATTTGTGGGTGGTATCTTAGGGTTTCTGGTGCCAAGAAGAGGCACCATGACCACAGTAACACTTACAAAGGAAAACATGTAATTGGGGCTTGTTTACAGTTTCAGAGAATTAGGTCATCATCAACATAGTTGGAAACAAGGCAGGGCAGGCAAACCTGGTGCTCCAGCAGGGCCACACCACTCCAGCAAGGAAGGTCACACCTCCTAATAGTGCCGCTCTGGATGAGCCAAGCATTTAAACACATGCATCTTTGGGAGCTATACCTGCCTATTCAAACCACCACAGTGGCTGTTTTGCTGGCATGTATGTCTGTGCACTCTATGCTTCCTGGTGCCCCAGGAAGCCAGAAATCAGACACTGCATCCCCTGGAACTAGAGTTACAGCTGGTTGTTAACTATCACACTGGTGCTAGGAAACCAACCTGGGTCCTCTGCAAGAGCTCTAGGTGCTCTTATTAACCAGTGAGCCATCTCTCCAGCATCTAAAATTGTGTTTCTTGACCAGTTTCTGGGAATCCTTATCCTCTGCCTTGCTAGTTTCACTTTAACTTGTCACTAGCTAGAGAGTCATCTGAGAAGATAGAATCTCCATTGAAAACAATGCCTCCATAAGATCGGGTTGTAAACAGACAAGCCTGTAAGGACATTTTTTTTCTTTCACACCCCCCCCACAGGATTTCTCTTTGTAGTCCTAACTGTCCTGGCCCCACCTGAATGTTGGAATTAAAAGACACCTACCAGGCTCTTTTCTTTTTCCTTTTCCCCTCCCTCTTCCTCCCTCCTCTTCATTCCTCTCCCTACCACTTTCCCTCCATCTCCTTTCTTTTTTTTTTCAAACACAGTTTCTATATAGCTCTGGCCTAGAACTCCCTATGTAGACCAGGCTGGGCTCAGACTCACAGAGATCTGCCTGCCTCTGCCTCCTGAGTGCTGGAATTAAAGGTGTGTGCCACTACAGCTGGTGGTAGGGCATTTTCTTAATTACTAATTGATGTTGAAGGCCCCAACCCATTCTAAGCTGTGCTAGTGGTCTTGAATTCTATAAGAAAGCAAATTGAGCAACCCATGGGAATCACGCCAGTAAGCAGCACTCCTCTGTGGCCTCTGCATCAGCTCCTGCCTCAGGTCCCTACCTTGTTGAAGTTCCTCTCCTGACTTCCTTTGGTGCAATGATGTGGAAGTGAAATAAGCCACCCTCTCCCAAACACACACAGTTGCTTTTTTTTTTTTTTTGGTTTTTCGAGACAGGGTTTCTCTGTGTAGCCCTGGCTGTCCTGGAACTCACTCTGTAGCTGTAGACCAGGCTGGCCTCGAACTCAGAAATTCGTCGCCTGCCTCTGCCTCCCAAGTGCTGGGATTAAAGGCGTGCTCCACCACGCCCAGCCACACAGTTGCTTTTGGTCTTGATATTTTATTAGAGAAATAAAAATCCTAACTAAGACAAAAAAGATAGAAAATATGAAAAGGGATAGGTGCTGTGATGGTTTGTATATGCTTAGCGCAGGGAGTGGCACTATTGGGAGGTGTGGCCCTGTTGGAGTGTGTCACTGTGGGTATGGGCTTTAAGACCCTCATCCTACCTACCTGGAAGCCAGTCTCATCTTTGCCTTCAGAACAAGATGTTGAACTTTCAGCTTTGTCTGCACCTTGCCTGCGTGGATGCTGCCATGCTCCTGCCTTGATGGAAATGGAATGAACATCAGAACCTGTAAACCAGCCCCAATTAAATTGCCTTATAAGAGTTGCCTTGGAGAGATGGTTCAAAGGTTAAGAGCACTGAATGCTCTTCCAAAGGCCCTGAGTTCAAATCCCAGCAACCACATGGTGGCTCACAACCATTTGTAATGAGATCTGATGCCCTCTTCTGGTGTGTCTGAAGACAGCTACAGTGTATGTGGAAGTGAAATAAGCCATGTACGTATGTATAATAAATAAATCTTTAAAAAAATTAAAAAGCCGAGCAGTGGTGCACATGCCTTTAATCCCTGCACTTGAGGCAGGCAGATTTCTAGATTTCTGAGTTTGAGGCCAGCCTAGTTTACAGAGTGAGTTCCAGGACAGCCAGGGCTACACAGCAACCTCTGTCTTGTAAAACCAAAACAACAACAAAAAATAATAAAAAATAAAAGATTTGCCTTGGACATGATGTCTGTTCACAGCATTAAAACCCTAAAGCATGATATAATTGGTCATGGTGTTATGTGAATCGCTCTCTTCCTGATTCTTAGTTCTCAAAAATCTAAAAAAAAAAAAGAAAAGAAAAAAAAAAGAAAAACTATTTTTTTCTTACTGTTTTTTTTTGTTGTTGTTGTTTTGTTTTTTCAAAATAGGATTTCTCTGTATAACAGTCCTTGCTGTCCTGAAACTTGCTCTGTAGGCCAGGCTGGCCTTAAACTCATGGAGAACTGCCTCCCTAGTGCTGGGATTAAAGGCTTATACCACCACCACCTGCCCTCAAAAAAAAGTCTTAATGATTTTTTTAAAAGGATTTCTTTAATCCAGTCATACTGAATTTTAGTAAGTAGCTGATCCTGATTTCATCATTAGTAGATTGTGAGCAGTCCCTTCGTAAATTAAATGGGATGAGCTCAGTCCAGAGATTCTCTAATACAGTACTTGGAATATAAAATATATGAGATCCTTTTCCTCTATGACTAGATGGTTGCCAGTTGCTTTTTTTCCCCGTTTTTTGCTTTTGAAGTTTTGTGGCTCACACCTAGGTCATTTCTCATGCTAGGCAAGTGTCTGTCTGTCTCTCTCTCTCTCTCTGACATAGGAGTATCACGGATGTTGTAGGAGAGACAGCTCAGCAGTTGAGAGTACTTACTGCTCTTGCAGGAGACCTAAGTTCAGTTCCCAGCACCCACGTGGTATCTCACAACCCTCTGTGACTTCTGCTCCAGGAGACCTGACAGCATCTTCTGACTCCCTTGGGCACCAGGCACGTGTGACATGCACAGACACACAGGCAGACAAAACACACTCATAAACTAAAATAAAACTCGAACAAGAATTTTAAAAGAAATATCACAGATGCAAACTCCTGAGGGTGGCATTTATTACAGAGACATAACAATAACAAAACAACTACAAAAAGTTGAGACAATCCTAGCTTCAGCACCCACCCCCCTCAAAAAAAAAAAAAAAGAAAATCAAAGAGATAGAGATAAATTTTGGCTGTTTACAAAGTAGGTAAACCAAGAATGGAGCAGATGGCAAAAGGATTTAAAATGCTCTCTTCTCTGCTCAGTCTGTCTCTTCCAGTAATTATCTGTCAATTACATTTCCAGATCTGTTGAGTTTCAGTTTTAATTGAAGGACAAAGTTGGATATGTATTGCTGAAGAGCAGTTAGATGAGTAGGAAGGCTAAAAATAAGGCTTTTTTTTTTTTAATGAGTAAGCCCTGGTGTACTAGAACTGAGAAACAATCCAGGTTTTGAAGAAATTCAGACTGGTGATGCTTCTGAAATTCAAAATAATTTAAATGACAGAATTCATTTTAGTTCTAACCACTAATGGATTTCTGTATTTTTTTTTTCTGATGAGGGAGATGTTGTGACAGAATCTCTGCTGGTTAAGATTTAAGCTTCTCTAGATAAAAAATATTGCCTGGGTGTGGTGTTGCATACGTGATATCACAGAATTTAAGAGTAGGGGCTCTGTAAGCTTAAGGCTAGCCTGATCTACATAGTAAAGTTTAAGGTTAGGGAGGGCTAGATAATGAGAAAGAGGAAGCTAGCTTTCTGGGAGTGCCCATCTGTAATTCTAACACTTGGGATTCCAAGGCAAGAGGGTCATGAGGTTGAAGCATGGCTTGGCTACATAAGAAGTCAAAGGCCAGCCAGGCGTGGTGGCGCACGCCTTAGATCCCGGCACTCAGGAGGCAGAGGCAGAGGCAGGCGGATTTCTGAGTTCGAGGCCAGCCTGGTCTACAAAGTGAGTTCCAAGTCAGCCAGGGCTAGACAGAGAAACCCTGTCTTGAAAAACCAAAAAAAAAAAAAAAAAAAGAAGAAGTCAAAGGCCAGATTGAGCTACAAAGGGGAAGTCAATCTCAAAACAGAAGAAAGAAAATAGAACCCAACCTTTCCATCTAAATTCAACAAAAGAGAACATTTTGAGTGCTTTTTAAGGCTACTTTGCTTTTGTCCCACTCTCCAGCCTAGAGCGTACTGTGTAACTCAGGTTGCCCACATACTTGTAGGAATCCTCTGCCTCTCCTGACTGATGGACTCAGGGGTAAGCAGTGATGGCTTGCTTCCTTTTCTTTTCTTTTCTTTTCTTTTCTTTTCTTTTCTTTTCTTTTCTTTTCTTTTCAGACAGAGGATCCTCCTTTGTAGTCTAGCCTGGCCTTGAACTACCACTCTTCCCATCTCAGCCTTCCACAGTTATTCCAGGTGTGTGTCCTCTCACACAGCTTTAAGTTTTTTTCCTTATAAAAGCTAATAAACAACCACTCCTGGCTCACAGCGTGATTTTTTTTTTAAAGATTTATTTTATTTTATTATATGTAAGTACACTGTAGCTGTCCTCAGACACTCCAGAAGAGGGAGCCAGATCTCGTTACGGATGGTTGTGAGCCACCATGTGGTTGCTGGGATTTGAACTTATCACCTTCGGAAGAGCAGTCGGGTGCTCTTACCGCTGAGCCATCTCATCAGCCCCCTACACATTGTGAATTCTTAACAGCCAGGAGACAGAGGCAGATGGATCTCAGTGAGTTCAAGACCAGCATAGTCTACATGGGGAGTTCCAGGACAGCCAAGGCTGCAGAGTGAAATCTTGTAAAAAAATAAAACAAACAAACCAAAGGCCAGAGAGATGGCTCAGTGATTAAAAGCACTGGCTGCTCTTCTCTTCTAGATTGTCGAGTTCAGTTCCCAGGCATAACATGGCAGCACCCAACATCCAAAATCGGATCCAATGCCCTCTTCTGATGTATAGTTGTACATCAGACAAAGCACTCAAATAAAACACATAAACCTTTTAGAGTAGCCATCCATATAAGAATAGAAAAGAAGACAAATGTGTGAAAGAAGTGTCTTAAGAATTATTAAGATGTTGGGCTGCTAGGCAATAGTGGTACACTCATACACATAAAATTAAAAATATCAAAAAAGTTAATAATTATTATGGTATTATATTTCTGGGTTGGAGAGATGGCTTAGTGGTCGATTAAGAGTGTTTCTTGCTATTTCAGAGAACCTGATTTTGGTTCCCAGAGTCCACATCAGGCTGCTGTGCTCATAACTGCCTGTGACTCCAGTTCCAGAGATGTCATACCAAGTTATAGACTCTGGATGCCTTCACTGATGTTCACTGTGTGTGAACCCTCACACAGACATACATATATACACATAATTTAAAATAGTTTAAAATCTCTTTTAAAAGAATGAAGCTTTTTTTCATGTTATTTCACTTACCTAAATTATCACATCTTTCAAGCTTTCTGGGGAGATAAAGGTACGCTTTCCTATAAAGGGTTGTATTTTCCCTGTTTATTTGAAGTACTTAATGCCTATTTAATTTTGTTATACATGGAAATTTATATAACACATTATCCCTACTCATAAGAATCAGGCGGACCTAGGCCTCCTGCACATATGTAACAGATGTGCAGCTTAGTCTTCATGTGAGTCCTGAACACCTGGAGAGGGTGCTACCACAAAAGCTGCATGTGGGATATGTTCTAGCTGGGCTGGCTTGTCTGGCCTCAGTGGGAGAGGAAGCCCTTGCAGAGACCTGAAGTGCCAGGCTAGGGGTATACCCATGGACCCCACCACACACACACACCTGCTCAAAAGAAATGGGGGGATTGGGGTGACCAAGGGGAGGGCAGTGAGCAGCAGGATGTAAAGTGAATAAGTAAAAAATAAATAAATTTTAAAAAATAAAATAAACTTTCATGGCAAAAAAATTAGAATGTAGGGTGTTTTTTTTTTAATTGAGTGAAGCATGGTGGTATCCTCCTGTAATCGCAGCACTTTGGAGAAGGAGGTAGGAGGACCATGTTCAAGGCCAACCTCAGCTATATAGTTAGTTTTGGGTCAGACTGGAATACACAAGACCCTGTTCAACCAAATAACAACAACTAAACTGAGAATGTGGATCTGTGGGTCTCAAACTTCAGTGTATATAGATCAGGGGATCTCAACCTGTGGGTCAAGACCCCCCGTGGGGTTTTATATCAGATATCCTGTACATCAGATATTTACATTACAAATTATAAAGGTAGCAAAATTACAGTTATATTTTGGTTTATAGAAACGGTTTCTCTGTGTAGCTCTGGCTGTCCTGGAACTTGCCCTATAGAACAGGCTGGCCTGGAACTCACCGAGATTTAGATGTGTCCTGCCCCAAAAGTGCTGGGATTAAAGGCATGGGCCACCATCCAACTCTTGGTATTTTTAAGACGGTGTGTCACGTAAACCAGGCTGACCTTGAACTCTTGTTTCTCTTCCTCCTATACTACCACCCTCAGCTTAAATCTTGTAAAATACTGAATTTTAAGGATTGACTAACAGAGCCCTGCCTATTCTGGACTCACTTTGTAGGCCAGGTTGGCCTCAAATCCGCCTGGTTTGCCTCCAGTGGGATTAAAGGTGTCACCATGCACAGCCTTAAAGAGTAGTTTTTACGATAATTCCCTTTATTAAAATGTTGAAGAAAACTTGCGGGAGTTGTGATGGCTTACATGGGCACCCCTAGGACCCCAGAACTCAGGTGGTTGAGGCAGGAAGATTGTGCATTTCTGGCCAGTCTGAGCCACATGGTAAGGTTTGTTTTTTTAATATTTATTTTATTGATTTTTATGTGTGAGTGCTCTGTGTGTATACCTGCATGCCACAAGAGGGCATCAGATTGCATTGTAGATAGCTGTGAGCCATATGTTGATACGTTTGTTGGGAGCTGAACTCAGGACTTCTGGAAGAGCAGCCAGTGCTCTTAACCACTGAGCCATTTCTCCAGCCCTGCGTAGTAAGATCTTACGGTGGCGCACGCCTTTAATCCCAGCACTCGGGAGGCAGAGGCAGGCGGATTTCTGAGTTCGAGGCCAGCCTGGTCTACAAAGTGAGTTCCAGGACAGCCAGAGCTATACAGAGAAACCCTGTCTCGAAAAACCAAAAAAAAAAAAAAAAAAAGTTATCATCAGGACTAGCTCCAAATTTTTTTATAGGGTATATATTTTCTTTCTAAAGATTAACTAGTTCGGGCTGGAGAGATGGCTCAACGGTTAAGAGCACTGGTTGCGACTGGGCGTGGTGGCGCATGCCTTTAATCCCAGCGCTTGGGAGGCAGAGGCAGGCGGATTTCTGAGTTTGAGGCCAGCCTGGTCTACAGACCGAGTTCCAGGACAGCCAGGGCTATACAGAGAAACCCTCTCTCGAAAAACCAAAAAACCAAAAAAAAAAAAAAAACCAAAATAAATAAATAAGTAAATAAATAATAAAATAAAAGAGCACTGGCTGCTCTTCCAGAGGTCCTGAGTTCAATTCCCAGCAACCACACGATGGCTCACAGCCATCTGTAACAAGATCTCTCTTCTGGTGTGTCTGAAGACAGCTACAGTGTACTCACATACATGAAATAAATAAATAAATCTTTAAAAAAAGATTAACTAGCTTAGCTTTATGTCTATGTGTCTATGTGCCTGAGTTTATGCACACCATGTGTGTGCCCGTGCCCCAGGAGGCCAGAGGGGGTTGGATCCCTTGGAACTGGAGTCACAGGAAGTTGTGAGCCACCACTCGAGCCCCTAAGATACATGCATTCTGTGTACCTCTGCTTGATGGACTTGGTCTAAGAAAGTTGCTTGCTAATGTAACTTTTACATATGTCTTTACCTTTTATATGTTTATAAGTATGCATGTACTACATGTGTGGAGCTCAGAGGACAAGTTGGAATTAGTTCTCTCCTTCTACCATAGATTTCTGGGATCAAACTGGTTGAGGTCCAAGAGCCACCTCCACAGACCACACAAATACTGATCTTAGTCAAACAGGGATGGTTTATTGAACACACACCCTAAGACTGGTCGATCAGAGCTGTACCTCAGAATTCTGAGCTAAAGCTATAACCCCAGACATTTCTCAGGACCAACTTATAAAGAAAAAAAAAATATGCAGGTGCAGGTGGTCAGCTCTGAGTCATGCTCTTTTGACTAGCTTGACAGAACAGTTCTAACTGACCTTTATTCTGATTGGTCCTAAATGGAACTTACAGTTGTTGAATTTCTTAAGATTAACAAACCTAACCGGGCGGTGGTAGCACATGCCTTTAATCCCAGCACTCGGGAGGCAGAGGCAGGTGGATTTCTGAGTTCGAGGCCAGCCTGGTCTACAGAGTGAGTTCCAGGACAGCCAGGGCTATACAGAGAAACCCTGTCTCAAAAAAAAAAAAAAGGTTAACAAACCTCCTATTATACAGAATGTAACAGTGTATGTGGTCACCATGACCCTGCTCTGACTCAAGTCACTTCTCTGTGTCAATGACTGGCAGGCATATTACAGCAATATTATGAAATAGCTGGCAGGTGTGTGGAAGAAATTGGCTACTGCTATGTTGGGGGGGGGGTGACCTTAACAAAACTCACGTTGTCAGTTCTAACTAGCTTTTTGGCTCTGTTATGTTTCTCTTGCTGCTGCTGCTGCTGCTGCTGCTGCTGCAAGGCTGCTCCCCACCAACAACACTTCTTTTAAAACAAGTTATCTCACTATCTAGGTTGCTTTAGGACCCTATCTGTAGACCAGGCTGGCCCAAAACGCAGAGATCCACCTACTTCTGCTCCCAGGTGCTAAGAATAAAGGCATGTACTAGCATGCCCAGGTATTTTAGTTGTTGTTGTTTTGTGTATTGTTTCAGTAGATTGGCCTCAAACTTAGGAACTTGCCTCCACCTGCTAAGTGCTGGAATAATAGGCTATGCCTCCACTCCTCTTTGTGTTGTTTTGTTCTTGATATTTGGAATTGGGGTCTTACTGTGTTGCCCAAGCTGATTTCAGCTGTTGTGCTCAGGAGATCCTCTTTTTTTTTTTTTTTTTTTTTTTTTTTTTTTTTTTTTTTTTTTTTTTTTTTTTTTTTTTTTTTTTTTTTTTTTTTTTTTTTTTTTTTTTTTTTTTTTTTTTTTTCTTTTCTTTTGGTTTTTCGAGACAGGGTTTCTCGGTGCAGCCTTGGCTGTCCTGGAACTCAGTTTGTAGACCAGGCTGGCCTCGAACTCAGTGCGCCACCACGCCCGGCTGATCCTCTTATTTTTAACTCCCTGGGTAACTGCAATTATAAACAAGACCTGCTAAATGAACTTTAAATGCCAAGTTGAATATTTTCACAGAATTCCCATTTTGTCTTTTGTAGATGGTGTTATCTGAGAAGGTTAGTCAGCTGATGGAATGGGCCAATAAGAGACCGGTAATAAGAATGAATGGAGACAAGTTCCGTCGCCTTGTTAAAGCGCCACCAAGAAATTACTCTGTTATCGTCATGTTTACTGCTCTCCAACTTCATAGACAGTGTGTCGTTTGCAAGTATGATCTTTCTTCTCTACTTTGAAATGAAATAACTTAAATGGTTTTTAACTCCTTTTTTCTATCTCGGAAGAACCAAACTTGTGTAGCGGGTTTGTGAGTAGTAAAGTATATACCTTCCTTGGGGGAGTATGTAATGACAATACCACTGTTTTATAATCATCTTGGTTGTGCATATTGATGTAGGCGAATGTATAAAACATTGTAGCTATCATGGATTATTCAAAAAGCAACCACTATTTGAACTGGTAAGCATTACTAGTTGCATTGATATAATTTTTTTATTGCTACATGTGTGTACAAGCACATGTGGAGGTCAGAGAATGACTTTCAGGAGTCATTTCTGTCCTTCCACCATAGATTCCAGGGATAGCGTACAGATCAGCAGGTTTACACAGCAAGGACTTTCAGCCTGGGGACGTAGCTCAGGAATATCAGGGTAGAGCAATAGAAAAACTCCTAGATTTAATCCCCAGTACTCCAAAAGAAAGAGTTTATAAGTGTTTTCAATTTCACACTTTTTTCCCTTTGGTGATTTTTTTTTTAAAGATTTATTTATTTTATGTATATCAGTTCACTGTAGCTATCTTCAGACACTCCAGAAGAGGGCATCAGATCTCATTATGGACGGTTGTGAGCCACCGTGTGATTGTTGGGATTTGAACTCAGGATCTCTGGAAGAGCAGTCAGTGCTTTTACCCACTGAGCCATCTCTCCAACCCAATTTTTTTTTTACAACTTTGAAGCAGAGTTAAAGTTTGTTGTGTGTTTATATGTGCATGTGTGCACCCATGCATGCATGGGAAGATATACAGGTCAGAAGACAGGCAGCTGTGCAAGTTGGTTGTCTCTCTCCACCGTATGGGTCCCAGGGATTGAACTCAAGATCATAAAGCTTAGTGGCAAAATCCTTTTCCCCCTGAGCCAACTTAGCAGCAGGGATTTCATCATCAAACTCACAGAGATCCACCTGCCTCTGCCTCCAAGTGATAGGCTTAAAGCTGTGTGCCACCACACTCAACTTCATTTGTATTGTTTTCTTTTTTTTTCTTTTTTTGGTTTTTCGAGACAGGGTTTCTCTGTGTAGCCCTGGCTGTCCCGGAACTCACTCTGTAGACCAGGCTGGCCTTGAACTCAGAAATCCACCTGCCTCTGCCTCCGCCTCCCGAGTGCTGGGATTAAAGGCGTGCGCCACCACGCCCGGCTTGTATTGTTTAAAGATGTTTTTATGTGTATCTGTGTGTATTTATGTGAACATGAGTGCGGGTTCCCTCAGCGGCCAGAGGCATTAGCTACCCTGGAGCTGGAGTTATAGGTGATTGAGAGCTACCTGATACGGATGCTGGGAAGCAAACTCAGATCCTTTGCAAGAGCAGTACATTCTCTTAACTGCTAGAGCCATCTTCCCAGCCCCTTAGTTTCCATCTTAATTATGTATATGTGGAGAGGAAAGGGAACTTAAATGAAATAGTGTAATAATTCCTTTCAAAGGCTGGTGAATTGGCTCAGAGGAGTTGGCATGTGAATATAGGTGCCCACAGAGGTCAGAGACATCCATTACAGGTGATTATGAGCTGTCTGATGGGAGTGCTTACAACCAAACTCAGATCTTCTGCCAGAGCGGTATCTGCTCTTAAGAGCTAAATCATGGGGCTGGTGAGATGGCTCAGCGGGTGAGAGCACCCGACTGCTCTTCCGAAGGTGATAAGTTCAAATCCCAGCAACCACATGGTGGCTCACAACCATCCAGTCTGGCTCCCTCTTCTGGGGTGTCTGAAGACAGCTACGGTGTACTTACGTATAATAAATAAAATAAATCTTTTAAAAAAAAGAAACGTTTTAAAAAAAAAAAAGAGCTAAATCATCTTCTAACCCTTTAAATGTAATTTTTAAAAAATTGCATATGTATGAGTGTTTTGCCTGTGTGTATGTCTGTGTACCATTTGAATGAAGGGCCCACAGAGATCAGAAGAGGGTACCAGGTCTCCTGGAACTGGAGTTACAGGCAGTTGTGAACCTCCATGTGAATTCTAGATCCTCTAGTATCCAGATCCTCTAGAACAGCAAACAGTAAGTACTCTTAACCACTGAGCATCTCTCCTATGTCAACCCTTATGAAATATTTAGAAGAGGTATAAAGGGAACTGAATAGGAGAGAACACATAGTGGATCCTTTTAACTGTGTGTGTCCACTAAGAAATATTTGCTGAGGTGTTATTGTGCCCTTGGACTGCAGACTAGTTGGCTGCGTGCCACCACCATGTCGCAGCACAACCACACTCTTCCCCTCCAAATAACTTTTCATTAGGACTGTGGTAAACAATGCCAGGTTTGAATATTTATGCTGTAAATGTGTTCATTATGGTCCTATAGTTGATGTGTATATCACTCAATTCTTCCTTAAACGTTCAAAAACATTTTGAATTGAAGAATGGGATACTGAACAAAATTTATAAAATATGGATAGAGAATAGATTACTGAATGTCAAATTGAAATAGGCTGTAGGATGCCAGGCAGTGGTGGTGCACACCTTTAATTTCAATACTCTGGAGGCAGAGGGAGATGGATTTCTGTGAGTTCAAGGCCAGCCTGGTCTACAGAGTGAGTTCTAGGACAGCCAGGGCTCATGTCTTGAAAAAGAAAACAAATCAACAACAACAAAAAAAAAAAAAAAACAGAGAAATAGGCTCAAGATTTAATCTCCAGCACTAAAATATAAACATAAACAGAAGAGGATGGAGGTAAACGTTTATCATAAATAAAGAAAATGTTTTCTAGCAGAATAATAATTAAAAAAATAAAACAGCAACACTAGAACCCCAAAACCTCCTTTGATAAATAGGTATAAGTTAAATCATTTATGTTACTTAAACCCCCAAAGGATTAAAAAAAATAAGATAAAGATATATATATATATATATATATATATATATATATATATATATATATATATGGCAAATATGTAAATTAGCCAGTCTTCAAACTGAAGCATATAGTAAAAATAAAAAATTCAAGGATAACTCAAGGTTTAACTCAAATCTCTAGAGGTTTTTTTTTTTTGGGGGGGGGGTTCGAAACAGGGTTTCTCTGTGTAGCCCTGGCTGTCCTGGAACTCACTTTGTAGACCAGGCTGGCCTCAAACTCAGAAATCCGCCTGCCTCTGCCTCCTGAGTGCTGGGATTAAAGGCGTGCACCACTACGCCCGGCTTAAATCTCTAGAGTTTTGTTGTCTTTCATTCTAATATTTCATCTGATTGTATTTTTACTTATTGACTATCATCTATGCTTTCTCTCTCTCTCTCTCTCTCTCTCTCTCTCTCTCTCTCTGTGTGTGTGTGTGTGTGTGTGTGTTCATAACTATGCAGGTACATGTGTGTGCTTCAGTGTAGAGGCCATAAGACAGTCTTTGGTGTCATCTTCAGAAATGCTGTCTATCTCCTTTGAGGCACTGGAACACACTGATTAGGCTAGGGTAGCTATCCAGCCAGCCCAGGATCCACTTGTCTCTGCCTCCCAAGTACTACAATTCCACGTGTACAGCAGCACTCTTGCCTTCTTTTAACATGGCATCTGGAAAGTAAACTCATGTCCTCCTTGCTTTCAGGGCAGGCATTTTACTGACCCAGTCAGGTCTCCAGCCTCCATATTTATTTTATTTTATTTTTAAGATTTTTGAGACAGGGTCTCACTGTGTAGCCCTTGGCTGTTCTGAGTCTTACTATGACAGCAGGCAGGCTTTTAACTTGGGCAGTCCTTCTGTCTTTGCCGCCTGAGTGCCGGTCTTAAAGCTTGTGCCAGCATCTTTCTCTGGCTACATACTTTAGGTTTTTAAGGTAGGCTGTTAGATCTTTGTCTGATAATTTAGGACCCCCAAATTTTTGAGAGTGTGGGGTATAGATGAGTATCTAATCCCTGCCTTGACTGTGTGGGACTCCATTCAATCCCCAGCACAAAAACCAAGCAATGTGTAGATATTGTCAGATATGCTCACAATCCTTCCTGCTGAGTAGTCTGAGGCAGTAAGAGCATTTGAGACCAGTACTTTGAGTCCAGGCTGAGCACCATAGCCAAACCCTGTTTTAAAAACTCAGGTTAGAGAGATAGCACAACATTTAAGAGCCCATTACTGCTCTTTCAGAGTTCAGTCCCAAGAACCATGTTGGACAGTTCACAACCTACCCATAACCAACTCCAAGTGGAAAGAAAAACCACTAAAGGGAGGAAAAGCCCCCACAACTTACAGAGGATGTTAGCTGGATTTTTTCAGTGGCCACCAAAAGTGTTTTGGAGCCAGGAACTCAGGAGCCAGAGGCCAGCCTGGTCTACAGAGGATGTGCCAGGACAGCCAGAGCTGCGAATAAAGTGTGAAACAAAATCAGGCAATTACTAATTTCTGGTGAGATTTCCAACACTTAGGAATAGGGAGGGCTTCTCTTCTATGTAAAGTATATTCTAACCTTATCAGCTGTACTTGGCTTTCTTGCCAATCATTTAAATATTTCTTTCACTAAAATTTGCTATTACTTAATTAGGTTTTGTTTTGCTGCTGATAAGCTGGTTTGCTTTTTAAAATTGTTTCCTATGTTTTGCCCCCCCAATCTGATTGAATTCAGGCAAGCTGATGAAGAATTCCAGGTTCTGGCAAATTCTTGGCGGTATTCCAATGCATTTACCAACAGGATATTTTTTGCCATGGTGGATTTTGATGAAGGTTCAGATGTATTTCAAATGGTAAGATGTTTGGTTTCTTTCTTTCTTTCTTTCTTTCTTTCTTTCTTTCTTTCTTTCTTTCTTTCTTTTGGGGGGGGGGTGGGTTTTGGTTTTTAGAGACAGGGTTTCTCTGTATAGCTCTGGCTGTCCTGGAACTCAGAAATCCTGGTTTGTAGACCAGGCTGGCCTCGAACTCGGAAATTGGCCTGTCTCTGCCTTCCAAGTGCTGGGATTAAAGGTATGTGCCACTACCGCCCTGCTCAAAATATGTTTTTAATGATTCCAAGAAGTTAACTAGTAGGGCCAGAGAGATGGCTACTGGGTTAAGCGCTCTTGTTCCTCTTGCAGAGGACTCCAGGTTTGGTTCCCAACACCCACACAGTACTCAAAACCATCCATAACTCCAGTTCCAGGGGGTCTGATACTTTTTTTCTTGCTTCCATGGGGACCGGGCATACATATAGTGCACATACATGAATGCAGACAAAATACTCATATACATAAAATAAGTCTAAAAATATTTTTAAGAAGTAAAATAGGAATATGTTAATGTAAGAGCTAAAGTTATTACACTAAAAGCAAAATATGCCTATTATTTTAAATATTTATTTTATTTATATGAACACACTGTAGCTGTTTTCAGACACACCAGAAGAGGGCATTGGATCCCATTACAGATGGTTGTGAGCCACCATGTGGTTGCTGTGAATTGACCTTAAGACCTCAGAAGCAGCAGTCAGTGCTCTTAACCGCTGAGCCATCTGTCCAGTCCCCAAATATGCCTAAGTAAAAACAGTAATAACCCGTGCCAGCCTAACTAGTGTGCTGAAATTGGGCAGTATGCAAGTAATATTCACACCGTTTTAAGTTTGTTGTTGTGTGACATAGTCTGTGGTGTAGCATAGACTGGATCCTCAAACTTCCAATCCTTCCATCTCCCAAGTGTTCATCACCCTACCTAATAACTTATACATACATACATACATACATACATACTCACACACATTCATATGTGTGTGCATGTATGTGTGTAAAGCAGAAGAATTTGTTCAATGTAGGAAAATATGTGGTCAGTGACACCCTCTACATGGTAGTAGTTTAAGCAGAAGTGGGGCAGGAGAAAGAAGTGTGTGTAACTAAACAGCCAAGCCAAGGCTATTTGTCTAATCATTGTCTCAGTTCTGGTTCATCAAGATGGCCAATGCAAAGTCAACATAGCTTAATGAGATTAATCTGGTTCCCCGAGATCACCTCTGCTCCAAAATGTAGCCTTATCTTCGGTATAATTATCTCAGGAAATCCCACCTATACATATTCTTATTGTAAATATATAAAGAACAAGCCAGGCACAGTAATTTGTTCATAAACTCCCAGCATTTGGGGGGTGGCTTTGCTGGAATTCACTATGTAGACCAGGATGACTTCCAACTCACAAAGATCCGCCTGCCTCTGCTTCCCCAGTGTTGGGATTAAAGGTGTGTGTCCCCATGCCTGTTTTGTGTATGTTTGTTTGTTGGTTGGTTTTCCAAGACAGGGTTTCTCTGTATAGCCCTGGCTGTCCTGGAACTCAGTCTGTAGACCAGGCTGGCCTCAAATTCAGAAATCCCCCTGCCAGCCAGGCATGGTGGTGCACGCCTTTAATCCCAGCACTCGGGAGGCAGAGGCAGGTGGATTTCTGAGTTATAGGCCACCCTGGTCTACAAAGTGAGTTCCAGGACAGCCAGGGCTATACAGAGAAACCCTGTCTCAAAAAAAAAAGAAAAAAGAAAAAAGAAAAAAAGAAAAGAGAAAATGCCAGCACTACCATAAAGATTATTTTCTTGGAGGCAGGCTCACGTGTACAATGCCGGGCAGGGACATGGGCATTCTGGGCATGTGGTACAGAATGAAAGCAGGGTCAACAGAATAAAGGAGGATGTGGGTCATCAGGGTGTTTCAAGAAAGGAGGGCAGTAGGGAGGAGTCTCTTTAGAATTTCTAGGACATCCGGAGTGCATGCTTGTGTAGCCTGCCCTGGCCTTGGGGTGCTAGAGAGTCAGATGAGGGTGGGAGCAGAATCTACTGTTTGTGTAATTTCCTTGATCGCTGTGGTGCAGAACCTCATCTTCAGATACTTGCAAAATAGAACTCAAATTCAGGTGTGCCTGTATGAGCAAGTGAATATTCGGATAGAGGGTTGATTATTGGCTTTGATAAGTGCACGAACCTCAGATTAGATGATACAGAAGAGGTTCATTCTAAAACAAAGTCAGGAAAACAACTGGAGAAAAGGAGATAATACTACTCTGCTCCAAAGTCTTTCCAGCTAGCAGTGGTCCAGCTAGCAATGGTCCAGCTAGCAGTGGTCCAGCATGGGAGAAGCGGAGAAGGCAGTTCAGTGTTTTTACAGATGTCTTCTGCTAGGAGCTACATTTTTTCATCTTGTTCTTGTGGCACATTATCATTAGGTGACAATAGATGCTGTGAGATTGTTTTTGTTACAACAAAGAGATTATTTTCTTGGTAACTTATGTTTTCATGGACTACTCTTTATTCAGCTAAACATGAATTCAGCTCCAACTTTCATCAACTTTCCTCCGAAAGGAAAACCCAAAAGGGCTGATACGTATGAGTTGCAGGTGCGAGGGTTTTCAGCTGAGCAGATTGCCCGGTGGATTGCAGACAGAACTGATGTCAACGTAAGTTTCCCTGCTTTAAAGAAAGTGATTTTTTTCCATTGTCTTTGAATCTTACCTGGGGATCATAGCTGGTCTTGTCTTCATGTTATTTCCAGGATGTAGTTTAGACTGTTTGATTGGATTAAAATAGAGGAAAGAGATATTTTTCCCTGAAATTACATTTTGCCTGCTTTCATTTCACTATTATTAATTATGAAATAAATACATTTTATACTTTAACATGTTTTTCTATATCCTTCCCATTAGATTAGAGTAATTAGACCTCCAAATTATGCTGGACCTCTAATGTTGGGATTGCTTCTAGCTGTTATTGGTGGACTTGTGTATCTGCGAAGAAGCAATATGGAGTTCCTCTTTAATAAAACTGGATGGGCTTTTGCAGCTTTGGTAAGTAAATTGAAGAAAAATTGAACAGAAAAGAACCTAATAATCTATCTCTTTTTTATTTTTATTTATTTATTTTCCTTTGGTTTTTCTGAGGCAGGGTTTCTTTGTGTAGCCTTGGCTGTCCTGGCACTCTGTAAACCAGGCTGACTTTATTTTTTAAAGATTTATTTATTATTATAATGAAGTATACTACAGCTGTCTTCAGACTCACCAGAAGAAGGCATCAGATCCCATTACAGATGGTTGTAAGCCACCATGTGGTTGCTGGGATATGAACTCAGGACCTTTGGAAGAACAGTCAGTGCTCTTAACCGCTGAGCCATCTCTCCTGCTCCCCAGGCTGACTTTTGAACTCATAGAGATTTACCTTCCTCTGCCTCTGCCTCCTATGTGCTGGGATTAAAGGTGTGCACCACTATCATCTGAATTTTGTTAAAATTTTTTTTTAATTTTATTCATTTTTATTGAATTTTATTTATTTTACATCTCTATGGCAATTTCTTCTTCTTCCTCTCTTCCTAGCCCCTCCCACTTCACCTCTCCTCTCTGCCCCACCCCTGTATCCATTCCTCCTCCCATTCTTTTCAGAAAAGGGCTAACTTTAATGAATATCAAGGAGCCATGAGATAGCAAGTTGTAGTAAGACTAGGTGCCTGCTCCTCTATGAAGGCTAGACAAGACAAGTCAGTAGGAGGAAAGGGTCCCAAAGGAAGGCATCAGAGTCAGAGAAGGCCAACCTAGATCAAGCCCATGCAGGCTCCCTGTCGTTTGGTTGTCTCTGTAAGCCCCAGTGGGCCAAGTTTAGTTGATTCTGTGGATTTTCTTGTGTCTTTGACGTCTCTGGCTCCTACAATCCTTCCTCCCCTCTTCTGCAGGACTCCCCAAGTGCTGTGGGTTTCTGCATCTGTTTCTCTCAGTTGCTGGATGAAGTCTCTCTGATGACAATGGGCTAGACACCAATTTATGAGTGTAACAGAATATCATTAGGAATTAATTCATTGCCTTTTCCCCATTCCTTTTTAGTTCTATCCTAGGCCTCTGGGCTCTCCAGCCTCTGAGTGCTGGCCCTCCAGACAGTGTCATGGGTGGGCTCCCTCTCATGGCATGGGCCTCAAGCTGAACCAGTCATTGGTTGGCCACTCCCACAATTTCTGTGTCACCTTTACCCCTGTACATCTTGTATGCAGAAGAAGTTGTATGTAGGTCAAAGGTTTATGGCTGGTTTGGTGTCCCAGTACCTCCACTGGAAGTCTGGACTGGTTAGGCAGAGATGGCTGGTTTGTGCTCTGTATCCCTCCTTGCTAGGAGGCTTAGCTAGGGTCACCCTCACTGATTTCAGGGAGTGTCCATTGCCTTTGATTTTTAGCTTGTCCCAGAGATGCCCCCTTCATTGCAGTTGTCTCTGAGTACTCTCTCTCCCCGTCCAAGCCACACCTGATCTCTCTCTTGTTCCTATCTCCATCCCTTCCCCTACCTAGTCCCCTCTCCGTACCAACCATGATGTTTGCTCCGTTTCCCCTTCTCAGTGAGATACATGCACATATATTCTCCCTTCAGTCCTACCTGTTACTTAGCTCCTCTGTGTCTGCCTGTTGATTATAGCATGGTTATCCTTTACTTTAAGGCTAATATCCAGTTATAAGTAAGTATGTACCATGTGTGTCTTTCTGAGTCTGGATTACCTCACTCAGGATGATCATTTGTAGTTCCATCCATTTGCCTGCAGATTTCATGATGCCCTTGTTTTTAATAGCTGAATAGTATCTCGTTGTATAAATGTACCACATTTTCTTTCTTTTTTTAAATTTTTTTTAAGATTTATTTATTTATTATATGTAAGTATACTGTAGCTGTCTTCAGACACACCAGAAGAGGGCATCAGATTTCATTACAACTTCTTGCTCTGGCCCTGCTCGCTCCGGCCCCACTCAGAGATTTATTTATTATATGTAAATATAATAGATGTCATCAGATCTTATTACGGATGGTTGTAAGCCACCATGTGGTTGCTGGGATTTGAACTCAGGACCTCCGGAAGAGTGGTCAGAGCTCTTAAGCACTGAGCCACCTCTCCAGCCCTGTACCACATTTTCTATATCCATTCTTCTGTTGAGGGACATCTTGGATGTTTCCAGCTTCTGGCTATTATAAGTAAGGCTGCTATGAACATAATGGAGCATGTGTCCTTATCACATGTTGGAAAATCTTTTGGGTATATGCCCAGGAGTAATATAGCTGGGTCTTGAGGTTGATTGAGTCCCAGCTTTCTAAGGAACTACTGTATTGATTTCCAAAGTGGTTGTAGAAGCTTGCACTCCCACTAGCAATGGAGGCATGCTTTCCCTGTTCCCTGTGCTCCCCATCCTTGCCAGCATGAGTTTTTGTCTCTTTTGTCTTTGTTCCTGGCCATTCTGACAGGTGTAAGTTGGAGTCTCAGAGTTGTTTTGATTGGCATTTCCCTGAAACCCTCTATTTTCTTTTCCCTCCCTCTTTCTTTCTTTCTTTCTTTCTTTCTTTCTTTCTTTCTTTCTTTCTTTCTTTCTTTCTTTCTTTCTTTCTTTCTTTCTTTCTTTCTTCTTTCATGTGTGTAGGCCACAAGTAGACCTTGGGCATCTCCCTCAAGGTCTCTCTGAACCAGGAATTTACTAATTTGGGGTGACTGTTGTACAGTGATTCCTCAGAGAGTCTCCTGTCTCCACCTCCCTACTTCTGAGATTATAAACACATACTAGTGCACCCAGAATATTCTTATCGGTTCTGTTAGCTTTCATCTGTGTGAAAAGTAGCTTAGCTTTTTTTGCTGTGGGGTGTGTGTGTGCGCCTGTGAAAGGGAGTGTATGCATACAAGTGCACATGCATAGACCAAAGGAGAATATTTAGAGTCATTCTTTATTGCTCTCTACCTTTTTCCCCCAGAGACAGGTTTTCTCTATGCAACAGCCCTGTCTATCCTGGAACTCACTTTGTAGACAAAGCTGGCCTCAAATTCATAAATCCGACCATCTCTGCCTCTCCAAGTGTTGGGAATAAAGCCATGAGCCACCACACCCAACTCCACCTTATTTTTTTTTAGCCCATCTCAAATCAGCTGGCCAGTGAGATCTGCCTGTCTCTGTTTTTCAACACAGCTTTACATGGATGTACAGCCATGCCAGGCTTTTAACAAGGGTACTGAATATTTGGACTTAGGTTCTCTTATTTTTATAGCAAGTACTCTTACCCACTGAGCCCCATTTTTTTCAGTGCTTATTTATATAGATGTATGTGTTCATGTTTGTAGAGGCCAGAAAGTGAATGTCTCCTGTTGTTGCTCAAGATCTGTCCACCTTCTTATTGTTTTTGCATTTTAGAAAGTGTCTCAGTGATTTGCATTAGGCTGGCTGGAGGCCAGAAGAGGGCACTGGATCACCTAGAGTTACAAGCATTTGTAAACTGCTGGATGGGAGTGCAATCCAACTTCAGTCCTTTCCAAGAGAAGCAAATGCTCTTAGCTGCTGGGCCTTCTCTCCGGCCACGTGCCCTCAGCTTTCTTGTATGGAATCTGGGAGATGAGCTTAGGTCACTGTCTCTGTTGCTTTTCTATTGCTGTTATAAAACACTCTAAGGCAACTTTATTAAAAGAAAGCATTTAATTTGACTTCGCTTCAGAGGGTAAGAGCTCACATCTAAGTCCACAGTCAGGAGACAGGGAGCACACTGGGAGTGGAACAAATCTTTTGAGACCTCAAAGCTTATCCTCAGTGACACACTTCCTTTCAAAAGGCCACACCTCAAAATCCAACCCAAACAGTTCTACCAATTATGTACCAACCATTCAAACACAAGAGCTTATGGGTCTGTCATAGTGTTCATTGCTGTGAAGAGACACAAAGACTAAGGCAACTCTTATAAAGGAAACTGGGGCTGGCTTACAGTTCAGAGGGTTAATCCATTATCATCATGGCAGAAAAAGTCCCCATATTCAGTTACCAGCTTCCATCATATGGGTCTTGGAGATTTCAAACACATTGTGGAGGTTTGTGGCAAGTACCTTTATATGCCAAGTCATCTCTCTCTGTGTTTTGTGTATTTTTATTTTCTGTCTTAAAATGGGTTTATCTCCTTCATATTATTAGCATCTCCAAAGCTTCAAGCAACTGATTCTTTATAGAGGGTTTTTCTTTTTATATTTTATTTTCAGTATATGTG
>LR749899.1:678255-723666 GCA_902729485.2 Mus minutoides
GAATTATCACAGAAAAAGGAGTTTCAGTTGGGGAAATGCCTCCATGAGATCTAGCTGTGAGGCATTTTCTCAATTAGTGATCAAGGGCCCCTTGTGGGTGGGACCATCTCTGGGCTGGCAGTCTTGGGTTCTATAAGAGAGCAGGCTGAGCAAGCCAGTAAAGAACATCCCTCCATGGCTTCTGCATCAGCTCCTGCTTTCTGACCTGCTTGAGTTCCAGTCCTGACTTCCTTTGGTGATGAACAGCTGTATGGAAGTGTAAGCCAAATAAACCCTTTCCTCCCCAACTTGCTTCTTGGTCATGATGTTTGTGCAGGAATAGAAACCCTGACTAAGACAGGGGGTTATATGTATGAGTACAGGTATGTGTAGAGTCCATACAGGCATTTAATTCCCTACAAGCTAGAGTTACAGCAGTTCTGAGCCACCCATTATGGGGCCTGGGAACCAAACTCAGATCCCCTGGAAGAGTAGCATGAGTTCTTAACCACTGAGCCATCTCTCAAGCCCCACTTTACAGTTCTTTTGAAAATATTTTTCAGATATATTTCCAATACTCAAGTTTGAAACTCTTCTGTTTAATTATAGTTTAAAATCCCTTTAGAAATGATGTTGAATTGTGATCCTTGTGGTAGAATATAAATTTTAATAAAGAAATCATTTATTTGAAAAAATGTCATGTGTTTTCTGAATGGATAAGTGTTTTCGTGTACCTACTCACCTAATCAGTATGAGCTAGCTAAACCATGAGTATTCCATTATTTTTGTTTTCAAGTGTTTTGTTCTTGCTATGACATCTGGACAGATGTGGAACCATATAAGAGGACCACCATATGCTCATAAGAATCCCCACACAGGACACGTGGTAAGGAAAGTTTGGAATTTCTTTGCATTGGATATTAAAGTTACTGTAAGGACGATTACCATGTGAGGCCAGTGCTGACATATACAGCAACTAGATACCTTTCTGACTGTTTAATCTTTGTTAATGAGCTCCGGTTACAGTTAGAGCATACAGTGCTCCAAAGTGGAACCGTCTTTATTCCATTTATTGAGTTCTTTTGACTAGGATGGTTAAATCTCAAACTAAATATGAAAATTAGTCAAGTATCCGATTATCGGTTGTTTGTAGCCACTGTGCTAGGTACTGTCAGATGTGTGATTGATTGGGAAAATGTGCTCCCTGCTGTCAAGTCTACATTGTCTGACCTTGTAGGTTTATACACTTAAATATTGTTTTTCTCATACATTTTTGTGAAACATATAGTACAAATGCAAAGAAAGAACAAGTAAATAAATATAGAAGTAGTTTTTAACAGTCTCACAAAGTATGCTACATGCTTACATAAAGAAAGTGAACTGATAATTTCCTAATGTTTAACATACCATATCTTAGGGTTACAACACTATAATTCAGTATATGACACAAAGATTGCGTTTGTCTTCTCCTCTCAGAATTACATCCACGGGAGCAGCCAGGCCCAGTTTGTAGCTGAAACCCACATCGTTCTTCTCTTCAGTATCCTTTCACAATAAGTCTTTATTGTTGCATTTTAATGTGCCTGTTTTCTTACAGTTTTGTGTTCTCTGTACAGCATTTGGTTGGAGCTGCTATCCTAATGCAGGCATAATATCCTTTGGAAATTCTGTTGCTTATGTCTTTTTCAAACCTTAAGTCTAACCAAGCCAGTTGATGAGCTCACTGATGTATGGAGGTCTACACATAATAGAAGCATGGCATGTCTTTTTAATAAAGGGAAATAGAACTGAGGGTTTAGGTGGTATTTAAAATGAAACATTAGGCCCGGTGATGGTAGCACACCTTTCATCAGGAGGCAGAGGCCAACCTGGACTACAGAGAGGGTTCCAGGACAGCCGAGGCTATACAGAGAAATGCTGTCTCAAACCAAAAATTAAAAAGAAAGATAGAAAGAATGGGTGAAACATTGATTTAATAGGCTAGAAGAGAAGTTGGAACTGAGATATATAACAGTAGTACAGCACTGGCAGGCACAAGACTCCAAGGTCCCCTGGCATGGTGGTGCATGTAATCCCAGCACTGGGGAGGCAGAGGCAGGTGGATTTCTGAGTTCGAGGCCAGCCTGGTATGCAAAGTGAGTTCCAGGACAGCCAAGGCTATACAGAGAAACCCTGTCTTGAAAAACAAAAACAAACAAAAAAAACCCAAGGTCAATTCCTGGCACTCTTCAGAGAAACCCTACATATAAAGTGCCGCAGGAAGAAAAAGAAAACCACTGAAAAAAATGCAGGAAAAGAATCTTGGCTGAGTTTTAAAAGGAAAAAAAAAAGCAGTGGGCTGCAGAGTGTGTACCTGCCAGGTACCTTGACAACCTGAGTTAAATCTCCAGGACCAACATAGTGGAAGGAAAGAACCAATTCCTGCAATTTGTCTTCTGACCTCTGTACAGGTGTACCTATGCCACATACACACTTATACACTAAGTTAAATTAATTATAAACATGGGACATGGGCAGTTATTCTTCATAAGGCTATTGAAGAGAGGATACAAGATGGTAATGAAGCTGAGCGTGGTGGCGCACGCCTTTAATCCCAGCACTCGGGAGGCAGAGGCAGGTGGATTTCTGAGTTCGAGGCCAGCCTGGTCTACACAGTGAGTTCCAGGACAGCCAGGGCTACACAGAGAAACCCTGTCTCGGAAAACAAACAAACAAAAAAAGATGGTAATAAAGAGGTGAATCAGAATACCTATTTCTCTCATATCACTTAATTATATCCATAGGCAGTAGCTTATAATGTACATCATGTACATAATTAACTCAGAATATTTGACCATTACTAGTATTCACAAAGTGCAGGTGATGGTCTCTTTTCTGCTTGAACAAACTTTTTTTAAACACTGATACCGCTTATTATTCAACCATAGGATGTACTTCTTTGCTGTCGTATTTCCATTTTGATTTATGTAGCTGTGTTATCAAAATGAATAAGTGTAAGGCTATTCTACATGGGGGAATAATCCTTTTTCATTAGAATATGACAAAATTGGATAGCTGAGTAATAATTTCTGCTCGAAAGTTTAACTGTTGAATATCTGAGATTATTTTCCATGTAAAAGTGAGTTGCTATTGTCTAAAATGATGCATATCTCAAGGATGTCCTTTTCAGGGGTGTTGGTAATAACTACTTAGTAATTTTTAGTGTTTATGGGATTAGAAAACTGCTGTGTTCAAGATGTGATATCCAAAAGGCTCATTTTATATATAGGTGGGATTTCTTAGAAGTATGTTTTCTTTACAAACCTGAAGTCTTTTCAGCCATAATTCTTTTGAGGGGATCTATATGGGGCTTGGTGTTGGTTTGGTTTGTTCCTTTGAAACAGGGTCTTACTATGTAGCACTATGATACATAAACCACCATACCAGGTACATACATGATCTTATGTCCTCTGGGCTGACCTGTCTCCCAAGCCTGGCTTAACTTTATTTTTTAATTAAATCTTTACAGTTAATATTGTAAACATATAAGAGTTATTTGTTTGGGTTACTACCTTAAGTTTTATAAATTCATCTTAATTTTCTTCATGAGAAACTGGGAATAGGAAAACGGTTGTCTTTTGTGGCTACATGAATTTCTCCTTAAACAGTTTTTCTAAGATGGTGGGGTTACCTTAGGTATGGTGCTTTTATGTGAAGCTGCTACCTCTGACATGGATATTGGGAAGAGAAGGAGTAAGTCACATGCCACAATGTTTCAATTCTGCCTTTAATCCAGAACAAAAGAATCTTAACTAATCACTTTCCCTTTATAGAAAATTTGAAAAAGAGACTGCAACTCCTAGGAAGAGTTTTCTATGTCATTCCACCAAGAACAACTAATGATTTTAATATAATCTATTTCTTCCCGCTTTTTTGTTCCTTTGATTTTCTTTTGTTTTGAGATAAGTTCTGCTACATGTCCAAGCTGAGCTGGAATTTTCTTTTTTTTTTAATTAATTAACTTATTTATCTATCTATCTATCTATCTATCTATCTATCTATCTATTTATTTATTTATTTATTTATTTATTTAATGTATGTGAGTCCGCTGTAGCTGTACAGATGGTTGTAAGCCCTCATATGGTTGTTGGGAATTGAATTTTTAGGATGTCTGCTCAGTCTGGTCAACTCTGCCTTGCTCAGTCCCTGCTCACTCCTGCCCAAAGCTTTATTTACATAAATACACTATAGCTGACTTCAGACGCACCAGAAGAGGACGTAAGATCTCTTTATGGGTGGTTGTGAGCCACCATGTGGCTGCTGGGAATTGAACTCAGGACCTTCAGGAAAGCAGTCAGTACTCTTAACCGCTGAGCCATCTCTCCAGCCAGAGGTGAAACTTCCAAGCCTCCTGCCTCAGCCTCCATGCTCACCATCTCTTCCAACTCATTAGAACATCTTGGTTTTTTTTGTTGTTGGTTGTTTTTTTGTTTGTTTGTTTGTTTGTTTGAGACAAGGTCTATATGGCCCAGATCAGCTTCAGAGTGGCTATGTACCTGAGGCTGACCTTGAATTTATGATCCTCCTGTCTCCTCCACCTTCAAGTATTAGGTTACAGATAGTGCCCTTATATGTGGTTGTCTGCTTTGCTGGGGAATGAATCCAAGGACCGATGCGTGATAGCCAAGTATTTTACCCACTGAGGCACTCACTTCTCAAGCCCCATCTGTAAAAACATTTTAAAAATTGAATGTGTGAGAGCCAGACTTGATGGCAGTAGCCCATAATTCCGTACATTCAGGAGGGTAAGGTAGGAGAATCACAAGTTTAATGCCTAATTGGTCTGTAAAATGAGATGGAAGCCAGCCAGACTACAACTTAGTTAAGACCCTGTCTCCAAATGCAAAAGTAAAAAGAGGACTGAACATATAACTGTGTGGTAGAGTACTTAACATGTTCTAGAATCTTGATTCAATCACCAATATCCCAAAAGGAAACAAAAAAAACTGTGAACAGGCCTGGGAATATATCTCTATTATAGGTTGCTTGCTGTAAATGGGGCACATACTAACAGTACAAAGTGTGTGTGTGTGTGTGTGTGTGTGTGTGTGTGTGTGTGTGTGTGTGTGTGTGTGTGTGTGTGAGAGAGAGAGAGGGGGGGGAGAGAGAGAGAGGGAGGGAGAGAGGGAGGGAGGGAGGGAGGGAGAGAGAGAGAGAGAGAGAGAGAGAGAGAGAGAGAGAGAGCTTTAATCCCAGCACTCGAGAAGCAGATACAAGTGGATTTCTGTGAGTTCCAGGTCAGCCAGGGCTACACAGAGAAACCCTGTCTTGAAAAAAAAACACAACAAAAATACTTGGGAGGCAGAAGTAATATTGATGCAACTTTGTGTGTAGAAATTGTTGTAAATTCAAGCTATTCTATATAAAAGACACACAATCCAGGTATTTTATTTATAAGCTGTAAGCCCAGTCCTCTCTCTGGCAGCCTTCTTTTCCCTTGGTATCCTTTCTTCTCTCCCTGGGACCCTCAACCAAGTAACTGAAAACACATCTACCTCTATAGACTGCCCAGTCACAGGATTTAGCCTTTTATTGACTAATCTGGGGCAAGGTTACATAGCATCCATAACTTGGTGTACATGAGGGTCTCTTTAGGGGCAAACAGATCTTGGAGGCCAGTATCTAGCATTTGAATACATAGCAGCATCAGACCAACCCCCAATATTTGAGGCCAAGCTGGTAAATATAGCAAGTTCTAAGCAAGACAAGGCTGTAAGAGACCCTACCTTGAAACAAAACAAATAAAAAGCTTAGGTGTGCTGTACACACCTATAATTCCAAAACTTGGGAAGTAGAAAGTAATAGAATTACAAGCTCTTGGGCACCTGGGAGCATGCACATATTGTTGGGTAGGGTGGCATAGTCTGTAATCCCTGAACTCCAGAACCTGAGACAAGATTGCAGCCAATTTAACCCCCACCCCCTGTGCTGTGTACTAAAACCCTGTCTCAAAAACCAAAGCTATGCAAGGTGACATACTTGGAATTCAAGCACTTAGCCTGTAGTAGCAGAAGGGTTAAGGAGTTCAAGGCCATCTTATGCTACCTCAGACTACATGAGAGACCCTGTCTCATGGAAACAAACATTCACACTTTTTTTTTTTTTTGGTTTTTCGAGACAGGGTTTCTCTGTGCAGCCCTGGCTGTCCTGGAACTCACTTTGTAGACCAGGCTGGCCTCAAACTCAGAAATCCGCCTGCCTCTGCCTCCCGAGTGCTGGGATTAAAGGCGTGCGCCACCACGCCCGGCTCATTCACACATTTTTATTGTTTCAGAAAGATGTCTATAATATAGATTGTTGTTAGCACAATTTCTGGGATTTTGTTAAAATGTTAAGTTATTCATACCTAGTATTTATTTTCTGTAAAAAGATAAATATATTGGGATTCTGATTTGACAGATAATTTTTGCCAGACATAGATGATACACACCTATACTCCAAACACTGAGGAGGCAAGATCATCTCAGAGTGGGGAGTCATTCACTTATACATAGTGAGACCCTGTCCCCAAAAAATAAAAATAAACCTTTCATTATAAGAATATATCTATTAATATGTTAATAAATAATACATTGTGATGTTTATAGTTTCTAGATTTTTTTTGTTTTTGGTTTTTTGAAACAGGGTTTCTCTGTGTAGCCCTAGCTGTCCTGGAATTCACTCTGTAGACCAGTCTGGCCTTGAACTCAGAAATCCACCTGCCTCTGCCTCCCAAGTGCTGGGATTAAAGGCATGCACCACCACTGCCCAGCTTAGATTTATTTTCAAAGTATTTTTTATTATTTCATGTGTGTCTATGTTCATATGTATGTGTGTATGCATATGTGTGTGTGTGTGTGTGTGTGTGTACATACATATTATGTCTCTTAGGGTTTTATTGCTGTGAAGAGGCACAAAGGCAGCTCTTATGAAATACAACATTTACTTTCGGCTAATGTAGTTTCATAGATTCAGTCTGTTATCATCATGGCAAGAAGCATAACAGCATACAGACAGACACAGAGCTGAAGAAGCAGAGACTTCTACATCTTCATCCATAGGCAGCAGAAAGGGACTGGTTCTGCAGGCAGCCAGGAGAAGGCTCTGGATGGAGCTTGAGCATTAAAAGATCTCAAAGCCCACACCCACAGTGACACACTTATTCGAATACCTCCTAATAGTGCAGCTTCCCATGGGCCAAGCATTCAAACACATGAGTCTATGGGGGAGCCATACCTATTCAAATCACCACGGCAGGTAGGTATGTATGTATGTGAATGCCACAACATGTATGTTGAGTTCAGAGGATAACTTGTAAGAGTCCCTTCTCTCTCCTACTATGTGGGTCCTAGAGATCAAACTCAGTCAGGCTTGGCAGCAAGCACTTTTTCTTGCTGAACCACCTTGCTGGCCCAATGGTGATTTGTTTGGAGTGCCCATGTCAGTATTCCTCATTTGGAAAATGCCATCTAAATACAATCTGGTATGAATTTAAGTGGTAAAACACTGTAGCAGAGTATATTGAAATTGTCATAATTTCATCTAATTCTTGGATTCTTTTTTTTTTTAAATATAGTCCTACTACATCGCCCTGGCTGGCTTGGAGTTTGCTATGTAGAGAGAGCATGCTTGCGTCTGAACTCACCATGTAGCTCGGGGTGTACTTTAACTACTGGCTCTAACTAACTGCACTTCCTGAGTACTGAATTACATGTG
The DNA here is from genome assembly GCA_902729485.2 of Mus minutoides. NCBI lineage: Eukaryota > Metazoa > Chordata > Mammalia > Rodentia > Muridae > Mus > Mus minutoides. The sequence continues at coordinate 685,969 of LR749899.1, forward strand.
TACTCAGACCTATTTTTACAATGCTTAATTATATGTGTGTCTGTCTGTCTGTCTGGGTATGGGTATGTGCATATGAGTATACATAGGTATCCTTGGAGACCAGAGGTGCTAGATCCCTCCTAGAATTGGGGTTACAGGTACTTTTGAGCACCCTGATAGGGTTGCTTGTTAGTGAACTTGTGTCCTCTACAAGAGCAGTCCATGCTTGGAACTGCTGAGCCATCTCTCTAGCTCCTGGCCTTTTTTTGTCTTCTGGAGATACTCTCATATAGGCCAAGCTGATCTCATACTTAGTACTTAGTCTACGCTGGCCATGAACACTTGATATTTATAACTCTTCTTCTCAAGTGCTGGGATCACAGATAGGAGACTATTTTTTAACATACTATTGAAGGCTGTGATGCTTTTAATTTTTTCTTTTTTATCTTTCAAGTCAGGGTCTCACTATATAATCCTAGTTAGCCTGGAACTTGCTTTGTAGACTGACCTGGCCTTATATTTGCTTCAATCCTGCTGCCTCTGCTTCATGAATTGTGGGATTATAGGCACAGTATGATATATTTAAGGAAATGTATTGTTTTATACAATTCAATTGCACAGGTGTATAAGTAAATTGACTCTACTGCATTGTACTGGAGTAAGCTTACAAGTAATGCAAACTCGGAAAGATTAAAAAGTGGAAATGAGGACTAGAGAGATGTCTTGGCAGTTAAGAGCACTGACTATTCTTCCAGAGGTCCTGAGTTCAATTCCCAACAACCACAGAATAGCTCACAACCATCTTTAATGGAATCCATTACCTTCTTCTGGTGTGTCTGAAGACAGCTACAATCACTGTATTCACATACCTATAATAAATAAATAATTCTTTTTTTTTTTTAAGTGGAGATGAGAGCTGGGCAGTAATGACACACACCTTTAACCCCAGCACTCTAGGAGGCAGAGGCAAGCAGATCTCTTTAGAGTTTGAAGCTAGCCTGGCCTACATAGTGAGTTCTAGGAAGGTCAGAGTTACCCGGAGTAATGTGTCTTAAGGTAGGAGGAGGAGATGAGGTGGGAGTGACTCTGTGATGTGCCTTACTTTCTTCCAGGCCACCTCTCTTCCTCCTAAGCTTTGTTTTCAGAGTCTATATTAAAATGGTAAAGCCCTCCCCGCAGATGGGGCTTAAATCTGTTGGAGAGCTGAGTCTTAGGACACTTTCCTCTTTACCAGGTGCTTTGTCAGGGCCGAGCTGATGACTGGACTTCTTTCTTTTTCTCTTCTCACAGTGATGTGTGTTGCTGGGATTGGACTCGTTGTGTTATTCTTCAGTTGGATGCTCTCTATCTTTCGATCAAAATACCATGGCTATCCATACAGGTATATTCTCCTTATTATTGCTTTATAATAGTTTATTGCTTACCTTTCTATGCCTTCATTTTGAAACGTCTCCTGGTGTCCATTTGTTTTCCTGTTTCATTTTGCTCTTGCAGCAGGATCAGACTAGCCTTGAACTCCTGATCCTCCTGTCTCTATCACCTAAGTTCTGGGCTGACACTATCATACTGTGTTGTGGAGGTCATTGTATTTGAATGTGCATTTTCTATGTTGGCATTTTGAGATAGGGTCTCACTATGTATCTCTCACTGGGTTGGAACTCATTATGTAGCCCAGACTTCCCTTGAACGTGGCAGCAGTGCTTCTGCACCTCAAGTGCTGGAACTAAGGGCATGTACCTCTCCTGCCTGATTTGTGTGTTCTCTCTCCCCCTTCCCCTCTAATTTGAGATAGAGTCTCACTATATAGGTGAGACTGAATTCCAACTCACAGAGATCTGCCTGCCTTGGCCTCCCAGTGCTGGCATGAATGGTGTGCACCACCACAGCTATCTGGTAATTTCTTTTATGGAATTGCGAAGAGTTTTGTTTGAGGGGGGTTGTTTGGTTTGGTTTGGTTTGGTTTTCAAGACAGTGTTTCTCTGTGTAGCTCTGGCCGTCCTAGAACTTGCTTTATAGACTAAGTTGGCCTTGAGTCACAGAAATCTCCCTGCCTCTGCTGGTATAAAAGGTGTGCACCACCACTACCACCTGGCTATTGTTTGTGGGGTTTTTAAAAAAATAATAGTTTTTTTAATTCATATGTGACAAAGAATATATGTGTGTGTGTATGTGTATACATATATAATATGTATATATATATATATATATATATATATATATATATATATATATATATATGTATACACATACATACACACACACATATATATACATATATCTACACACATATTCACATATATATATATACATATATGTGTGTTTGTATATATGTGTGTATACATACATACATACATACATACATACACACACAACTCATGTGTGCAGAGGCCAGAAGAGGATATCATTTCCTTTCCCCTGGAGCTAGAGTTAGAGTTTGTTATAAGCTGCACCATGTGGATTCAGGTCCTCTAGAAGAGCATCGCTCCAGCTCCTTGGGTTTTGGTTGGTTGGTTTTATTTTGTTTTGCGTATGCATGTGTGTTTTAAGATCCTCCTCCAGCTTGATTTACAAGTGCTTCCCAACACCATGTCATGTCAAGGTGGCTCACAGCCATCTGTGTAACTCCAGCTCCAGGGTAGCTAATGCCTCTGGCTTCTGAGGGAACCTGCACTCATGTGCATATACTCACAAACAGACACATACACATAATTCAAATTAATAAAAAGAAACCTAAAAAACAGAAAAGGAAAACAGCTAGATAGTTTCAAATATTTATAAAGTTCATCGAGATCCCAGTGGCTTAGGAGAGGAAATTGTTAATGTTAGAGGTTTTTGGTTTTGCTGTTATAGGCAAGTGAAATGGTTGGCTGGCCTGTGTTGGTTTTATAATCTGAGTATTATTTGGGTATTATTTTTTTATATGTATGAGTGTTTTACCTGCGTGTATGTATGTGTAGCACATGCATACCAGGTGTCCACAGAGGTCAGAAGAAGGGCTTTGAAGCCTCTGGAACTAGAGTAACCAATGGTTGTGAGCTGCCATGTGGGTGCTGGGCGGTGAACCTGACGAGTCTTCTGTGAGAGTCGTATATGCTGTTAACTCCTGAGTCATTACTCCTACTTCCACAGTCTATGTTTTAATACATGTCATCCTATGGCATTACAGACCTATAATCCCAGCACTCGGAAATACGGCCAGGATCAGAGCTGGATTGTCTTTGGCTACATAATGAATTTGATCTGGCTTCAAACTCTATGTTTGAGCTCATTTTATATGAGACACTATCTCAAAAAAGAAGATGACTACTGGGTCTTTCCGTGTTGCTCACTTTTTGTTTTTGATACTCAGGTCATGGTACATATATTAATATCAACATACTATGTATTTATAAAATGTCAAACTTAGTGGTGGTATATTCCTTTAATTCCAGTACTTGGGAAGCAGAAGCAGGCAGATCTCTATGAGTTTGAGGTCAGCATGGTCTACAAAGCAATTGCAAGACGGCCAAGGCTGTTACACAAATAACCCCTGTCTCAAAAAACATTAAAAAAAAGTAAAGCCTTCTATTCTCTTTCTCTCTCTTTAAATGTGTTCCCACCAAGCCTCTTTTCTTCTTCTTCTTCTTCTTCTTCTTCTTCTTCTTCTTCTTCTTCTTCTTCTTCTTCTTCTTCTTCTTCTTCTTCGTCGTCGTCGTCTTCGTCTTCGTCTTCTCCTTCCCCTTCCTTCCTTCCTTCCTTCCTTCCTTTCTTTCTTTCTTTCTTTCTTTCTTTCTTTCTTTCTTTCTTTCTTTCTTTCTTTCTTTCTTTTGGTTTTTTTTTTTTTTTGGTTTTTTTCTAGAAAGGATTTCCCTGTGTAGTCCTAGCTGTCCTGGAACTCACTCTGTAGACCAGGCTGGCCTTGCCTGCCTCTGCCTCCGAGTGCTGAGTGCTGGGATTAAAGGCGTGCGCCACCACGCCCAGCTTTTTTTTTTTTTTTTTTTTTGGTTTTTCGAGACAAGGTTTCTCTGTATAACCCTGGCTGTCCTGGAACTCACTTTGTAGACCAGGCTGGCCTCGAACTCAGAAATCCACCTGCCTCTGCCTCCCAAGTGCTGGGATTAAAGGCGTGTACCACCACGCCCGGCCACGCCCAGCTTTTTTTCTTCTTCTGTCCTTCTCTGACCCCTTTTCTCTGCCTCTACCCCTTTTCCAAGTCCTTGCTACCCCACACACAATAAACCTGCTTTTAAACTAAAAGAAGAAAAACTTAGTTTCCTTTCAGATACTAACGTACTAATATATATTTTGTTTCAGCTTTCTGATGAGTTAAAGAGGATTCCAGAGAAACATTGACACTGGTAATGGAAACTGAAAAATAAAAACTATTTGGTGTTTGAAGAATGCAACTCACATATTTTATATTACCTCTTTTTGTCAAGTGATCTAAATAGTTAATCATTTAACCAAAGATGTGTAGTGCCTTAACAAGCAATTGTAAAGATCATGAAGTGTTTGGAATTGTGCTCCTCTTAACCTTCCCTTCCCAATGAACTTAGGAAACATTTGGGGTTTGTCGAATTAAGTACTTTATAAACATTTAAAACTACTACTTCATTTTACTTAGAGAAAAACTCAAAACTACTATAGTTAACTTGATTTTATCTTATCTAAGGTTGGGGACGGAAGGTTCTGAGCAGGAATCTTCACCTCTGCCTATTGCAAACAACTGCATCTGGAAGCCATTGTTCCTTTTCCTTCTTTGTGCAGACCTGTGTGCTCTACAGACCTTTCCTCTTGGGCCCAGGTATCATATACACTGTGTGATCTGAAAATGGACTGTGTCGCCTTTGGAAAGATACATGTCTTCCTGTGTCTTTCCGCCTGAAATCAGCTATGTATGCCTCCTTTTACACATTAAGAAGTACCTCTAACTAAAGACTATGATTTGTGCATGAATGTGTTATAACTACCTTGTACATGGAAAGATTTCTCATTCATTCTGTTTCTAGTTTTATTTAAAGTGGCCCTTCTCTAATAATAATAGTTTCTTGCTAAAAATCAGTATAACTTGTAAGTGGTCTCAAATGTTTGTGTAAGTTACATATTGTCATTGATTTCATTTTTACCTAACAGAAAAATAAGCTGAGTTGTGTTCATGGAAAGGACTCTATTAGAAGAATGAGAAAACACAATATGAAATATTGATTTGTTGCCTAGGTACAGAAATGAAATGGTTTGCCAGGCTATGGTAGACGAAGGCTGAGCTCTGTGAGTTTGTGGTCAGCCTGGGCTACACAGTGAGACCCTGTCTCCAGGAGAAAAGGGAAAAAAAAGGAAAGAAGGAAGGAAGGAAGGAAGGAAGCAAGCAAGCAAGCAAGCAAGCATGTTTTCAAGCTGAGGCTGGGGCTCAGAGGTAGAATGCTTGCCTAGCGAGAGTTATCCTCTGTGTTCAATCCCAATGCCTTAGAAAGATTTCTTGAAACCTAGTCTGTGAATTTTTTCTTCTTTTGGTAAGGACTGTTCCTTGAAACCTGGTCTTTTGTTTTTTAAAACACATGTTCCGTAAAACGTGGCTATTTTTTTTTAAATAAGTGTTTCTTGAAACCTATTATGGCTCTTGTTTTCATTTTTGTTTTTGTGTGCCGGTTTTCTAAAAGCAATGTTTCTTGAAACCTGTCTTTGAGACAGAGCGCTGACTGCTCTTGCCTCTGTTATGGAGAGCCACCCCGCCTTCAGCTCATGTTCATCCTCATGTCTCAGCTTCTCAAGTGCTGGGATTGCAGGCATGTGCCACCATTGACTGTAATCTGCTTTTGCTATCAGTTTAGCTTTTTATTTACCCCGTCAATTAGAGATACAAAGAATGGTGGCAGGCCCTGCCTCCGCTCTTAGCTACCCTGCTGGCTGAAGTAGATTCCGAGAAGACCAAGAACTTGACACAGTCTGGCATCATATTAACACCTCATCTCAAAAATATGTCAGAAAAGAAAACTATGAAGGGATTTTGTTTGAATTTTGTCTTTTTTTCCTGGTAGTGGAAATAACCATATATGCTAACCAGTTTTCCATGAGGAATATTTAAATCATGGTTATAATATGGCTGACTCTGGCTTTCACCATAGTTATTAAGGATAATCCAAAATGCTACTATTAAGAAAGTGTACGTTAGGCTGGGTAGTGGTGGCGCACGCCTTTAATCCCAGCACTCAGGAGGCAGAGGCAGGCGGATTTCTGATTTCAAGGCCAGCCTGGTCTACAAAGTGAGTTCCAGGACAGCCAGGGCTATGCAGAGAAACCCTGTGTCAAAAAAAAAAAAGGAAAGGAAAGGAAAGGAAAGTGTAGGCTTGGAGTGGAGCTCAGTGCACTTACAAGGCTGTGGGTTCAATCCTAACTACCACAAAAACCTAGGAATGTAGCTGAAAAGTGGAAAGACATATTAGAAATGACATTTAAAATATAGACATGGGTATGTGATTGAGGTGATACAGTGCTTGCCTAGCATACATGATGCCATGGGTTCAATCCACAACATCACATAAGCCAGGTATGTGTGTAAGCACATGTGTGTAATCCCAGTACACTCAGGAGACAGAGACAGGGAAAGCAGAAGTTCACCCTCATCATTGAGTATATTGTTGAGTGTAAGGCCAACCTGAGCTACATAAAAGACTTTATCCCAAAAACAAAACAAAAAAAACAAGAAAAGATACTGTGACTATTCCCTGCTATTGATCATGCAATATCCTTCCCATGTCTTATATAATAGAGTTTATGAAAGAAATGGACATAATTGACCCAGAAAAAAATGTTTTGGGGGACTTGTTGTGGTTGCTACAAATTTGATGACTAGAAGTTACTTGTAAATTGAGTGATACTTAATTTCTTATCTGCTATTGTACTTGTCTCTGCCAAATGAATTTACCCTGTGATTCTTAGGAAACTAGTGTGGAGACTTGTAAAGTTGAACTGGTCAACACTCCTACTGTGTAATCTCTAGCTGCTGGTGCCTCCCATGATCAGTGTTTTGTGTGTTTTCTCCTTGTTTAAGAGCAACATTCTTCAGTACGGAGAAAGGCTTGCTCTGGCTAAAATCTGTGGAAAGCAGATTTTCTCATTTAAAATAGTGTTACTTTTGTGGAAAATTTAAATTTAGCTTTTATCTGAAGTGCCTTAAGTAGATTCTTAATTTACTTTTCTAGTACTGGTTTGAATATAATTCATTATGTATTTTTAATATACTGTTCAAAAATGATACGTACTATAGCAAAGATAACCAAATGTCTGGCTTACTGCTTTCTGTCAATAAACTTTTACAATTTAAATTACATGTTTTTTTTATTCTTTTTTTTTAAAGATTTATTTATTTATTATATGTAAGTACACTGTAGCTGTCCTCAGACACTCCAGAAGAGGGAATCAGATCTCATTACGGATGGTTGTGAGCCACCATGTGGTTGCTGGGATTTGAACTCAGGACCTCTGGAAGAGCAGTCAGTGCTCTTACCCGCTGAGCCATCTCTCCAGCCCTTTTTTATTCTTTATTGTCACTACTTTTCTGTTACTACTATTATAAAATACCCTGACTCAAGCAACTTAAGGAAGGCACGGCCCATTTTGGTTCAAAGATGGAAAAGAATCTAGAGAAGACACAGCAGCTGGAGCATGAAGCCCTCAGGCAGTCAGGAAGCAGAAGGAGACTAAGATCAGTGATGTACGATAGCAAGACTGTCTCTAGAAGGTTCCACAACCTCCCAACCACTACTACTAGCTAGCAGATGAGCCTGTGAAGGTATTTCATGTTCAAACCACAGCACATTTCTACAGAGGGGTCAGTATGAAATATCAAAGGGGGATTAAGATTTATTTATTTATTTATTTATTATATGTAAGTACACTGTAGCTGTCTTCAGACACTTTTCTCTCTCTCCAGCCCCACTCACTTTGGTCCAAAGATTTATTTATTTAAGTGCATTGTAGCTCTCTTCAGACACCCCAGAAGAGGGTGTCAGATCTCATTATGGGTGGTTGTCAACCACCATGTGGTTGCTGGGATTTGAACTTCGGACCTTTAGAAGAACAGCCAGTGCGTGGTGCACGCTTTTAATCCCAGGCGGAGGCAGGTGGATTTCTGAGTTCCAGGCCAGCCTGGTCTACAAATTGAATTCCAGGACAGCCAGGGCTATACAGAGAAAACCCTGTCTTGAAGAAAAAAAAAAAAAAAACCAAAAAACAAAAACAAAAAAAACAGAAGAACAGCAAGTGCTCTTAACCACTGAACCATCTCTCCAGCCCATCAAAGGGGGATTTTTTTTCTGAGACAGGTTTTCTCTGTGTAGCCCTGGCTGTCCTGAAACTTACTTTGTAGACCTGGCTGACCTCGAACTCAGAAATCTGCCTCCCAAGTGCTAGGATTAAAGGCGTGTGCCACCACTACCACCTGGCTCAAAGGGGGATTCTTAAATTAGAATATTCTATCTTAAATGTTTAATTAAATTTGCCTAATTTTTGTACTGTCCTGCAACAGTGCATTTCATGGAACACTTCTGCTCATCACTTCTAGATTAAGATAAATTCTTCTGCTGGGTGTGGTGACATTTACTCTGAATCCCTGCTTTGGGACATAGAAGCAGGCAGATCTCTATGGGTTGGAGGCCACCCTGCTCTACAGAGGACTTCCAGGTCAACCAAGGCTATTGTGAGACTCCTGCTCTCTAACTAAGAAACGTTCTCAACCTGTAAGCAGTGACCCCCTTGGGGATCTAATGACCTTTTCACAGGGGTTAGATAAGACCATCAGAAAATACAGGTATTTACATTATGATTCATAACAGTACCAAAATTACAGTTATAAAGTAGCAATGATCATAATTTTATGGTTGGAGGATGGTCACTACAACATGAGGAACTGTATCAAAGGGCTGCAGCGGTAAGAAGACTGAGTGGCACTAGACTAGAACCACTGGAGTGTTGTGGTTTTCTCGGTTGGCTATAATAGTAATCTCTAAATTAAATGTTGGGTTAAATCAGTTGAAATACAGGGACACCAGCCATGGTGTGCATGCTTTTAATCCTTCACTCTGAGAGGCAGATCTCTATGAGTTTGAAGCCAGCCTGGTCTACAAAGTGAGTTCCATTACAGCCAGGACTGTTGCACTGAGAAACCTTGTCTCAAACAAAGAAACCCTAAGGCCTGAATTATATTTATTTTAGACACATGTATCTTTAATAGTTTGCATAGTAGAACAGCAGGAAAGAACTGGGAAGGAACGTTGTGGAAGGAAGGTCACCTTCAGCTTCATAGCGAGGTGGAAATCACTCAGACTACAGAAGAGCTTGCCTCGAAAATAAATCATTAAAATACTTTTGAGAAAGGCTGTGCTTGGAACCTCTATACCCACTGTTAGGTCTTATGACATTGGCCCTGCCTATTCTGAGCAAGGGTGAGATCAACGTTGACACCGTATCCTGATAGTATTGAAAGCCAAGGCCAAAAAGACATTAGATATGCTTAAATTAGTACCTTCACCTGCGCGCTGCTGAAGAAAACCTGCCCTAGAAAAATGAAGCAATTTACTGAAGGTTATTCCAAGGAAATGCTTACAGGTTTTCCATTTTGCTGAAAATACCCTATGGATTATATTTCACTTGCAGATGCAAATTGCTCTCTGGAGACCATAGTCCACCTTGATTGCTTCTTGACATCCAGATTTCTGGAGAAGTCCTAATGAAAAAGGCATTTTTCCCAGGAGAGCCTGAATCAAGCAGGTGCCCTAAGGAGGGAGTTTTGATTGACACTCTTTAGTCTGTGGACATAGAATGTAGGTGAGGAGATAGAGTCTTTTGCCAGTAGTAACCTAGAGAGGCTTTGGAAAGTTGTGCGGAAGTGTCCCTTTAACACTGTGTGCTCTTTCTCCTTTATGAAATTAAAGAGTTAAAATATCAGTGTAGGGCCGGGCGTGGGTGGCACACACCTTTAATCCAGGCACTTGGGAGGCAGAGGCAGGCGGATTTCTGAGTTCGAGGCCAGCCTGGTCTACAGAGTGAGTTCCAGGACAGCCAGGGCTACACAGAGAAACCCTGTCTCAAAAAACCAAAACCAAAACCAAACCAAACAAAAACCATCAGTGTAAACCGGCATGATGGGACAGACAACACCTGTAATCCCAGCATTTAGGAGGCAGAGAGAAGCTGGAGGCTCAGGAATTCGAGGTTAGATTCTGCTGCATGGTTTGAGGCTAGCTTAGGCTACATGAGTCCGTCTCAAGAACAAAACAAAACAACAACAACAACAAAAATCCTTCCAGCCGGGCGTAGTGGCGCATGCCTTTAATCCAGGCACTTGGGAGGCAGAGGCAGGCGGATTTCTGAGTTCGAGGCCAGCCTGGTCTACAGAGTGAGTTCCAGGACAGCCAGGGCTGCACAGAAAAACCCTGTCTCGAAAAACCAAAAAAAAAAAAAAAAAAAAAAAAAAAAATCCTTCCAATGCTTATCACCAACTGAAATAAAATACCATTCAAAAGGATGAAACCAAGCATAGTGATAACATGCCTTTTAGTTCCAGTGTGCAGAAGGCCAAGACTGGTGAATCTTGTGAGTATGTAACCCCAGTTCACACAGTTGCAGGCCAGCCTGTGAGAGCCCATCTTAAAAAATGAACACAAAATACCCAGAAATTTTACATGTGTTTGTAATCCCAGCACTTGGGACTTCCCTCAGGCTGGAGAATCAAGAATGCAAGGCCAGCCTTGAGCTACATAGCATGTTCTAACATGATTTGGGCTGTGGGTGGGGACCCCTAGCTCAACAAAGACAAGCCTATAATGAAATGCTGCCTCCTATCTACTATGGTAGCTACTATCAGAAAACAGTAAATTAGGAAGGGTATGAAGAAATTGAATCTTAACAACTGGTAGGAATATAAAGTTATGTGACTTGGGAAATTCTTGACTGGAAAACACTGTCAGTGCTCATCAAAAACTAGTATTTGGGGTGGATGGGGCTGGAGAAATAGCTCTATGTTCAAGAGCACTTGTTCTTGCAGAGTACCCAGGTTAACCAGGTTCACTTCCCAGCACTCAACCTACTTCCAGGGGATCCAGTGACTTCTGACACCCAGAGGCACCAGGCACACACACACACGGTACCCATATACATACAGGCAGGCAAGTCATTCATACACACAAGATTTAAAACTTAACATTACACAGACATGATAATATATACCTGTAATCCCAGCAGTTTGGGAGGTTGAGGCACAAGGATGAGGATCCTATCGTGAAAAACAAAAACAGCCAATAATCCTAGCACTCCAGAGGCAGATACAGCTAGGAATACAGGAGGTCCTGTCTCAAAAAAAAAAAAAAAAAGTCAGGTGTGATGGTGCACACCTGTACTTCTACCAGTTAGGGATTATCACCCAAAGATGCTAGATTTCAAGGTCAGCCTTAAGTATATGGGGCATATAGCTAATTGGAGGGAAGTCTGGGCTATAGTAGACACTCTCGAATATAAAGACAATCCACGTTTTAAAGTACAATTACCCATATAGTCCAGCAATTTAATTTCTAGGTCTATACCCCCAAAAATTAAAAACAGGATTTTGAGCAGTTGTATCCCAATGTATGCACATTATTCATAATAGTGGAAAGGCAGAAGCAAGCTCAATTTCTACCAATAAATGAATGGGAATACACACTGTTACTCACCTATAAAACACAAGGACATTCCAAGGTGGTTGTAGTGGCTTGCCTCTAGTGCCAACTACTCAGAATACTGAGACAGAAGGTTTACTTGAGCCCAAGAGTGTGAGAGAAGCCCGATGAAATATAAAATTCCATCTCTAAGAAAGGGGCAGAGGGAGAGATTGTAACATTTGCAATGTGACTGAGCCTTAGGATATGATACTAAATGAAATAAACCAGCCACACAAAGACAAACCCTGATCACATATACATAAAGTGTGCACAATACGTGAGTTTGTAGTGACAGAAAACAAATTGGATGCAAAGCTGGAGTTGTTGAATGGTGTGTAGTTTCAGTTTTGAAAGGCAGAAGAAGTTGGGCAGTGATGGCGCATGCCTCTAATCCTAGCACTTGGAAGGCAGAAGCAGGTAGATTTCTAAATTCAAGGGCAGCCTGGTCTACAGAGTAAGTTCCAAGACAGCCAGGGCTACACAGAGAAACCCTGTCTCAAAAAACAACCCGGAAAAAAAAAGGAAGAAAAGAAAGGCAGCAGAAAGAATTCTGGGCCCAAGGTTTAGTTCACAGACCACTTGCCTAACATAGACAAGGCCCCACCTTAGACATAGACTAGGCACCACCAAGTTGCAGGGGATACAGTTCAGTGGTAGAGCTTTTGTCTAGATTCAATCACACACTTCCAGTACCAGCACTCAAGACTTAAGGGCAAGAGAACCAGGAGTTCCAATCCATTACTAGCTACATAACAAGTTGGGACAGCCTGAGGTACATTGAGACCCTGATTCAAAAAGCAGAAGCCAAACGGACATGGTGGTGCTTGGGAGGCAGAGGAGATCTTTATGAGTTTAGGAGCATCCTGGTACACAGAGTGAATTCCAGGATATAGTGTGACCCTGTTTCAAAACAAAACAAAACAAAACAAAAAAACAGAAACAGCTGCAGAAGCAAGTGAGGGAGCGATCTTGGGTCCCAGATCCCTCAGAGATTAGTCTGCACAGGTCAGCTCCCAGACTGCAGAGGGTGAGTGAGCAGACTGCAGAAGCAACACAGCTTCTGGGACAGGCAGAAGCAACACAGCTTCTGGGACAGACCCAGTATTGCATTCCAGAATTCCGGGCACCTTCCCCACTAGAGGAGAGGTGTCCACCCAGGAAGGACTAATATCCAATATATACAAAGAGCTCAAGAAGCTGGAATCCAGAAAATCAAATAACCCCATTAAAAATGGGGTACAGACCTAAACAAGGAATTCTTAACTGAGGAATTTCGAATGGCTGAGAAGCACCTGAAAAAGTGTTTAACATTCTTTTTTTTTTTTTGGTTTTTCGAGACAGGGTTTCTCTGTGTAGCCCTGGCTGTCCAGGAACTCACTTTGTAGACCAGGCTGGCCTCGAACTCAGAAATCCACTTGCCTCTGCCTCCCGAGTGCTGGGATTAAAGGCATGCGCCACCACGCCCGGCATGTTCAACATTCTTAATCCTCAGGGAAATGCAAATCAAAGCAACCTTGAGATTCCACCTCACACCAGTCAGAATGGCTAAGGTCAAAAATTCAGGTGACAGCAGATGCTGGCAAGGATGTGGAGAAAGAGGAACACTCCTCCATTGCTGATGGGATTGCAAGCTTGTACAACCACTCTGGAAGTCAGCCTGGTGGTTCCACAGAAAATTGGACATAGTACTACCGGAGGATCCAGCAATACCTCTCCTGGGCATATACCCAGAAAATGTTCCAACTGGTAATAAGAGCACATGCTCCACTATGTTCATAGCAGCCTTATTTATAATAGCCAGAAGCTGGAAAGAACCCAGATGTCCCTCAACAGAGGAATGGATAAAGAAAATGTGGTACATTTACACAATGGAGTACTACACTGCTATTAAAAACAATGAATTTATGAAATTTTTGGACAAATGGATGTATCTGGAGGATATCATCCTTAGTGAGGTAAGCCAATCACAAAAGAAGTCACTTAATATGCACTCACTGGTAAGTGGATATTAGCACAGAATCTTAGAATACCCAAGATACAATTTGCAAAACACAAGAAAATCAAGAAGGAAGACCAGCGTGTGGATACTTCATTCCTCCTTAGAATAAGGAACAAAATACCCACGAACAGAGTTACACAGACAAAGTTTGGAGCTAAAACGAAAGGGTGGACCAACCAGAGACTACCCACTGGGGGATCCATCCCATAATCAGCCACCAAACCCAGACACTATTTCATATGCCAGCAAGAGTGTGCTGAAGGGACCCTGATATAGCTGTCTCGTATGAGGCTATGGCAGTGCCTGGCAAATACAGAAGTGGATGCTCACAGACATCTATAGAATGGAACACAGGGCCCCCAATGGAGAAGCTAGAGAAAGTACCACAGGAGCTGAAGGGGTCTGCAACCCTATAAGAGGAACAACAATATGAACTAGCCAGAACCCCCAGAGCTCGTGTCTCTAGCTGCACATGTAGCAGAAGATGGCCTAGTCGGCCATCATTGGGAAGAGAGGCCCCTTGGTACTGCAAACTTTATATGCCCCAATACTGGGGAATGCCAGGGCCAAGAAGTGGGAGTAGATGAATAGGGGAGCAGGGTGGGGAGAGGGTATAGGTAACTCTCGGGATAGCATTTGAAATGTAAGTTAAGAAAATATCTAGGGCTGGTGAGATGGCTCAGAGGATTAGAGCACCTGACTGCTCTTCCGAAGGTGATGAGTTCAAATCCCAGCAACCACATGGTGGCTTACAACCACCAGTAACAAGATCTGACGCCCTCCTCTGGTGCGTCTGAAGTCAGCTACAGCGTACTTATAAAGAATAATAAGAAATGAATCCTTGGACCGGAGAGACCAACCGGAGCGAGCGAGCGAGCGAGGCTGTCCTGAGCGAGCAGAGCCGAATGGGGACAGCCTGAGCAAGCGTGGACGGCCGGAGCTCGTGGGGCCGAACGGGGACGGCCGGAACGAGCAGGGCCAACCGGAGCAAGGGGAGCCAATTGGAGCGAGCGAGCGGGGCCGACTGGAGCTAGCGGGGCTAGCTGGAACAAAGGGGGGGGGGGCAGCCGGGAGCGAGTGGGGCTGGCTGGGGCAAGTGGAGCCGGCGGGAGCGTTCGGGTCGAGCGGAGTGTGCGGGGTTGACTGGAACAAGGGGAAAGAAAAAAGAAAAAAGAAAATATCTAATTAGCCGGGCGGGCGTGGTGATGCACACCTTTAATCCCAGCACTCGGGAGGCAGAGGCAGGTGGATTTCTGAGTTCGAGGCCAGCCTGGTCTACAGAGTGAGTTCCAGGAAAGCCAGGGCTATACAGAGAAACCCTGTCTGGAAAAACAAAACAAAACAAAACAAAACAAAAAAGAAAATATCTCATTAAAAAAAAGAAACAATCAGTTGTCTTCTGGAAATTGATTGTATGGGGTGGCTTAGCACAGGTGAACTACACAGACTACAAAAACTGGGTACATTGGCTCACATCAGTAATTCCAGCCCTCCAAGGCAGGAGGATCACAAGTTCAGGGACCACCTAGGGGATATAGCTGGATTCTGGGGATGGGGATACATTTTTTACCTATGAGGAGGCCAAGCAGATTGCCACGGAGGACATTAAGTAATATTGACTTCCTCAGCCTACCCCACCTGTAAGCTTCTAAAAAAAATGGTCTACACACACACCACACACACACACACACACACACACACACACACACACACACACAGGTTAAAGCCATGCATGTGGTACAAGCTTATATCTTCAACAGTCGGGAGGCAAAGATATTATGATTACCACAAGTTCAAGGCCAGCCTAGGCTTCACAGTGAGGAGACCCTGCTGTCTCAAAAAAAAAGAATAAATAAATAAAAGCAAAAGAGTAGCAAAAAGGTTTAGAGGCTGGAAAGAAGGCTTAGCAGTTAAGAGCACTTGTTGACCTGGGTTCAATTTGTAGTCTTCACACAGCAGTTCACAAGCATCTAGAAAGCCAATCCCAGAGAATCCTGTGCTTTCTTCTGGCCTCCGGGAGCTCCAAGCATGGTGGTGATGCACAGACATACATGCTGGCAGAATACCCATACTCATTTTTGGGGAGTGGGGGGTTTTGAGACAGGGTTTCTCTGTATAGCCCTGGCTGTCCTGGAACTCACTTTGTAGACCAGGCTGGCCTCGAACTCAGAAATCTGCCTGCCTCTGCCTCCTGAGTGCTGGGATTAAAGGCGTGCATCACCACTGCCTGGCTCATACTCATATTTTAAAAGCAGGCATTTTGCCAGTTATCTGCCCTGTTTTTCTAATTATGATTATGGGGTGGGTATGTCCATGTGAGTGCAGTGTTAGATCTCTTCAGAACTGGAGTTACAAGTGGTTGTGAATCAGCTGACATGGGTGCTGAAAGCTGAACTTCGGTCCTTTAGAAGAGTAGCATGCTGCCGGGCGTGGTGGCGCACGCCTTTAATCCCAGTACTCGGGAGGCAGAGACAGGCGGATTTCTGAGTTCGAGGCCAGCCTGGTCTACAAAGTGAGTTCCAGGACAGCCAGGGCTACACAGAGAAACCCTGTCTCGAAAAACCAAAAAAAAAAAAAAAAAGAAGAGTAGCATGCTGTTGTTATCTTAACTGCTGAGCCAGGGCTACAGCTCCTAAATCAAGGAAATAAACATAATTTAATTAGAACAAAGCCAGAAAGATAACAGTGGTAACAATTCTGGAGTTTGGGTTTTTCGGTTTTGTTTTGTTTTGATTTGATTCCTGTAGCCCATGCTGGCCTTGAATTCCCAACTCTCCTGCCTCCACCTGCCACTACACACATGCTGGAGTTACAGGCATGTACACTAGACTCAGTTTATTTAGTGGTGTGGATTGAACCTAGGACTTCAAGTATTCTAGACAAGTACTGGACTAAGTGAACTAAACCCCTAACCCGGAAACAGTAAGCTGTGCTGCTGCTGTTGTTGTTGGTTGCTTTGTCTTTCATTTTGAAACAGGGTCTCAGGCAGCCTTTGCTGGCCTCAGACACAGAATGTTGAGAGGGCTTATCTTGAAAAACATTGGTTTTGTTTGTTTGTTTGTTTGTTTGTTTGTTTTGTATGTTTCAGAAAGAATGTCTTGCAACTTTCTATTACTTTATTCTATTTCATTTGGTATTTTAAGACAAGGTTTCTTTCTCTGTGCTGTCCTGGAACTTGCTCTTGAGACAGGCCTTGTATTCACAGAGATCTGCCTGCCTCTGCCTTTCTTTTTTTAATTTTTTGTTAGATATTTTCTTCATTTACATTTCACATGTTATCCCAAAAGTCCCCTAAACCCTCCCCCATTGCCTTTGCCTTTCTATTGTTGGGATTAAAGCAACACGCCAACACTGCCCAGCTCTATTCTTTTCTTAATAGATTTAATTGCAGTATCTGTTTTCTGATCATCTCACCTCCACCTCTTCAGTTCTGGGTTACAAGTGTGTGCCCAGTTTATATAATGCTGGGAATCAAACCTAGCGCTTTGTGCATAGTAGGTAAGAACTCTTCCAACCCAGCCACATCCGTTGTACCCCAGCTCTTTTTGTTCTTTTAATTTTGAGACAAAAATCAATCTGAATTCCCCAGGCAGGATTGGAACTTGAGACTCTCCTTTCTTAGCATCTCAAGTAGTTGAGATTACAGGCCTGTGTCACCAGGCTTAACTGCAAAAGAAATTTTCTAAATCCTAATGCCTGGGTTACAAACCACTATGGGCTCATTTCTACTGACAGAACTTTGTGTTTGAGCTTTTGTTTACTTACTTACTTTGAGGCCCAGGTGGGTCTCAAACCCAATATCTGGTCAATAGATGACCTTCAACCCTGCTCCTTCTTCACATCCCAAGAGCCAGAATTACAGATGTGCACCAACACAATTGCCATGTGTTTGACCTTTTATATGAGCCCTGATAATAAGACTACAGATGTCCCAAAAGCATATGCATGGTATGTACTCACTTAAGTGGATATCAGCCATAAAATACAGGCACCATGTTACACTCCACAGACCCAAAGAAGCTAAACAAGAAGGAAGGCCCAAGCAAGGAAGCTTGGATCGTACTTAGATGGGGGAATAAAATTGTCATGAGGCAGATGGAGGGAGGGAACTGGGTGAGTGAAAAATGAGGGTGGGGTCAGGATCCGGTGTGGGGAAGGACAGGAGAGATGGCTAGATGGCCGTGAGAATGAATGGAAATCTGCAACTGATCGGGGTGAGGAGGTGGGAGGCATCTTCAGGATGAGACAGAGACCTGGGATAAGGGAAGCGCCCAAGAACCAATGGGGCTGGCCTTAGCTATGACTCACTTCACTGGGATTATGAAACCGAAAGAGGCAGGAACCCCAGTGGAATGATAGATAAACCAATCCACCCACAAAACTTTCCACCCCAAACTTACCCTGTCTACAAGAAATGCAGGGACAGGAAATGAACCAGTGACTGAGGGAATGGCCAACCAATAACTGGTCCAACTTGAGACCCATCCCATGGGCAAACACCAATCCCTGACACTGTTGATGATACTTTGTTATGCTTGCAGACAGGAACATGTTTTTCTCTGAGAAGCTCCACCCAGCAGCTGCCTGAGTCAGCTGCAGACACCCACAGCCAAACAGTGGATGGAGCCTGGGGACTCCTATGGGAGAATATGAGGAGGGATTGAGGCCCTGAAGGGGATACCAGCTCCCCTCGGGAAGACCAACAAAGTCAACTAACCTGGACCCTTGGGGTTCTCAGAGTCTGAACCCCCAACCAAAGAACATACAAGGGCTGGACCTAGGCCTCCCTGCACATATGTAGCAGATGTGCAGCTTGGTCTTCATGTGGGTTCTGAACAACTGGAGTGAGGGCTGTCACAAAAGCTGTTGCCTGTATGTGGAATTTGGGCTATATTCTATTTGGGCTGTCTTGTCTGGCCTCAGTG
Source organism: Mus minutoides (assembly GCA_902729485.2). Taxonomy (NCBI): domain Eukaryota; kingdom Metazoa; phylum Chordata; class Mammalia; order Rodentia; family Muridae; genus Mus; species Mus minutoides. Next base: position 704,544 of record LR749899.1, read on the forward strand.
GGAGAGGAAGCACCTACTTCACAGAGACTCGAGGTGCCAGAGTGGGGGTGATAACCAGGGCCCCCCACCCTCTCAGAAGAGAAGGGGAGGGAAGATGGGGGAAGGATTGTGGGATGGGGACTAGAGGAAGCAGAGAGTGGGATGTGAAGTGAATAAGTTAAAAAAATAACAACAACAATAATAATAATAATAATAAAAGACTACAGCCAACTAACCCCAGCATTGGGGAGGTAGAGGCAAGCGTATCTCTGAGAGTTCGAGGCCAGCCTAGTCTAGCTTCAGGATAGCCAGGGCTACATAGTGAGACCCTGTCTCAGTCAACCACAACAAAAAAGAATTACCCAAAGACAATCTGCCAAAAAGCTTTGCATAAGTAATTTTATTATTAAAATTGGAAAATTAAGGATAAAGAATGACTCATGATACAGATGTCGAAAGATAGTCTTCAAGCTCTTTTGAGGTGACAGTTTAAGGACATTCAGTTAAAAGTTAAACCACCTGCAGAATGAGTGGTGATTAGACTATTCCAATAAATGTTTTGTTAAAATGACTTCCACCTGGTGGAAAGGGCTCACAGAAATAAGTTTCTATTGGTTCCACCCAGTATCCAGGTTCAGAAAGAATTCATTTTGTCTGAACCTACCAGCTTCTTCACTGCATGTGAGTTAATATAAAAATTGTTATGGCATCTGCTTCTTTTCTTTCTTTCTTTCTTTCTTTCTTTCTTTCTTTCTTTCTTTCTTTCTTTTTGGTTTTTCGAGACAGGGTTTCTCTGGGATTAAAGGCACGGGCCACCACTGCCTGGCTATGGCATCTGCTTCTTATGCTAATCTCTACACATAGGATTTGGAGATCATGCCAAGTTTATGGCTCCACAATTACTACCAACAGAACCTGGGTCCAACATTTATGGTAGCAATAACTATATTAGTTTTGCTCACTGGTGATGAGCAAAGTCTTGGCCCAAAGCAAGCAATCTAAATATTTAATCAATAATCACTGAGTAGCTCTTGATCTCTTGCCTTCTTGCTCCCACTCTGTCCTCTCATCCCTTCCTCCTTTCTCCTCATCCCTCCCTCTCTCTCCACGTGCTCATGGCCGGCCTCTCCTTCTCTCTCTCTCTCTCTCTCTCTCTCTCTCTCTCTCTCTCTCTCTCTCTCCAGTTCTCTACCTCTAGTACTCTCTCAACTCCCCTCCCAATGCTCTGGATAAACTCTATTCTATACTAAAATAATAATAATAATAATAATAATCACCAAATAAGTAAAAGCTTAAAAAAAATAGTGCCACAGTCAGGCATAGTAGCATATACCAGTAACCCCAACACTTGGGAAGTGGAAGCAGGAGGATTATAAATTCAAAGTTACCCTGAGCTATACAGTGAGTTCAAAGTTGGCCTGTGTTACTTGAGAACCTCAGTAGCTATATATAATTGACACCTAGCAATATGTGGCTCATTCGTTAAGAGCAATTGCTGCTCTTCTAAAGGACCATAATTAAATTCCCTGCACCCATACAATGATTCACAGCCATCCTTATTCCTGTTATAGGGGATCCAATGTCCTCTCTGTCCTCTGAGGGCATCAGGCATGGATATGGTACACAGATATTCAGGCAAAACATCCATACACATAAAAAAAAAAGTCACTGGACTGGAGAGATGGCTCAGTGGTTAAGAGCACTGACTGCTCTTCCAGAGGTCCTGAGTTCAATTCCCAGCAACCACATGGTGGCTCACAACCATCTGTAATGGGATCTGATGCCCTCTTCTGGTGTGTCTGAAGACAGCAACAGTGTACTCATAAATACAATAAATCTTTTTTTTAAAAGTCACACACATGTAGCAACAAAAAATCTTGGTAAGTGAAGGAAGTTTCAAACTATCCACATTATAGTTGAGGGTGTCACTGAGCAGTATAGTGTTTGTCTAACATATGATGAGACTCTGGCTGTAATCCCCAGCACAAGAAAAATACAAATACAAGAATCTTAGACTAAAATAACTTCTCTCTCTTTGTCTCTCTCACCTTCCCTCCTTCCCTCCTCTCTCTCTCTCTCTCTCTCTCTCTCTCTCTCTCTCTCTCTCTTTCTCTCTCTCTTTCTTTTTTATTCCAAGATGGGGTTTCTCTGTGAAGTCCATCCTGTCCTGGATTCTGCTCTATAGACCAGGCTGCACTGGAACTCAGAAATCTACCTGACTCTGCTTCCTAAATGCTGGGATTAAAGGCATGTGGTACCCGGCAAATTATCGAGTTTTCAGCAAAATTGATGAAGCATGTAGAGGAACAAGAAAGATGGCTTCATGATGAACAGGTATTGCTCTTGCTGAGGACCTAAAGTAAGCTCCCAGCGCTCATGTTGGCACCTAACAATTGCTTGTGACAGCACCTCTAAGGGATATTTCGCCCTCTTCTGGCCTCCACAGGTTGTGCATGAATGCACATAAACACAGACACACTCCTACAGGAAATTAACAACAAATCTTTTAAAATTTTTCTTTACTTTTATATGTATTGATAGTTTCACCTGCATGTCTATCTGTCTGTCCGTGGAATTATGCCAGATGCTCTGGAACTGGAGCTATAGACAATTGTGAGCTGCCATGTGGATGCTGGCAATCAAACCCTGTTTCTCTGGAAGAACAGCTAGTGCTCTTAATTGCTGAGCTGCCTCTCCAGCTAACATACCAATAAATCTTTTTGTTTGTTTGTTTGTTTGTTTGTTTGTTTGTTTTTTCGAGACAGGGTTTCTCCATATAGCCCTGGTTGGCTGTCCTGGAACTCACTTTGTAGACCAGGCTGGCCTTAAACTCAGAAATCTGCCTGCTTGCAGGAAGTAAATGACATTAGGTCGGACAAGATGACAACTAAGTAGTCACCTCCCCACAAGTGAACCGAAGTAAACAGCTAGCCACACACACCTTTACCTTCACAGGAGCTAAGTAAATCAGATGAGAGGACATAGTGTCTCTGTCTGTTCTACTAAAATGAAAAGACATGTTGAAGAGCCTGGCTATTATTAGTATGTAGACCAGGCTAGCTTCAAACTCAAAAAGATCTGCTTGACTCTGCCTTCTAACTCTGAAATTAAAGACGCGTGTCACTATGTCTGGCTACAAACTCCTTTGCTTGAACTCCATAAAAGGAAGCCCCAAGGCCGGGCGTGGTGGCACACGCCTTTAATCCCAGCACTCGGGAGGCAGAGGCAGGCGGATCTCTGAGTTCGAGGCCAGCCTGGTCTACAAAGTGAGTTCCAGGACAGCCAGGGCTGTACAGAGAAACCCTGTCTCGAAAAATAAAAAAAAAAAAAAAGGAAGCCCCAAATGGTAATAGAGGTCCTTTAGTATCTTCAGTGTGACCTCCACCCCTGTCCCTTGTAGCCATTCTGATCTTTTTCTATAACTTTGTTTTAAATAAAGTTCCCTTGGTGCGTTTGCAACTGTGTGTGGGCTTTTATTTTATTCTTCAATAAGTGACCAAGCATCTGGAAACATTTGAACCCCAAACACTTGCAACTGAATTGTGTTAGGCTAGTCAAAAGAAAGCAGCCACCATTCCTTCTCAACCACCAGGTGGTCACATGACTCCAGTTAATAAGGAGCAGATAGAAGAGTGAGCCCTGGACTTTGCCTTGGTTTGAAATGCCAGAGTAAGACTGTGGACCCCTTGGAACATGGAGGAAACATGGGAAAGAGAGATGCATCTCCATCTCTCCTTTCCTGCCTTAAGTGTTTCTTCTCCTGTTACCTTTCTCTTTCTCAGGTATTACAACACTAGAAACTGGGTTCAGGAGGTGGCAACTGCCCTCTCATTAAAACATTCCATCCTGCAGGGAAGCTCCTTAAAATGGGAAGCCAACAACTCAAAATGGTTTCTGGAAGTCCCTGAAACTGACCAGATTCACTAGGCCTCTCTGTACCCAAGAGTAAATAATGAAGACTGCTGGGAGTCACTCTCAGATAAGCCAAGGTGCCTGGAAAAATCAGAGACTAGCCAAACAGCTTGAAAAAAAGCCGAGACCAAAAAAGCCAAGCTTCAAAGAAGGCACTGAGGCCAGCCAAGCAGCCTGCAGTAGAGAGGAGCCAAGTGGCCTGAAAAAAGAAAAAAAAAAAAAAAAACAACAACAACAGGGAGCAGCCAAGCTGCCTGGAAGAGGTTTAAACCAACTCAGCCATCTGGAAAGGATATTGTCCAACCTGTTGAGCCACCTGCAGTGTGCTCCAGCTGAGCTGCCTGCAGTGTGCTCCAGGTTCCCAGCTTTTTGTGAGTTTTCACCCAAGATTGGTGTGGGCTGTGGTGATGCAGCTATCATTGAGTCATTTTTGCTCACTCATATTTTGGCAAGTACCCCAGTAGAAGTCATTGGTTCACCAAGTTAGACTTGGATGGTATCTGCACTTTGGTGTGCCATGGGTTCCCGATCTAGAGTGAGTAGACATACGTGTGTTAAGTCTCCAGGAAAGCACTTGGGAGGCAGAGGCAGGTGGATTTCTGAGTTCGAGGCCAGCCTGGTCTACAGAGTGAGTTCCAGGACAGCCAGGGCTACACAGAGAAACCCTGTCTTGAAAAACCAAAAAAAAAAAAAAAAAAAAAGTAAAAAAAAAAAAAAAAAAGCCGGGCTGTGGTGGTGCACATCTTTTTAATCCCAGCACTTGGGAGGCAGAGGCAGGCGAATTTCTGAGTTCGAGGCCAGCCTGGTCTACAAAGTGAGTTCCAGGACAGCCAGGAAAAAAAAAAAGAAACTCTGGGGAGAGGGGGACCTGGGAAGATAGCTCAGTAGGTAAAATACATGCATCAACCTCTGGTCTGCATAGGCATGTGCACACATGCGCATAAGCAACTGTACATGTACATATGTACTTACATATGTAATTATCATATATAATCCAGGCATATCTGGGCACCCAGGAATGCCTGAGTAGGTATCCAAAGGAATCTAAACCAGCAAACTTGCACAGTCAGGTTGTGCCACCAGGCCCACTGGACTTTTATGTGGGTGCTAGGGATTCGAACCCTGGTCCTCCTGCTTGCATAGCAAGCACTCTACCCATTGAACCATCTTTCCACCCCACAGATATGCATTTAATTAGCCAGAAGAAAAAAAAAAGAAAAAGAAACTTTGTCTTATGCAAGACTATGGGTAGAATTGGAAATCTGTGTTTTAAATAAAATAAGCCAGGCACAGACAGACCAGTTCTACATGATCTCACACATAGAATGCGTTGCCAGAGGCTGAGAGAAGTAATGATGATGTATGCTTGGTGGGAAGGCCAATCAATCCAAGAAGTTCCATTCTTGAGTCAGTGAGATGACTCAGTGGGTAAAAGTATGTATAAGACTCACAGCCTCAACTTGATTCCTGAAATGCACATAAAAGTGGAAGGCTGATGGCACAAAGTTGTTTTCTGATCTCCACATCTGTGCTGAGGCACTTGTGGCACCTTCCCCAGTAAAACACACTTAACAATAATAATCAAAGAAAGTGTTGACCCACTTGATTGGAGGAAGATGAGGATAGTTGGGAGAGGCTGAAGGGAGGAAAGGGAGAAAGGGAGAAGGGAAAGTGCTGTGAACTGGAAACATCTGGTTTGTTTGGAAAGTTAGTTAAATGATGTTTTGCTGGGCCACAACAGATGAAAGAATGTGTTGGTAAAGCAGACACATAAAAGGATGCTTGAATGAAGGAATGTAAATATGACCCCACAGACAGTGGGAGCTGGAACATTGGTTTGCTTTGCTCCACCTCACTATTGCTATTGACCTGCATGTATTGGTTCACCGTACATTGCGATTGCACTTGTGGTGAATTCATAGAGAGGAACTCACCAAAGAGCTTCCCCTGGGGTTCCTGCAGCTTCGTGCTGCTTCTTCAGCCTTGGAGCTGGTTGGCCAGCATTGAGGTTTCTTCAGAATTGAACTGCAGCTGCTGGTTCATGTGTGGTGTCTGCCTGCGAAGAGGACTGGACTGCTGCGACTGATTTGTACTTGGTGTTTGCTATGGGACTAAAGTGCTGATATCCTGACTGAAGATTGGACTTGCCCCCAAAGAACTATTTCTTTCTTTTTTTTTTTTTAAGATTTTATTTTATTTATTATATGTAAGTACACTGTAGCTGTCTTCAGACACTCCAGGAGAGGGAGCCAGATCTTGTTACGGATGGTTGTGAGCCACCATGTGGTTGCTAGGATTTGAACTTATCACCTTCGGAAGAGCAGTCGGGTGCTCTTACCCACTGAGCCATCTCACCAGCCCACAGGTCCACTTCCCCTTTATCCTAATAACTTTTCTTTTCCACTACCTCTGGTGGGCAGTGTGCTAAAGTTGAGGGAAAACTTATTAAAGTAGGTTGAGGGGTGGAGAGATGGCTCAGTGGTTAAGAGCACTGGCTGCTTGCTCTTCCAGAGGTCCTGAGTTCACTTCCCAGCAACCACATAGTGGCTCATAACCATCTGTAATGGGATCTGATGCCCTTTTCTGATGTGTCTGAAGACAGTTACAGTGTACTCATATAGATGAAATAAATCTTTTTATTAAAAAGTAGGTTGGGGCTGGCCTCGAACTCAGAAATCCGCCTGCCTCTGCCTCCCGAGTGCTGGGATTAAAGGCGTGCGCCACCACAAGGACCAAGATTTTAAGGCCATCCTGGGTTACATAGTAAGATCCTGTCTCAAAAAGTATTACAGAAAACATACCAAGCTGAGAAGAGTGGCAAATATATTTAATCCCAGCACCCAGGAGACAGAAGCAGCAGACCTCTGAGTGTTAAAGGACAGCCTGGGTTACATAGTGAGTTATAGGCCAACCTTGGTTATAGTGTTAAGTGTCTCAAGAAACAAAAAACGGGCTGGAGAGATGGCTCAGTGGTTAAGAGCACTGACTGCTCTTCCAGAGCTCCAGAGTTCAGTTCCCAGCAACCACATGGTGGCTCACAACCATCTGTAAAGAGATCCAATGCCCTCTTCTGGTGTGTCTGAAGAGAGAAATGGTGTACTCATATACATAAAATAAATAAATCTTTATTAAAAAAAAAAAAAGAAAGAAAGAGCCGGGTGTGGTGGCGCACGCCTTTAATCCCGGCACTCACGAGGCAGAGTGCGGCGTGCCTCCCTGCCTCCGTCGAGCAGCAAGAAAGACACGCCACCACCGGGATCTTCTCAGACAGCTTTATTCAGGAGCGCCTTGATAGTTGATTCCCGGGACCCAGGACAGCAGCAGAGCTGCTGCTTTTATACTCTCCCAGGGAAGGGGGAGTGGTGTCGTAGTGGTTGTGGATTGGTGAACCAAGCCACACCCATTAGCATATTGCCCATTCATTGGTATCACAAGCCACACCTCATTAGCATATTGCCCGTTCGGGAGGGGCTATTCCTTGAGGAGGGCCTGAAGAGGGAGCTCGGGTTTTCCTGAGCAACTGCCGTTCCTGAGCAACTGCCATTCCTGAGCAACTGCCATTCCTGAGCAACTGCCATTCCTGAGCAACTGCCATTCCGGAGCAACTGCCATTCCTGAGCAACTGCCATTCCGGAGCAACTGCCATTCTGGAGCAACTGCTATTCCAGAGCAACTGCCGCTCCCTACAGCAGAGGCAGGCAGATTTCTGAGTTCGAGGCCAGCCTGGTCTACAAAGTGAGTTCCAGGACAGCCAGGTCTATACAGAGAAACCCTGTCTCGAAAAACAAACAAACAAACAAAAAACAACAAAGCAAACACACACACACAAACAACAACAAAAAAACCCAAGGGAACTAGAGAGATTGTGTAGTGCTAAAAAGCATTTGCTTTTCTTTCAGAGGACCTTGGTTCCTCACAACTGCCTGTAACTCTAGCTCCAGGGGAACCTGACACTTTCTGTCCTCTGATAATTCTCCAATCATATGTGCATATACACACACTGTAACAGTCCTGGATTGATTCTTGAAGAATGATACCCAAGACTCAAATAGTATACAACAGCAAAGAGCATTTATTCTGCAGAGAACCTGCATACAGGAGTCTATCATACATCAGGATGGAAGACAGAGGTGTGGACTTTGCAGGGTCAATTTAAAGCCTGTTAGAGTAGTAGTGAGTGACTTTTACCTTTTTTCCTTTGGTTGGCTCTATCTCCAGTGGCGTGGGTGCCTTTGTGATTGGTTAAGACTCTGGGGGATTTGGGGGACTTTTGCTGATATACTTGGCTCACGCTAGATGGTGGGCAGCTTTTGACAGCTCCTAATTGGCTGCCCATAAGGGATAGATTTTCCTGGAATTGACTTGTTTTGGACTTTTCTAGTTCTGGGAAACAGAAACTTATGCCTAGTCTACCAAGCTGCCAGTTTACAGCCTGTCATGGAGTCAGCCTGGCTCTGGCTAACTCAGTGCCCTCAACACAACTAATATATGCACACATACACAGAAATAAAAATAATAAAATAAGGACTGAAAGACATGGCTCTGTGGTTGAGATCACTTCCTGTTCTTGCAAGGTGAGTTCAAGGCCATTGTCTGCTGTTTGAGACCTTGTTTCAGAATAGCCACAACAATGAAATTTCTGGAGCTGGGTAATATAAAGTGTACTAGAGGGCTTTCAAAGCATATTGGGAGATAAAGTAGCACATGCTGATGATTCCAGCAGTTAAAATCTAATTAGGATGCTCGATAATGAGGCCTTTTCTCAAAAGTTAAAAAAAAAAATGGCGGGCTGGTGAGATGGCTCAGGTGGTTAGAGCACCCGACTGCTCTTCCGAAGGTGATGAGTTCAAATCCCAGCAACCACATGGTGGCTTACAACCACCCGTACCAAGATCTGACGCCCTCCTCTGGTGCGTCTGAAGTCAGCTACAGCGTACTTATGAAGAATAATAAGAAATGAATCCTTGGACTGGAGAGACCAACCGGAGCAAGTGAGGCTGTCCAGAGCGAGCAGAGCCAAACAGGGGACGGCCAAAGCAAGCAGGGACGGCCGGAGCTAGTGGGGCCGGAGCGAGTGGGGCTGAACGGGAACGGCCAGAACGAGTGGGCCAACCGGAGCAAGCGATCAGAGCGAGCGGGGCTGGCTGGAACAAGCAGAGCCGGCAGGAGCGAGCGGGATTGACCGGAACAAGGGAAAAACAAAAAACAAAAAACAAAAAAAAACCAAAAAAAAATGGCAAGCAGAAAAATGAAAGAGTAAAGATAAATATAAAGCGCTGAAAAGATCTATTCAATTGTAGAAATGTAGCTTAGTTGAGTGACAGTGGAGTTGGACAATGTATGAGAAAGGCCTTGATCCTCAGCACCACAAACACAAAGCTCAGAAGGTAAGGAGATAAAGGCAGAAAATATATAGGAAAAGGCTGGACATGATAATGAAGGCTCTAATCCCAGCACATCAGAGGTGGAGGCGGGAAGATCAGGAACTCAAGGTTGTTCTTAACAATAAATGAAATGCTGAAAGATGACTGAACTTGTATCTCAAACACCACACATATATACAAAGTCAAAAAGTTTAATTACTAAAAGGAAAAAAGTATCATCCAAGCATTCTATATGTGCCTAACAGTGTGACCCAAAATGGGGGAAAGGAGGCTGGTGATATAGCTTAGTGGTAGCATAGCATTCCTAGCATGCATTAAGTCCTAGGTTCTACCCTCAGCACCACAAAACAACAACAATAAAACAAAGGACCAACGTCTGCCCATCACAAGGGAGGGAAAAATAAGGAGTAAAAGTTGAGGTGAGCCGGGCGTGGTGGCGCACGCCTTTAATCCCAGCACTTGGGAGGCAAGAGGCAGGCGGATTTCTGAGTTTGAGGCCAGCTTGGTCTACAAAGTGAGTTCCAGGACACCCAGGGCTATACAGAGAAACCCTGTCTTGAAAAACCAAAAAAAAAAAAAAAAAAAAAAAAAAAAAGTTGAGGTGAGCTTCACTAACAGATGACAAAACAAAGAAGTGTGAATCTAAGAGTTGAAAACAAGGTAGAAGAAATGGATAGCTCAGTCAAAAAGAATGTTGGCATACGACTTTAATCACACTACTTGAGAGGCAGTGGCAGTGGATTTTTGAGTTTTAGGTCAGCCTGATCTACAAAGCAAGTTCCAGGACAACCAGGGCTACACAAAGAAACCCTGTTTCAAAACAAAACAAAACAAAAGTTAAAAAATTTAAAAATCATGACACAAAATATGAAGGAAATCTAGGGCACTATGAAAAGACTAAATCTTTTAATAAGTAGGATAGAGGAAGGAAAAGAAACGCAGGTGAACAGCACAGGAAATATTTTCAACAAAATCATAGAAGAAAATTTTCCTAATACAAAAAAGGAGATGCTTATCAAAGTACAAGAAGCAAACAGAACATCAAAAAGACTAGCCTAGGGCTGGAAAGATGGCTCAGCGGTTAAGAGCACTGACTGCTCTTCCGAAGGTCCTGAGTTCAAATCCCAGAAACCACATGGTGGCTCACAACCATCCTTAATGAGATCTGATGCCCTCTTCTGGTGTTTCTGAAGACAGCTACAGTGTACTTACATATAACAATAAATAAATCTTTGGGCCAGAGCGAGCAGGCCTGAATTGAGCAGGGCCAGATTGAGCAGAGGTCCTGAGTTCAATTCCCAGCAACCACATGATGGCTCACAACCATCTGTACAGCTACAGCGTACTCATATACGTAATAAATAAATAAATAAATAAATAAAATCTAAAAAAAAAAGACTAGACCAGAAGAAATTCTTCTCAGTATATAATAATCAAAGCACTAAACATACAGAATACTTAAATATTTAAAACTGCAAGGAAAAAGACCAAGTAATATATAAAGGCAGATCCATTAGAATAACTCCTGACTTTTCTTTTTTGTTTGTTTGTTTTTCCTTATTCCGTTCAACCCTGCTCGCTCTGGTTGGCCCCTGCTCACTCTGGCTGCCCCCAATCTCATTACGGATGGTTGTGAGCCACCATGTGGTTGCTGGGATTTGAACTCGGGACAATTCATATAGTGAATTTCTGAGTTCAAGGCCAGCCTGGTCTACAGAGGACAGCCAGGGCTACACAGAGAAACCCTGTCTTGAAAAAACAAACAAACAAAAAAAGTGGTGTCATTTCCCAAATAAAAAGACATAAATTAACAGATTGGATTAGAAGACAGGATCCATTCTTCTTCTGCATCCAAGAAACTTACTTCAATAGCCTTGATAGACATCACCTCAGGGTAAAAGGATAGAAATGAGTATTTCAAGCAATGAAATCCAAGAAGCAAACTGCTATAGCCATTTTAATATCTGATAACAGACTTTTAACCAAAACTAATTAGAGAAGATAGGGAAGGACACTACATAAATATTAAAGGAAAATCCACCAAAAGGACATTGCAATTTGAAGCAGTTAAGCACCAAATACAAAGACACCAAAGTTCACAAAAGAAACACTTTTTTTAAAAAGCACAGAGCTGCCGGGCATGGTGGCGCACACCTTTAATCCCAGCACTCGGGAGGCAGAGGCAGGAGGATTTCTGAGTTCGAGGCCAGCCTGGTCTACAAAGTGAGCTCCAGGACAGCCAGGGCTACACAGAGAAACCCTGTCTCGAAAAACCAAAAAAAAAAAAAAAAAAAAAAAAAAAAAAAAAAAAAGGACAGAGCTCTTACTCCTGCTTCCCTCTTGCTTCCCTCTTGCTCTTCCTCTCCCCTCCCCTGACCCCTCTATCCACAAGCTCATGGCCATGGCTTCTATTTCTCTCTCTCTCTCTCTCTCTCTCTCTCTCTCTTTCTCTCTCTCCCTCCCTCTACTACCCACTTAACTCAACCTCCCCATGCCCTGAATAAACTCTATTCTATACTAAAAAAATTAAAAATAAATAAATAAAAAAAGACAGAGTTCTGGCTGTTCTGGCACTCACTAAGTAGACAGGGTTGGCCTTGAACTTACTGAGATCCCATTGCTCCTGCCTTCTGAATGCTGGGGTTATAGGCATGTGCCACTATACCAAGCTAAAAGAAATAGTTCTGTAGGGGGTCTCAGACCACCATGTCCAGCAGAGTTGAAGGTAAGAACATAGTTTGGTTCAACACAACTAAGTAGGCAGTGTTGATTCAAACTGAGTTTGATCCTGGCTACTTTATTTAAGGCATTTGTAAACACATCACAATTTGGTGAAAATTTGCCTGGTGATAATTAGCTCAATCCCGGGCACACAATAAAGCTTGAAACATGACCACATCAGAACTTTATAAAGCACATGTAACATCTTCCATAAAGGGGAGTTCTACAGATTGCTAAGCTCACAATAAGGATCTAGGGGGGAATCGGGTATGGTCTCAGCTACATAGACACTGCAAAAGGTCACTAGGCTATTAATCTCGGCTGCTCTATGCCTTCTGGAAAGTTAACAGGTTTTCCATCCCTCTCTTTGAAGGGACAACCCTCTGTGTTTAACATTTCTGGTTCCCCTAGTGATTATCTGTGAGCACAAGAACCTTCTCCGTACCTCCCACACACTTCTACAGCTAAAATCACACATTGACCTTAACATGGTGATGGTGGGCGAACATTTCTTTAAGTACTTCTCAGCCAGATTTTTCTCCTTTTAGAATTCTGTTTTGATATGCACCTCACTTTTATATTTTGTTATTTTCTTTCTTTCCTTCCTTCCTTCCTTTACTTTTCTTCCTCTCTCTCTTTATTCTCCTCCTCTTTCTCCTCCTATTTTGAGACAGGATTTCACTCTGTAGCTCCAACTGTCCTCTTTCTGTAGACCAGGCTACCCTTAAACTTACCCTCCACCTGCCTCTGACTACTGAGTGCTGGTATTAAAAGTGTGTGCTGCCACCAACCCACTGGATTGTTTTCTTGATGTTCAAGGTTTTTTTTTCTCCTTATATTCTAAATACTAACCAATCAGATGTAATTGGTAAGGCTCTTTTCCATTCTTTGTCTGAATGATAGTGTCCTTTGCTATACAGAAGCTTTTTAGTTCGATGAAGTTCTTCTATTCATTAATTTGGGTTTTGATGTTTGTGCTCTCATTGTTCTGTTCAGAAAGCCCTTTCTTGTGACACTGAATTGAAGAATATTCCTTACTTTCTCTTCTATCATATTCAGGGTTATCCGGTCTTATGTCAGTCAAAAGTGGCGGGGGTGGAGCGAACCTAAAGTATAGGAGGTGATCCTAGACCTATAAAAGGTAGGACACCTATAAAAGGTAGGAGAGACACCCAGTCACCATTAGTTTCAAGAGTTAAATTGGTCAAGGCCTCCTTCAGGGTCTGATCCATCCTCTCTACTTGCCCTGAACACTGAGGTTTGTATGCACAATGTAATTTCTCTTTCTTTCTTTCTTTCTTTCTTTCTTTCTTTCTTTCTTTCTTTCTTTCTTTCTTTCTTTCTTTCATCTTTCTATTTTTTGTTTTTTTGAGACAGGGTTTCTCTTTGTGTCCTGGAACTCACTCTGAAGACCAGGCTGGCCTTGAACTCAGAAATCCACCTACCTCTGCCTCCCAAGTACTTGGATTAAAGGCATGTCCCACCACTGTCTGGCCCACAATGTAATTTCTAATTGGTCCCCAGAACCTGTGCAGAGATTGAGTTACCTGAGAGATGGATGCTGGTCCATTGTCAGACCCAAGCAAGATAGACAAACCATACCTGGGTATGATGTCTTCCAGAAGCTTCTTTGCCACTACGTTGGCAGTCTCCTTCTTTGTAGGGTAGGCTTCTACCCATCCTAAAAAGGTATCTATAAAAACTAGTAAATACTTGTATCCATATGCTCCTGGTTTTATTTCTGTATACTCTATTTCCCAATTAGCTCCTGGCTGTTGACTCCTGATTTTGGTTCCTAGAGCAGCTTCATTGATTGGAGCCTGAGGAGTTCACAGCCTGGCAGGTGGCATAGTCTGAGATTACTTGATCAATCAAGTGTCCTAAATTAAAATATTTTGTACCTTTTCCCTCATAGCAGATCCTTCAGTTTTCATTGCCTAGGTATGAAGCCTGATGAATCTGATGGATGAGTGACTTAGCAAACTCCTTAGGTAGGATGGTGCAGTCTTCAGAGGTCAGCAACCATCCATCTCTTCTGTGAACTCCTTGGCATTTCACCTGATGTCATTTGTTTTCAGCAGTATGCTCTGGGATGGCTGGGAGTGCAGAGGGCAGCAAAGCTACCAGAAGTTGGCAGCTTGGGTGGCCTCCCTGTCTCAGTTAGGGTTTTACTGCTGTGAAGAGACACCATGAGCAAGGCAACTCTTATAAGGACAACATTTTTTTTGAGACAGGGTTTCTCTGTGAGTTCCAGGCTGTCCTGGAATTCACTTTGTAGACCAGGCTGGCCTCGAACTCAGAAATCCGCCTGCCTCTGCCTCCCAAGTGCTGGGATTAAAGGCATGTGCCACCACTGCCTGGCTAAGGACAGCATTTAATTGGGGCTGGCTTACAGGTTCAGAAGTTCAGTCCATTATCATCAAGGTGGGAAGCATGGCAGTTTGCAAGCATGGTGCAGGAGGAACTGAGAGTTCTACAGCTCCATGTAAAGGCTGTTCTGCTGTGTGGCCCCAAGCACACAGAAACCACCATACTTCCCTCCAGCTTTATCAACTAGCCTATTCCCTCAGGCTATTGCTGAAGTCCCCTTCTGTTGCCTGGGGCAATGAATTAAGGCCAAATTGAAAGGAAGCTATAATGCCTCTAGTAAAGCAAGTATTCCTTCTTTACTTTTGATGGTTTCTTCTTCATCAGTCAATAATCCCATCTGCCATCAGTGTAAATGTTAGCTATGCCTCCTTTTGCCAGTTGTAAAGCCTGGGCTGGAGCCTTTAGTTCAGCTTTCTGGGCTGAAGTTCCCGGCAGCAGAGCAGCTGCCCAAATAACAGAGCTCCAAGTCCATTCCCACCGCCCCTGCGTACCCGATTCCATTCTGGATGAAGCTGCTCCCTTCTGAGAAGGAGATACATTCCACGTATGACCAGGGTGTGTCAGTCAAGTCCAGCCTGATGTTCTGGATGTTCCCCAGAACTATAGAACGAGCGTGCTTCACATCTGAGGATGGGTCAGGTAGCAGGGTGGCTGGGTTTAGGGCAAATGATGGGTTACATCTTATGCAAGGCAATTCAAAGGCAAAGCCTGAAAGTGTACCAGTCTGGCATTGGACAGCCACCTGGATTCTTGAGGGTTCCCTCAATAGGATGGGGGTAGTGATAGCAAGTTCCTGCCCCATGGTCATTTTACCAACATCATTGACTAGCAGGGCAGTGGCAGCTACCGTCTGAAAGCAGGCTGGATGTCCTTGGGCCACTGGATCCAGATTCTTAGATAAATAAGCCACAGGTCTTTTCCATGGTCCCAAAGTTTGGGTGTGTACCCCCTTTGCTATGTCCTTTCTCTGATCCACATACAGGTGGAAAGTTTTGTGAATGTCCGGGAGAGCCAAGGCTAGTGCCTCCAATAAGGCTCTTCTTAAAGTCTTAACAGCATGTCCATCTCAGGGGTCCATTCTATTTTGACTTGTTAGTCCCTGGTGACATCGTATAATGGTTTGGCTATCTCAGTGAACCCTAGCACCCAAAGTCTACAAACCCTGGCAGATCCCAGAAATTCCTGTACTTGTGTCCAGGTTGATGGAACTGGGATGCTATGGATAGTTTGCTTCTAGGGCAATCCTACAGCATGTGTTGGCCAGCTAGGTGACTTCAAGTTGACAAAGCTGAGCCTCCTTAGCAGACACCTCTTGGCATATCTCCAAGTGTGGGGGGCTGCAATACATTCTGGAGCACAGTTATTTTTGGGTGGGTCCTCCAATACTCATCCAAGTCCTCATGCAGGTGTGAGGTTTATTTTTATTTTTATTTATTTATTTTTTTGAGACAGGGTTTCTCTGTATAGCCCTGGCTGTCCGGGAACTCACTTTGTAGACCAGGCTGGCCTTGAACTCAGAAATCCACCTGCCTCTGCCTCCCGAGTGCTGGGATTAAAGGCGTGAGCCACCACACCCGGCTATTTTTATTTTTTATTTTATTTTATTGGTTTTTCGAGACAGGGTTTCTCTGTGTAGCCCTGGCTATCCTGGAACTCACTCTGTAGACCAGGCTGGCCTCGAACTCAGAAATCCACCTGCCTCTGCCTCTCAAGTGCTGGGATTAAAGGCATGTGCCACCATTGCCCAGCGATGGGTGAGTTTTTGAATCCTTGAGGTAGGTGTATCCAAGTCAGTTGTCCCTTGAAGCCTCTCTCCAAGTCTTGCCATACAAAGGCAAATAGGGGCTGGCTTTTGGGTGCCAGAGGCAGGCTGCAAAGCCATTCAGTGGCTGAAGCTTCCAATGGATATCAGGGTAGCTTGGATAACAAAATTTATGTTCCCAGCTCACTGGTGCTCTCTGGCTTCTGGGTCGAAAGTAGTGTAGGTCCTACAGGCTTCAAAACGTCTTTCTAGATGTTCCTTGAGGCTCTCGTTTTTTTCCCTGCATCACCTGGCTCACCTTAGATAAATTTGTGAGTCTTCTGGCAGATTCTCGAAAGCCTCCCATCAGAATCTGGCAGTACACCCAGAGCCTTTCCTTACCTTCGGGAGTGTTAAAATTCCAGTCAGGTCAAGTCAAAAGAAAGGCTGCACTGCATCAGTATCAGCCTGGACTTGAGTGGGCAGCCCATTTGCTCCCAGAACCAGTTTCCAGGTGGCTCCCATGATCCTCTCTCTCTCTCTCCTCTGTCATGAAGAGGACCTGGAGCAATTGCTGACAGTTGTCCCAGGTGGGCAGGTGAGTCAGCATGATTGAATCTAGAAGACCAGTGAGAGCTGATGGTCTTTCTAAAAACGGGGACTTTGCAACTTCCAATTGTAAAGATCATTACTGTCAAAAAACATATATGAGGCTGGGCGTGGTGGTGCACGCCTTTAATCCCAGCACTCGGGAGGCAGAGGCAGGCGGATTTCTGAGTTCGAGGCCAGCCTGGTCTACAGAGTGAGTTCCAGGACAGCCAGGGCTATACAGAGAAACCCTGTCTCGAAAAACCAAAAAAACAAAACAAAAAAAAAAAACAAAAAACAAAAAACAAAAGACATCGGGGCTGGTGAGATGGCTCAGCGGGTAAGAGCACCGGACTGCTCTTCCGAAGGTGATAAGTTCAAATCCCAGCAACCACATGGTGGCTCACAACCATCCTTAATGAGATCTGGCGCCCTCTTCTGGAATGCCTGAAGACAGCTACTTACATATAATAAATAAAATAAATCTTAAAAAAAAAAAGACATATATGTGATGAACTGTCTTCCCTGAGCATCTGGGGGGTCCTGTAGCCCAGAGTGTGAGGTGGACTCTAAGTGGAGTCAGGAGAGTCAGGAGCTGCTTTCCCCTTGACCTGTGCTGGCTGGGCAGGGACATGGCGGCATAAAGAGGGGGTCAGAGATCCTTCTAAGGAGCAGAAAGGAGGAACAAGGCAGGGGGCTGAGGCCGATCTTCCTTTAGAGGAAGAAGGGTGGGGAGCAGCGAGGCCTGTTAGAAAAAAAAGAAAAAGAAAAGAAAAAAAGGACTCAACCAGACAGGGGTCTTCTCAACCAGGTATTGCCACATGGTAATATATGGTACTTGTTCTGGGCGGCCTGAGGCCTCAGAAACTAAATCTTCACGCTTTAAATGATGGGGAGTTGAAAAGTCCCCTCCTCAGGCTGTAGGTGTGCCATTCATTCCTGCAAAAGATGGTTCATTTGCAGGGATGAATCACCAGGCCAGCATCTTCTGTGACTCAGCGGAATTCCTTAAAATGGTTCAGGACTAGGCCCAGTTAGGTGTTTTGTGCCTATCCCATCCAAGTAATTAAAGAAAAATTTGTATGAGAGGACAAAAAGCACAAATAGAATACACACAGACAGACACTGAAGGACATTCCCCGGAAAATAAAAACAAAAGGCTGTCTCAGGTGGTTTTTCTCTCAGTGCATAGATCCACAGGCAGTTCAGAGTCCAGATAAGAGTTAACAAATTCTCCAGCTTCTGTAGGAGGTTGGGAGAGTCTTCCATTGTCCCAGGCTGGTTGACAGGTCTGCTTTGTCCCTTTCAGCCTTCTCATTAAACCAGAACAGAAACACAGATTAAACTTAAAACAGAAACCAGAGATGGACAAGACAAAAGTCAACCAGGTGCCTGGACTTACTGATCAGAAAAACACACCACTATTTGGGTCAGGGGGTCTCCAGAGAATCCCGGACAAGATCCCCTAAATGTAAGGGTCCATGATTCACCAAGAATGATACTCCTGACTCAAATAGTATGTTAAATGCAGAAGTATTGCATGTTGGGTTCTCCCATTACCAATATAGACATTCAAGTGACCTTGCAGGCCAAATTTAAAGCATCTTAAGGAAATTCCGGAGGTAGGTGACCTTTATCTTGCTCCATCTCTAGGGACATTCCATTACTAGGGTGTGGGGGCTAGACAATGCTGCTGGGGAGGTCTGGAAACTGTTGCTGAGGAAGTAATTGAGGAAGTCTGGAAACTGCTGCTCACCTTGCCTAAGGCCAGGTGGCAGGTGGCTTCTGAGGCCTGAACTTGTCCCTCTCTCCTGAAACAGAGATTTGGGCCTCCTCCCCTGAACTCTCTGTCAATTTGAAGTCTGTTCTGGAGTCAGCCTAGCTTTCTCAATGCCTCCATGAGTTCTGGATTGTTTTGGCTATCCTGGTTTTTTTTGTGTGTGTTTCCAAAGGAAATTGAAAAATGTCTTTTCATTTTTTTGTGAAGAATTGTGTTGGAATTTTAATGGGGGTTGTGTTGAATCTGTAGATTGCTTTTGATAGGACGATCATTTTCACAATATTAATCTTATCTATCCGTGAGCCATGAGCTTGGGAGATCTTTCCATATTCTGATGTCTTTCATTTCCTTCTTCAGTGTCTTTTAGGGTTTTTTTTGTTTGTTTTTTGAGACAGAGTTTCTCTGTGTAGCCCTGGCTGGCCTGGAACTCACTTTGTAGACCAGGCTGGTCTTGAAAGGACCCCCGTAGGGAGACCTCCACTCAAGTCACGGGATATTGGCGAATCCCCCAAGAACTCACAGGAGACCAGGCTTGCTGCAAATCACATGAGGCTTTATTCGGGGAAAGCCAGAGCTCTGGGGACGACTCATATCCCGGAAGTGGATAGAGGAGTCGACCCTGAGGGAAGAGAGGACCCAGTTTTTATG